>JAOXYF010000004.1:10003964-10021129 GCA_028565775.1 Sternarchorhynchus goeldii
AGAGAGAGAGAGAGAGAGAGAGAGAGAGATATGTATGTATGTATATGGTTGGAGGGGGGAGAAAGAGTCATTCATGTTAACTGTCACATATTAACTAAGAGAGGTATGTGTAAGGGGGGGGGCGTTAAGATTCAATATATGCTCTTAATATGCACCTCTTAGCTGAGAAGTGTAATTAGAGCCCGATTTGCACCCTCCGAACAACTGGTTATAACCAGTTATAACGACTTATGACAAATTAAAAACAGAAAAAACCGGAAAAACCGAACACCGATTAGGCGAAATTAACATGGGACTCAATGGAGTAGTTTTCAGTGCCTAGCGCCAAACAAATGCTCGTAACTCGAAAACTACTTGATCAATCGATTAGATATTTTAGTATGCCAGAAAGGACAAGTTTCTCTGTCATTTTAAAAGAAGAGAATAAGAAACTTTATGGGGGATAACAATATAGTGCTTTTCAAGTGCTTGAAAAGCACTCTATTGTTATCCTGGTTCTTCTTATTAGAGTGCTTGAAAAGCACTCTTTTGTCATCCTGGTTCTTCTTCTTCTTCCAACTATTTGTGCAATTAATACAGCCCGAACCGCTTAACGTACAGACTCCGTTCAAACTGCGTTTTGTAGGTATCGGCTCTGAGGACTGTGCTATGTATTTTTGGAGTCGATCTGATGTATAGAATTGAATAGAATTGAGATTAAAGATTTTAGCCTTTTTTCGTCCGAATAAACTGCTCTAAAATCCCTCCACTTTCACCCAGAAACTCCATTTTAATTTCAAACGATAGAGAGACTTGTTCTTTCTGAAACATTAAAATATCTCGTCGATTGATCAATTACCTTTCGAGTTACGAGCATTTGTTTGGCGCTAGGCACTGGTATCTGCCCCATTGTGTCCCATGTTAATTTCGCCAAATCGGTATTGGCTTTTTCCGGTTTTTCCTCTGTTTTTAACCTGTCATAACTCGGACATTTGTGTGTCAATCCACACACAACTACACCACAATGATCCTCAAGGGGTCCTCTCTCTCACCATCAGATAAGCCATACGTTTAATATTTCCCGATTTATAACGGTTTGTTCGGAGGGTGCAAATCGGACTCAAATTACGCTTCCCCACTAAGAGATGCATGTTATTTTGAACCCCCCCCTCCCTCCCGCTCACGCATTCCTCTCTCTCTCTGTTAATGTGACAGTTAATATGAATGACTCTTTCTCCCCCCTCAAAGCATATACATACATCTCTCTCTCTATCATATGCAACACAACCTCACACACAGACATATATGTAAAGATGCCTCTCTCTCTCTCTCTCTCTCTCTCTTTCCATCACATGCAACACAGTTACATGCACAGACATATACTGCTGCTCTTT
Organism: Sternarchorhynchus goeldii; assembly: GCA_028565775.1. Lineage (NCBI taxonomy): Eukaryota > Metazoa > Chordata > Actinopteri > Gymnotiformes > Apteronotidae > Sternarchorhynchus > Sternarchorhynchus goeldii. The sequence continues at coordinate 10,005,338 of JAOXYF010000004.1, forward strand.
TCAAGCACTCTAGTACTTCCTTTAGGAACTGCATCTCTAGCCATAACCGTAACTCTTAATATGCACCTCTTAGCTGAGAAGTGTAATTTGAGCCCGGTTTGCACCCTCCGAACAACTGGTTATAACGAGTTATAACGACTTATGACAAATTAAAAACAGAAAAAAACAGAAAAACCGAACACCGATTAGGCGAAATTAACATGGGACTCAATGGGGCAGTTTTCAGTGCCTAGCGCCAAACAAATGCTCGTAACTCGAAAACTACTTGATCAATCGATTAGATATTTTAGTACGCCAGAAAGGACAAGTTTCTCTGTCATTTGAAAGTAAAATGTCTAGGAGTGTCTAGGTGAAAGTGGACGGATTTTAGAGCAGTTTATTTGGACGAAAAACGGCGAGAAAAAACAGCGTTTTCCACTGTTAACAGAGAGGAGAGTTCACATTCCAAACATTCTACCATTCATTTTAATAGGGAGGGTTGAAATCTTTAATCTCAATTCTATTCAATTCTGTACATCAGGGTTAGGGTTAGGGTTAGGGTCGACTCCAAAAATACATAGCACAGGTCTCAGAGCCGAGATCTACAAAACGCAGTTTGAACGGAGTCTGTACGTTGAGCGGTTCGGGCTGTATTAATTACAGAAATAGTTGGAAGAAGAAGAAGAAGAAGAAACTTTATGGGGGATAACAATAGAGTGCTTTTCAAGCACTCTAATAAGAAACTTTATGGGTGATAACAATATAGTGCTTTTCAAGCACTACAATAACAAAAAAGTGTTACAAAAAGTGATTTGTCTTTGTATAAGACCCCCCCCCCAAAAGGGCAAAGTAACAAAATCCATGCATGCATTTAAATATATACGAAGCAGGCGCATCGATTAAATTATCCGAATGACGTGTAAGAAAAGAAATAAAAGAAAATTGCAGATTTACCGGGGTTTCCAGCTGCTCCTTGTGTGAAGTGTGTTTAGTGGAAATGAACGTGCAGAAGTTGGTGGTGATTCTAAAGTTCGAGAGGCGACTCCAGGAATACGTGAGGAAACGGCGTAAGAGGGCGTATCGAAAGATACCTCAACGGTCCAGCTCTGTCGAGAGAATTACATTTCAGTCGTTTAAATTATTAGATTTTAGGTTACATTTTTAAACAGGAAACATATATACCATAGTTTACATTTTACAGAGGTTTACAGATTTTTTTCACAAATTAATTCATTTTAAATTACTTTTTCGGAACGCTTATTTAGACAGACAGAGAGACACCTACACACCTACTGATTTCACTAAAAAACTTCCTCCTTTATTTCACTTGATAGCATGTTTACATATTCATCTTCCTATCTTTGTTTTCCAGATACCACAACGCAATGTTAACAAATCTTAGGTCCTAAATAACTGTTAAAGACATAAAAAATAATACAACGAATCCTTTGCACACAGAGCATGAGAACGCCTTTCAGTTTGATAGCTTGTTCTGACGCTATAATTGATGTGGGTCTGGATTTGCAAAGCTGAGTAAACTCCCACATTACAGTTTTTTTTATCTTGCAGAGGGAGGTACTAGCTCCTTGTCTGTAGTGAGTACCCCCTGTAGGCATGTTGTGTTATCATTCCTATAACTAAAACACAAAACTCTAATAAGCTCCTGTGCTCGACCCTTACACTGTTCACTGATGATCAGGACCTCTATAGGACCCAAAAAGGTATTATTTGGGAGGTGGATGATTCTTAGCACTGCAGTGACACTGATGTGGGGTCATGTTAGTGGATGTTGCACTAGTATGAATGATCAGACACAGCAGTGATACAGGAGCATTTAAACACTATGTGCTCTCACTGTCCACTCTTTTAGAACCTCCTGCCTTGTTGGTCCACCTAAATGTACAGTCAGACATCAGTTCATTTCAGTTTGTGTTATTCATCCTCTACTTATTTGGCATTGGTCGCAGGAGGTTGTTGGCTGGATATTTCTAGTTGATGGACTATTCTAAGCCCAGCAGTACTGCTGTGTCTGATCTACATCTGTCTGATCTACATCTGTTTTTATCAGCTTCACTTATCATATTGATACACTGTATAATTCTGCAATTACAGATTGTAGCCTGTTTATTTCTCTGGTATTAGTGGATTAGTTTTCTATTAACAAATGAGAAGTTTTTATAATTAAGAATTATGAAAATTAAGCACTTCCTTGGTAACAGATGCACAACAGTGAAACCCAGACGCCTCTCCAAAGTTTAAGTGATTAATTTGGGAAACATTCCCATCTTGCCTTTATCTAGCCCTCAAATATCACTGCCAATAAAAGCCAAGTTGTGAAAGCAACCATTGTAGTCAGCTCAGTACTCTGAAATAGCAATGAAACACCTTTAGGTCATATCAGGCACCACAAAAACCTTTTTCTTCTTTATATTCAGTAATGTTTAGAGTTGACAATTCCATTTGAGGATGTAGTGAATGAATGAAGTCACTGAGAGAAAAAAGTTGAAGTACACAGATTTTATTGGCTGATGTGAGAGAATGCAGGTGGCAGGTGCACATTAGACCAATAGAGACAGGTGTTAGGAGATTTGTAGCTCTGCCACATCGCTGCTTTTACAGTTAGAGGCCATAAGGTAAGGGTGTCTTTGAAGCAGGTAGCAGAGGTAGTAAAAATGACTAGTCAGTGGTTATCATTAAAAAGGGATTGGCTGGGGTGATACACCATAATGGTGGTGGGGGGTGTTGCCGTGTCATTACATGTAGTAGATCCAGATGGAAATGGTGGCACTGAGCATGCATTAATGGTGCCAGTGGGGTTGGATATAGCTCTAGTCACTGGGTTGGCGAGTATAGATCTGCAAGATTTAGGATTATTTGTGAATATTGTGGTTACTATTGTGGATCCAGTGGATTGAGATGGAACTGGTGAATGTACATTATTGGTGCCAGTGGGACTGGATACAGCCTAAGTCACCGTTAGCCAGTATGGATTTGTATGGATTTTACATTTTATTCTGTGTTTAAGCATAATTAGTGCACAGTAATCACAGTGCACTTTACCTTAGTTTCCACTACTTCCTTGGTTGAAATGATACAGCTTTGACTTCAACACAGCCAAAATCTTCCAAGAACTGTGTTTCCAGTAGACACACCCTAAATTGGAGAAAAACAATGCCTTATTGTGGCTATAAACTGTCTATCCAGCTGAAGGAATAAGTGAAAAACCCCATGCAGGACTAAAAGCTATTTCAGTGACTGAGTGACTGTATTGTTGATCATCATTTTATGTAATTATGTAATTGGTTTTTTAATAGCAAATTTTCTTTATAAATAAGTAAAGTTTTTGTCACGGTAGCCGCTCTCACCTCCTCCCTTGTCTCATCTCTATGTGGACGTGTCGATGGTGAGTGTGTTCGTGTGTCGTGTCTGTTGTGTGAGTGTGTGTATCTGTGTGTGCTTCGATGCGTGTGGCGTTAGGTGTTTGTTCCGTTATCGTTACCCGTGTCTTGTCGACGTGAACGTGTATGTGTTTGTCACCCCTTGTAATGCAATAGACAACTCCTGCAGTGGTACATCAGGAGTAATGAATGATGACAATAGATCCTTTTGTGACAGTTATTTTAGTGGCTGTGTTAATAAATGTACATGTAGCATGATGTTTTTGTCTTGTCTGCAGGGGATTATTGGAGTATCCACTGTTTTATTTGTAGGATGACATCTTGCACAGCTCTTGGGAATGTACCCTGTTTTATATAATAAACACCATCAGAGATTTCAGACACTGAAAGTTCGCTTACACAAGTTTTTAAAATGAAATTATCAGTAAGAATTGTTTGACATGTTGACATGTTGCTTTTATAGCGTTATATGGATTACAGAATGAGTGAACATATTCTGACAATTAAGAAGGTTTACAAATCTTATCATTTATGTTTAAGGATAATAAAGCATTTTTGTGGTTTTCTCATCCTCCTATAACCATTTCGATCTTATAAAAGCACATTTATCTGATTACATGTAAAGGTTTTCAATTTATCCTCAACAATCATGTTATTTTTGTTTCATCCTTTAACTAACTCTTCAGAATGTATTAAGCTGATCTATGACATCTTGGCATTTGTTAGAATTTGCTGCATTTAACTCTTTACTACGTTGCATAGCCAACATTCTAATTTAGAATTTTAAATATTCACATTTCGGAGCATAAGTCATATTTTCATTTTTAAATATATCAGAATATTGTTTAAATTTATCTATAATTGTTTCATTAAGTAGTATCCTGTTATTAAACGTTTTTATTTTCATTTCAATGACATTTCGACAATGCGTCAACTGTGACGTATACGGAAGTAGCGGATAAACAATAACAGGGTGCCGAGGAAACAGAAACCTAAATAATAATGATACGAGATGTGGATTGTTGCTTTTAAAACAAAGTAAATGTACAGATATTAGAAAATAATAAACAGAATCAGTCACGCCAAGAAGTACAAAACGCATCAGACACAAGGTACCTAGCTAGTTAATAGCGTAATACAACACAGAAGCAGGTCGTTACTGTCTGATAATCTCGCATATGTATTGTTGTTGTTTCATCTGCGTAGCCGGCTGTCGAATTTGTCAAGATGTTGTATGTCTTATACCTCGGGCTCCTGAAACAATACCAGGCTATTTCAATATTTGTCAAAACTTGCTGGTTTCTGATTTGGATGTCAGGGTTGTTAAGTGGCTCATTAGCTAGCTAGCTACGTTCATGTTTCTTTAGGGTTTTCTTTTTGTTTATTTTTATTGTAGATGCACTGCTCGGCAAACGACAAGTGTGTTCAGCAACATCTGGAGAACACCATGTTCTCCCCCAAGATCTCAGAAGAAGAGTCTTGTGAAGAGGAAATGGATACGTCAGAACCCAACTGGCACTGGTTCTACCTAGCCGAGTGTGGAGTGTGGCATATGTTTGAAGTACGTATCACCTCCTGATTATGTTTAGTCTGTAACGTCTGTGTATGAATCAGACTAAACATGTCACATGCTTTGCACGCTCAACCTGTTTGGCAGCTGCACGTTTGTGTTCTCTGCAGACTGATCCCAGTGCAGGATGCTCGGTGACCAGCGATCAGATTGAACAGAATTATAGCAGGAATCAGCACGGTTCCATGGATTTCTATACACCTAAATATACATATAGATTAGATTTTTCAGGTAGGATACGAAATTAATCATAATGATGATTTAATATGAGAATTCCAAAGTAGTTGATCTTGCATGTGTTCTGTACCATTGCTTTCTAGCTATGAAACAAATCAATGTTACAACTGGGAAACAGAGACCAATAAAAAGGGCCATGCATTCTATCACTGGATTTAGGTAATCTATGTGCACAACTATCATGTTTATAACTGCAATTTCTATGGGCCTTACTGTTATCACACCTTATTTATTACATTTCTGACATTTCTGTCGTTTGTGCTCAGATTCATCTGCGATAATCTGGCTCTTCCGGTCCCCTGTCACTGGGAGAGAGTTAACACCGATGAGCCATATCAGGTATACACATCTGTGTGCATGTGTGTGACCATATATCAATGTTACAGTGATTAGAACATGTTTGTTCTGTTTTCCCTGTGTCTGGTGTGTTCCCTCGGTAACTATGATTTGTCTGTTAGCTCATCTCTCTTTGCAGAGATACATTTGAGTACAAAGAAGTGGCCCGGCTGTTTGAGAGGACCATGGTCCAGCCTATCAAATCCATTCAGAGAATACAGAACCTAGACCTGTGGGAGTTTTTTTGCAGGTTTACATCTCCTCTACTTACTTCAGAAGTTTCCATTCTAATCACACCAACATTTCACATGAATTAAGCACACCATCTGTGCATCTGTTTCTAGATGCTTATGGTGAAGGATTTTAAAAGTTTCTCATTTTATTAATGGTTTAGGAAATGATTACCATTATTGTTCTAAAAGTATGACCTGTAATTGCTTGTAATGATGTTTCCCCCTCATTTTATTGATTTATTTTTATATAATTTTTTTATTTGTATTTTATATTGCATACAGGAAAAAGGCACAGCTGAGAAAGATAAAACGTGTTATAGACATTGAGGAGCGAATGCTCTTTCATGGGACAGGTCATAGTAACATCCAGGCCATATGCACATACAACTTTGACTGGCGCCTAACAGGGAGCCACGGTGACGTCTATGGAAAAGGTCCAGGGCTTTTTGTGACCTCTATGAAACTAGCGCATGCCACTGTTGTATAATGAAGTTTTTCATATTTGTCACTAGTCTGTTGCTATTCGGTTATTTTATGCAATAGCTGTTTTAGCAATAAAATGGATCTAAAAACTATTTTTATTGTTATGTTGTGCTAGGAATATACTTTTAATGTTTTACCACAGTTCAACAAACAAGTCCTTGGTCATATTTGATATTGAATGTCCTCTTGTTGCCTGCAGGAAGCTATTTTGCTCGTGATGCCAAGTACTCCAGCAAGTTTTGTCACTCAACCAGCAAGCATAACTTCACCCTGCAGAGGCATGGCCTGGCCCCCCCGATCTTTCAGGCTGAGCCTCCGTACAAGTGCATGTTCCTGGCGCGGGTGGTAGTGGGCGAGTACACTGTGGGCCACCCGCATTTCTGTCGGCCGCCCTCCAAAGACTTGAGCATCTCCAACTTTTTCGACAGCTGTGTGGACGACTTGATGAACCCCAAGATCTTTGTCATCTTCGACAGCAACCAGATCTACCCCGAGTACCTTATTGAATTTTACTGACATCAGCTGAAGAAGGACCCAAGCCATTGTCTAGACTTTCTAGTTATAATTAATGAGGAAGTAAGAACGATTGGTGTCATTAAACCAGAAGAATTTGGGATTATATGTGGAGGCTTTACATGAATTTTCATGTATTTTTTTGTTAAGCAGTGCCAAAGTTAAGGTGTGTCCTTAAAGAAAGATACTTGTCAGATTATAAACAGGGCCTTCAAATGCAGACTGCCTACTATGTATTAGTATGTATATGTTCTGTATATGTGCACAAACCTCCCATCCATGCATTCAGTGTGTACAAACCATATGCACAATTGTTTTTTTTTTTGTGAAAAGGTTAATTTATGTATTTCGTTAATCTACCTCACTGTGATTCTACCTCATTATCATGTGGTCCTGCAGATCACGAGCCATTAGGGTTCCTTGTCCGTCAGTGTGCACATTACAGTAGGAATACCACCATCATTTATGCTAGTGTGTAACAGCAATCCCTTTAGGAATTACTATACTCACACCAAACACTTTTCTCTGGGAGGTGTTTGCGAACATATGGGATTCCCTAGAATTATGAAACAAAAATCATGCTTTGATCAAAATGAAAACAAAAGATAAAATGTTACAGGTGATATCAAATTCAAATCAGCATGCGTTCATACATCCATAATACTGTACGTGTACATGTAATTGTCTGTATATATGTGTATATTAGAAAGATATTGTCTTATATGTGCGTGCATGCGTGTGTGCTTGTTGCATAGTTTGGGAACTAATTTTTAGACTGTAATGTGCTCAGTATAAATCTGTAGTTTTCACAAAAGTACTTTATATAAAGAATAGTTTCACGTAAACAATAGTTTATTTAGGAGGCACATCTAAGGTCCACGAACCGTATGGTGGTTCTTTGAGGGCAGACTGCTTGAGGCAGTCACTTCAGCATACTCCCGTCGTGAATTATCAAAGCCACATCCCCCTTTTTGTGTAATCAGATATTTTAGTTTATTTTTTATATGGTAAAACTTTTACATTAAAATGCTAAAACATGCTTTATTTAGACTTACGTTGTCAGTGGAGATTTTTCTGCGTGAGCATACATTTAAAAAATTGCCTAATAAACGGAAGAAACGGTTTAGAGACCGCTTTATTTTAATAATGCCACCAGGTGATACGAAGTCATATTTACGATCAAACCATGGGCGTTACCGTGCGCTCACGACGCGACTGCATTACTTCTATAGTAGGAGAGACCATTCTTTCATTTCTCCTTACCTATGCGGAACTAAAACAGTTTGAGAGGTGAAGAGTATTTCAAAGCAAACATGATGGATACAGAGGAACCTATGGACATCTCGGAAAATATCTGGTACTGGTTTCGTAAAGCAGAATGTGATGTTTGGCACAGAGTTGAGGTACTGTCGAATTTAGATATGATTTCATTGATGATTCTGTAGTGTCAAGTTATTCACAGGGTAATTTGTCTTCGCAGGAGGATCCAGAGAGCGCAGTGGACAGCTCAGAACTGGAGAGGTATTACTTCCAAAACCCACAGGGAATTTTACGACTTACCACAGAAGCAGGGGAAATCGTAATTGATTTCTCAGGTAATATGATCACAGATGCAATCTGATTATCATACTAACTATAATACGATTTAAGTTAGAAACACATTCGGGTATACATTTTCTTGCTTGGTACAGCATATGGGAAAGTGTTAAAGTAGTTCCATGTGTAAAAAACTAACCCAGATTGGATTTTTTAAATTCAGGGCAAATCCAGACCAATTTAAGAACAGGGCAGAAGTGGTGGATAAAACGGCATTTTTCAAATTCTTTGGACAGCGACTTGAGGTAGATATATAAATACATACAAAGATTAACCTGTTTGGCATCTTAAATCACTGCAGATAATTTCCTGTGAAACGAAACTGAAACCAATGATTATCTTGTCGAACAGATGTACATGTAGCCTTTCTCTGCCTGCTTACTGGGAGAACATGGACCCTAAGCAACCTTATCTGGTAAAAGTAATGTTGAATAACCTAGCCTAAATTTAGCATTTTATTCCTTGATATACTTCACTACACTCTACTCTGATTAAGGTAGTTGGACTGCCCTCTTCTTTATTTCACAGGGCTTTGATCAAAAAAAAAAAAAAAAAAAATGCTTTCAGTACAGAATACCAAAAGACACATTGTACGGCCTCAATTTACAGTCCTGTTTACAAAAATCATGGCTTCATGGATACATTACAATATGTTGAAGTTTACAGCTTCAAAATGTCACAAAATTCTCAGTCAATTACTTTTCTTCCTGAGGCCTTTCCTGTGAAGTGGGACAGCAGAGAATTCATGGAAGTGAAGAGACATACTCAAAATTATGGCTTACTGCAGAGACCCATTCAAAAAATATACAGAATACAGAATATAGACCTCTGGGAGTTATACTGCAGGTAAGCAGCTTTCTTCCATCACTGATGGAATGGGAAACATTATTCCATTGATTCTTACATAGCAAGTGCAGATGAGCTGAATAGGTAACCAGGCTGCACACATCAACTTCTGGACTACTATTGTCGGGTTCCTCAGGAAAAAAGCCCAGCTGATGAGGATCAAAGGTCAGTCAGACATTGAAGAACAGAAGCTCTTCCACGGCACAAGTAGAGACAATTTGCATAGCATTTGCACATACAATTTCGAATGCAGAATGTCTGATATGAGGAGAAGAAGTCACGTCTATGGCAAAGGTAGGCAGATATGTCATCCTTGAGTCCCCGCCCCCCCCCCTACATGTCATCTTTGTATTTTCCATATTAAAAATATTTCATGTTACTTTTTTGTTCTAGGTACATACTTTGCAAAATATGCATCCTATGCTGACAATTATAGCATCAGGAATCCTAATAAAACAAAGGTAATGGTCCTCGCGCGAGTGATTGTTGGGAAATATAAAGTAGGACAGTTGGATCTCTGCAAGCCTGATGATAACCAGAAACAAAATGAACATGACAGTTGTGTGGACGAACTATTACAACCTAAGATTTATGTTATTTTTGATCCCAACCAGATATATCCTGAATATGTTATTGAGTACTGAGAAGTAGCTCAGTTCTATGAGGGACGGCAAAACTTATGCCAAAGCCTTTGGGGCAAACACAAAGTATGAAATCCAAGAAGGTTGAGTTGAATATATACGAATTGTTTATAATTTCGGAATAAAATCTACAAGGGATATCAAATTATTACAAATATCTGCCAGGTGCTATGTAAACATTCTACTAGCCATTAATATCAAAACCGAATAATTTCTTATTACTCCTTTCAGTAAGAGTCCCTACAGATACTTACAAACATGATGAGATATTCTATTTAATTAAGACATGCCTTTAGGAGTGGTTCATCCCTCTGACAATTTAAAAAGTACAACATTCAACCCTCTTGCGACTGAACCATTTCCAAACCATTCAGTCAAAGTAGTCTTCGATGTCAATGTTGGGGTTGAGAAGTTCCTGGCCATATGGGGACAGGTCCATCTGGTTGAGGATGAGGTTTTCGAAGGTCTCCTCCAGGTCAGTTTCTCCGATGAGGACGGCCCCCATCATGCGGCCCCCTTTCATGACAACCTTCACATACTCGAGGGCTTTGGTGCAGCGTACCATCAGTTCATGGTCCTGGCCCAGGCCCTGTGCATTAAACTTTCCTAACAGCACCACCTGCAGGGCAACCACAGAACATGCACATACCTCACTAGAAAACAAGAAAACCACAGCAGCTGACCACAAGAAATGGAGAGAAGGAGAAAGGAGGTGGCAAGTGACAGTAGAGAGAGCACCAGTTACCTTGTAGCTGAAGAACTTGGTGATGTGGGAGAAAAGCTCGAAACAGAAGTCCAGCTCGATGGCCTCGCCCAGAACGTGGGCTGCCATACAGCGTGCAGCGTACCAGCCCATCTGCCTTGCCTGTGTCCACAAACGCATCTGCAGCAAAGGGGGACGTGACACACCATAGAACAAAAACCATCGCAGAAGGACTCACTGCACAATCACAAGAACATCTGGTTTAGCTGGCTGAGATTTCTGCAGTTCATCACACCATTATGCCACTCATCCTGAAAACAGCAGATTAATCAATATAGCATATTAAAAAAAAAAAAAAAAGTTATAAAACACTGAAAAATGGGCAAGGATGATTGGCTGATCATACCTGCTGCCAGAGTGCGCTGGGTTCCCAGCCTGCACTGCACACATCTCCAGCAGCATACACATCTGGTTCAGACGTCTGCATGTGCTCATCGACCTTCAGACCATGGTCCTCTGCCAAGTCAAACTACAGCAAGCCACAAGAGTGAGACCACTAACAAAAACTTGTTTAATCATCTGTCAGAAGTTAATACAAAACTTAACTTAGTTGATATTTGTTATTCATGAATACATTATTTAATCTTAGACTAATCTGTTTTTTGAGTTGATTAAGCAGGCTTTGTCAAATTTAAATACATTAAAACAATTCCTGGAATACAATTTAATTCGTTATTTTAAACACTGTTCTGACACCATGTATTTCATTCACTTAAAAAATTGTATGTTGTTTCCAGAAATCCATCACATAGTAAACCATGTTTCAAAGTTAGTGCTGCATATCATGGTAGAAGGGTTGTTGGCACGAACATTCCTCCAGTATGCTTCGGTCATACCTTTTATACTTCCCTTATGAGTGACTGGTTACACATTTAAATCAGTAAGGGAACCCAATTTTAATACTACTGTATACTACACAACTCTGTTACTGAATTAAACTGTGGCAGACCTGGAACTCTGTTGAGAAAGCATTAGCCCTTACATTGTTGCCATAGAGAAATGGTTCTGTGTTTGGTATCACGCCTGTAGCACTGACGATGAAGTCACAGCCATACGTCTTCCCATTGGTTAACTGGGCATAAACTGGCCACACCCCTGCAGAAAAGGTAAAGACTGCTATTTACAGAAAAAGATAACCATAGTATAATCAAGAGGTCAGAGGTACCCTCTGTGGGATTAAGTCCTGTGCTAGTTCACAACATGATTATTGGGTCATTCAGATAAATATGGAAACACTTTCTCAACACTCCACAAAAGCTTTTTGCTCACCCAAGTCGGTTTTCTGTGTATAGAGCGGGGACCGCATGAACTCTTGCTGAGAGTAGATTGCTTCAATTTCACACTTATATTCTACATGGACTCTGTGTGACACCTGGGAAAGAAAGGAAGACATGAGTGTCTGAGAACTATGTTTACAGCCCACTCTCTCTCTTACTGGCACTCAACAGTGTGATACATGGTGATTCACAAACCTCCTCTGCTCCTTTTAGACTGATGCCCCCATGCCAGTCTGGGCCCAAGGCACTACCAGGCGTTCCAGAACCTGATATAAAACATAGCACTTTGACTTTATAAGCACACATTAGAATACATTTGTGAAAAACATGCACCGATGGGCAAAAGGAGTCAGCCACAATCAAGCCACAGGAACACATTTTACAGTTTTCTCCAAACGTACAAGGCTGTTTCAAACAAGACTTTTGGACACAGGTGCTCATACCTGGCAAAAGGCCCATGTGAATAAAATGCCCATAATATACCACAAGAATAAAACAGAATAGAACTTTATTCTATAGAAAAGACAAATTTGACAATAAAGTTCTGTTCCATTCTATTCATAGTAAGCATCTCGTTTATAAAAAAATAAATCTACTTATTCTTGGCATACCTGTATTGGGGCCTGTATCTTTGTTAGTGGTGTAGCGTGCTCTCTTGCAGGGCAATGCTTTCTCTGGCTTCTCTACCTCCAGCAAGGGGATAATGAACTGAGCAGCCCCTGCATCAAAGAACGTGTTCCCTATGGCCTTGTCCTTTATTGCCCAGATGACCTCACAGCCCTCCACTTCATACCTACACACAGAAAAACATGGAAGATAATGCTACACTGATAAGCATAGTAACAATTCTGGCCACAAGATGTCATCCAATCAGACATTACAACTGATTTCCAAACCTTCTCTTAGCATATTCATGAACTGCTGACTCTGTGTTCTTCCAGCACTAATAAGCCCATTCTAACCTCATAGAGGGCTTAATTAGTTATTTATCTAACGAATTCAGGAAGAGTGAGATGGGAGAAGAGTAAACCATTTTCAGGGGTTGACCAGGAGTGGACCTAGGACAGTGTTTTAGTTTAACTTTTATATTTAATGATGGCATCTAGAAAGATACATTTAGTGTTAGCAAAATTGAAGCATCCACCATGTAGTACTGTAGGACTCACATCAGTTCCTATACTGAAGAAACAAATACCCTCTGTATAACCAGAGATCTTTTTCTGTCCCTTCTGGCATGAGAGAGAAAAAGATGCAATGCAAGAGAAAGCATCAGTATAACTGCCACCTGAAAAGTTGTGATGGCTGCTTACACTAATTCCAAGGCAATTCCTCCATTTCCAACAACTACCATGCGCTTTGCGTTTGATAAGCGTTTCTGAAACTCCTATAAAACACAAGAGTTAAACATGTGAAAGGCAAATATTTGAAGCATGAGAGAGAAGACAATGAGTTCTTATGATTTTTTTGATGATTACTTCTATTGCAGAATGCCATTATTTAAGCCTAGGTTCAACAGCATAAATACCTGGGCACTGTCTGTGTCTCGTATGCCCAACACATGAGGGTTATCCTGGATGACAAGTTTAGGCCTGGCTCCAGTACAGAGACACAACTTCTCATAATGGAAGACCTGTCCATTCTCAGTCTGGAGTGTCTGTATAGAAGGAGTCTTTAGCACAGCTGTCTTCTCGCATTACCACTCTGGAGTACTATAAAATGTACTTGGACTCACGTGTTGCTTGGCATGGAGGACTTTAACTGCAGACTGAATAACTTTCAGGTTCGGATACTTATCCTCTAAAACACTGGATGGTTGCTCTTCAACTTCAAAGTCCTCCAAAGCTTTAGACACCTTCGGAGAAAATGTTGCATTTACGCATAGTTCTAATGAAGATGTCACGGTGCACTACAAAGAACACGCACACAAAAAACGCCTATATCGGAAGTGAATAACCAACCTGTTTGAAATTCGTCACGGTCTTTACCAAAGGACCCGCTGTCAGAAGGGCAATGTCCTGAGATGGAAACTGTGATGCGAGCTTGTTGGAACAGACGTCACGTCAGACAACGTAAGTCGAAAAGAGCAGAAAACTTGAGCAAAAGTCGCTTACGAAGTCAAGCTACATACCTGTTCTGCGCAAGTTACCCCAGCTATTCCTCCACCCGCTACCAGGAATTTGAAATGCTTCTCTGAGTGCGAGTTATTTGCCATGTTACTGATCTTATACACATGAAACGAGATCAGTACTCTGTTTTGGTTCGTGCTGTCAAACAAACTGCAATTAGCCAGCTAGTTTACAGTTCTGTTATTGTTTGTGAACAACCGTTTTACTTTACGTAGCTAACTGAATTGTATCACAATAAATAACATTGAAAAATACAGGTTATACAAACAAGCTAGTGCACTTTCAATGAAACAAAGCAGAAATTAGCTAGCCAGCCACATCTTTCAACGCCAAAGTCTTCCATGTTGTTTTACATCAGCAAGCTACGGCAACCGATAAAGCTCACATCTCAAACGACATTCCAAACCTTGAATCTTTTGGTGTTTCAAAATGTGAATAATGCGAAAGTAGGATGTGTATCCTGTATGAACTTAACCCGTTAACACCAGTGCCGACGGATATTTCATATTTAAAACACGTTATGAATGAATAAATAAAATATTTATGCTGACCATGGTTTAAATCACTTTTTGTCCCAAACATAATTTACAATTAGCAGACGCTCTTAACCTACGTGCTTTGATGCCTCCATAGACGTTATCCAACGCTAGACACTACTAGAACACTGTCAGAAACAAGGTGTACGTGCAGGAGAAGAATTGGATTACTGCATGTTGCATTAAATTACCGCCTGCCAGAAATCTTGGTAAAAGAAACTCTGCATGGGAAATCAGCTGGATTGAATCATCTAATATGATGTCTCTCAGTCACCTCTCATCACACCATTATAAAGTGTTCGTTTATAATCTTAAACGGAGGGTTGTGTTGTAATGCAGGCTGACTTTTCCCTCTACATTCATTTTGAGAGGAAAAATGCATCTGATAGCTTCGTGTGCCGAGTTAATTTCCCTGAAAAGCGTCTGCCATTTTTAACCTGGGCAATATTGAGTATGTAGATCTCACAATATTTTTACAGTCCTCAACCACTACATCATCTGTGACCATATACGATCCTATTATTCACTAATCTATTAACAAGTGCTGCTGTTAGACACACTTGGATTAAATGAGAAGCAGTGTGACATTGGGGCTAAAGAACATTTTGCCTCTGTCATCATAATTATGATGTTTATCACAGAGGGGAATGTGGAGTGAGTCATATTGAGCCTGATGCCTATTATAAAATCCTGCATGTTCCCCAAATGTTGGTTTTTCTAAAGCAAAAAAAGGACCTTTGTGCTGCCGTTTAGACATTGCAGCACTGAAGCTTTATCACACAAAGTAGTGCAAGACAGATTCTCCATCAGTACTCCAGCTTGTATTTTATTATATTTGATGGCCATGCTTGATGTGTTTGGCATCTTTAGGTTTGCCATGCTACGGGCGGGACAGGCGTGAAAATTAATGACCGAAACTTTCATCGGTGGCTGGGAAGGCTCTGCCGCTGATGTGTCAGTGGTTATACGACAGGCCAGTGTCCTGAGTGGCTACGGCCTGGCAGGCTGATGGAATCATTTGTACTGCATTCAGCCCCTGGCCAGTTTCTGGGCTCGCTCTATTTCCGGCACTCACAGCCATTCATTTTCTCTTTATGACTTTGGGCAGGAAGCTGGTGGCTGCTGTCCGGGCGGAGCCTGGCCAAACGCATCCAGGGAGCACGCCCAGGCAGTGGGGTCCTAATGGGCAGGGAATGCTGATGTGATAGTTGTGCTTTAAATGTGAGGAGTAAATGAATGATGTGATTGGACAGGCAGG
>JAOXYF010000004.1:10021229-10033324 GCA_028565775.1 Sternarchorhynchus goeldii
ACTCACAGCCATTCATTTTCTCTTTATGACTTTGGGCAGGAAGCTGGTGGCTGCTGTCCGGGCGGAGCCTGGCCAAATGGGCAGGGAATGCTGATGTGATAGTTGTGCTTTAAATGTGAGGAGTAAATGAATGATGTGATTGGACAGGCAGGGACGTGGTTAAAAATGGAAATGTGAACAAATTCTTCCAGAGGCCTTCGGAGTTCATTTTAGGACCCTATGGATAGCCAAGTAGTCAACGATTATAAAAAGAGTTGGTTATTGTTTCATAGCTGTTTCCCAGACTCCAGCAACACCACACCACACATCATGGACAATCTTAATAAGAAATTGTGTGAACTCTGAAATTAGGTTTACACATGCACTCAGCAAAGTATTTTAACGTTTGGGCATCTAGCAGTCAGGGATGATTTGGCACACAACTCAGTTATCCTTTTTTTAACAGGAGAAGAGGGAACCACATAAAATAAGTTTATTTTGGATGGTATGGTTCTTTCTGGTTTGTCAGTGTTTAGGGTTTATTGGTAAATCTAGTGATGTGATGACTAATTAGGATCAGCAGATAAGCAAGATGACAGTAAACAGAATGAAATGCATTTATGACTAATGCTATCAAGAGGACAATAATAGCGTGCAGAAACTGCCATGCATATCCACTTCTAATAGAAAACATTAACTTTTCTATGCATTCATCAAAACAGTGGTCTTCTAAGGTGACCACACAGAGGAAACCACGCTTTTAAGCTAATTGGTGATCCCCTCTCCAGTGGATAGGGTTATGTGTTGCTTTTTAAGTGTTAGCTTGATAAAAATGAAAAATATATATATATATTTTTAGATTTGGAGGTGGTTTTATGAAATATGCTTGCTCTGTTGATTTGGTTTGGATTTGTAGTTCAAAAATACATTTAAAATATTTTTTTGGTGATTTAAAGGAAATATTTTTCAGGAGAAACACTAATATAACCAAGAGAAGAAATGTGTGGTCCATATTTAAATATCTGTCAGTATCGTCTAGGTTTGGAGAAAAGTAAAAGGCTTTGATTGAAGAAGAGAACTGATGTTGAACTGTGTGAAAATATTAAACATTTTCCTTATTGGTAAACACACTTGATATTGATTCATAGTATGTTTATTTGCATGTGTGATTTATTTCATTCCGTTGTTTGTTCCTTATTGAGATACAGTGATTTACAATAATTTGTGTGAAGGAATATTACACACAGATCTGGACCTTTAAGTATTATTTTTATTATAAAATCACTTCAAAATTAAATGCCATTCTTTATTTTCTTTAGCATTTTTGATAATACATCATCATAACACATCATCACATTTAATTTTCAAGCATAATATATGTGCTGCATATCCCCCAACCAAAGGTACCTACAGTTAAAGATTCAAACTGGGAAAAGAAACACAGAAAAACGGCCCCCATCATCAAGACTGTGGGTATCACTTATGATATCATATATACATACGCTTTAGGCTGGGGCGTACGGTAGTGGTCCCTAGAGAAGTAGTGAGTTGGGCATCTGGAGCAGGTCTCTCTTGCCGTAGGTGCTGGAGCCCACGTTGGTGGGGGCGTAGACAGTGCCAATGGCGTTGCTGGATCGGATGAGGAAATCCGCCAGCCTCTGGGTGACGCAGGTGGCTGTGTTGCATTTTCTCTTCTCGATGTGGTGCTGGTGGCTGGTGGAAGGGGGCAGAATAAAATAGCATTTCTTTGAAAAGTTGGTCAATAATCATTGACTTACAACCAAACAAGTTGCATCAAAATTCATACTTCAGGAAAAAATAGCCCCCCCTGGTAGAGTGACCATTGGAACCCCCCCCCCCCTTATCATTCTTCCCTTTGCAGAGACACAATAATGTAAGTTAGGGGGTAGATCATTACACAATTATTATTATTTAATAATTATGTAAGTTGAGGGGTGGATCATTACTGCTGCATATTTGACATCTTTTAGCAGAGCAATGGTCAGAACTGGAGCCCTCCAGTTTCGTGCTGAGTGAAGAGGTGTAGTACCTGCTGACTGCAGCAAGTGCTCTCTGGGGTCGTGACCTTGTGAATCTCAGAAAAGGGGTTGTGGGCAAGCCCGGAGCCATCCAGCCCTCCTCCTCAGGGGAACTGTCCGCCTGTTCACTAGAGGAAATGAGGTACCTGTGGGCAAACAGGACAGCTGAGCTGATGGGGTCACAGGTCACTTTAGGAGAGTGGTACTTCTCCCAAATGTAGAGCGATGCATCAAGTAATCACTTTCCCTTTAAGTGCATGCTTCAGTCGAATCACAGACAGCACACACACACACACACACACACACACACACACACACACACACACACGTACACACACTTTCATTCACAGAGTTTATTGTCAGCCAAGAAGCACCCGTTTCCCTCTTGAGGGTGCGCCATGTCGATTTCTATAATCAACATTTGGTTTGGCTCAAGAGAGCCATGGTGGCTGAGAAGCAAACCCTCATCGCCGGCGCTCTTCGTCACGGGGCAGCGGGACATCCAGCGGCACCCAAGGTGATTCGGCCACTCGGCCATAATTGCTGGCAGCGTCAGGGGGCCGGGCGCTCACCTGCTGCTGGGAGCAGGAGCTGCACACTGCAGCAGCAACGCAGGAAGAAGGAAGAGCAGGACAGGCACACTCAGGTGATCCATAGCACACAGCAAGCGAGCCGTGGGGACTGTGAACATGAGCCGAAAAGAAATGAACACGGATGAAGGAAATTAAATAACTAAATATGAATGAAACAGGAACGAAAAGCCAAAAGAACATGAAAAAAACAGCCACATTTCAGTAGAACAAACACACATTTACCACATTTTATTAATTGACCTATTAGACAGTTATCTAACGTTGTATTATAATACGGAAATTGTTTTTTTTACTGATGCACTGGAAAAATGAATACACTCCTGTTGTAGTTTATGAATTATATGAACCCATGGATGATTTGTACACTCTCTACACACAATACAAGGCAGTAGGGTTAAAAAAGCTGTGGTCAAGTCCTTTCATTACGCAACAGCAAAACGGCTCAGCAAAGAGTTCCAGCAGGAAGAAAAAAGCAGAACCTCACTCACCTTCAGTAGTTTTGGGTCCGGTGGCAGCAGGTGGAACTGGTTCTGTCCCCGATGTCGCCCGAGCCCTGTTATAGGCTTCTCCCTCAACCACTTGTGACATCACTCCTCACCAAATATAGCTCTCAATTTGCAGCCGAGCACGGGGCCGGGGAGGGGTGGCCACTTTAAGGGCCAGAACCCGCAGCGCTGAGGAGGTCAAAGGCGCCACGCGGCCCCGTCATCGTCTTCGTCACCGACGGAGGTTGACTTGGCATGGGTGGGCTGAGAGCTTCAGTATGAGCCCTTCCTGTCAACGGACTCCGAATGGAGGCATCACCGCCCCCAGCAGCTCTCCACAGTTTGCAGCCTGCCAGAAACGGTTCGGGAGGCTGCCCGAGAGGAGGCTTTCAAATATCACTCTGCTTTTGCGTGTTACATGGGCTTTTCTCAGTCAGTGTTCTGTTTTAGCAGCACATCTACATCGTTATATATTCCACATTGTACTTGGTTTGCAGTTTTTGTAGAACGCAGGATGACTCACAATTAAGCAGAAGTGGCATAGCAAAAAAGTGTTGCGTTGAACTGAATGAGGTAAATGTGAACAACACGTATTTCCAATAGTTCAGTTACTTCTAAGCATGTTCCTTACTCCTAACTACAGACATGCTATTTGAAATGATAAAGTAGTGTTAAACAGTGGGCAGTGTTATAACATCTGTACTCAGTTAAAAAAAATTATTAAAAATTGGCTGAGGTTAGAAAGTGACCCTGTTTCTTGAGTTTGCTGGGAACCAACTGCATCCATCCAGTTTCAACTGCAACCCATTGACCCATGTACCATGATGTTCAACTCATTTATAAATTCACTGCTAGTGTTTGTAGGAGAGAAGAAAAGCAATGAGTCATAGAAGGAGTGTATAAAGCAGGGGGGAGTGTTTCCATCATTCAAACTTCACTTTGGACTTATTAGTGCTACATTTGCCTATTTACACCATGTAGTGGGACTTGGATAGCTTTGAAATTGAGTAAACACATTTAAATTAGGTCCCTGGTAATCCTTGGAATTTATTGCTTATATATAACACAACACATTGTGAATATATGTTAAGTTATATATGACCCTTGCTTTTATATTAGTTTCAATATGACAAAGCACAAACTCATGATGTTTGATAGTAAATCTTTTATCCATTTTCCATAAGTACAAAGCTATTACAGAGTTTAGGAATGCTCAAAATAGGAAAAAACGTTTATACCAAACCAAAGGATTTTACAGCGGAGAAATGCAAAATGAAAATACAAAGTGATTGTCCTTAACAAGAAAAGTAAATGTAATAAAATAAGGTTTCACATAAGGTTCTACTGGTGCATCTGTTGAGGATTAAAAATGATCATTGCAACAGAGACAAATATCCAGTTTTAGAGCTGGCTGGAACAATTTTTAGTCATGATAGCACCCATTCTGACTGTTACACCTCGTGATTGCTTAAAGACTGGAGGTTCATCACATTGAGTCCTTCACTGGCTTCAGAGCATCACACTGCTCCGTGGCCGAGTCATCTTTGAGCAGGACACTGCTTTCCACAGTGCCCCCCGCAGGCTTCTGGAGCTCCATGTTGGCGGCAGCATGCTGTTCTCCTTGCACCTTTGCCTTGATGGTGACAACTACGCGCCAGAAGAGAATGTTGCCACACACCTGCAGGCTGCTGGTCAAGCCTAGGAACAGAAACCTGAGCAAGGGGGAACTGAAGTTAGGTATGGAAGTCACCTACCTTAGAGGTATGGAGACCTTGATTCAGCATAAGCTATGTGCCTGATGGTTCATTTGCAGTAAACCCTGCTTAACCGTTTCCCAGGCCACATACTGGAATATCCCCATACTGTCTGGTGTTTAGTATTTACTTTTTATCACCCAGTTTAGTGCACCCTGCACTCACATAGCAGTGAAGGGATGGCAAGTGTTAATTCAACACTGGGAATAGTAAAATTCACAGTAAAAGTGCTCAGGTGAGTGATGAGGAGAGAAAGTCCCCACCGGAAGGTCTGTGCGTTGTACATCCTACACGCCCCTCTTCCTCCACACCTCCGACTTCCCCACTTAAGGCAGGTGGAATCGATCAGAGCCCCGAAATAGATGGGGGCGGGGATCCCTGCTGCAATGAAACACACGGTAGTTCAAAAAACAACTGAAAATGAGATTATGGACACAGTGCAGGTCTAGATGGTCTAGTTGATGAGGGAGCTTGGCAGGTTTTGTTACCCAAGACTCTGATAACCAGCATGAATAGACCTGTGGATAGGGACTTCAGCTCAGGCTGCACGCTCCTGCACGTGGACAAAAAAACAGAGGATGTCACTTGGATGAAGCTTGTGTATGAACTAAGGTCAATCTGTACTTTGAAATATGGAATTTAATATCTAAAACAGCAGCAGTATCAGGAGTAGACACCTTAGGCAAATGATGTAGAAGGACATGCCACCCAGGCCAAAGCTGAAGAAACTGGTTCCCTGTAGCACCAAATAGATGTAGAACATTCTAGAGCAGATGCTGTTTTGCGGGCACTGGCCCAGCACGGCCGTGGAATTGCCCTCACTTGCCCCCCAGCTCTGCACACACCTGCAACCACTGAACGTCTGGAAAGAAATGTATCCAATTCAGAAAAACAATGAATTATATAATTTGCAAGTATTTAAATGAAGATTTTGCATTTTAATTATACTGGTGAGTTTTGGTAGAACAAAAAGATCTACCCCAAACATGCACTGACGCTGATATTGAAAGAGGGCAGAATTAGAGGGGTAGGTTGAACAGACAAATAAGTGTATTTATTATTACATGGCAAGAAAATCCTTATGTATCTATATCAACATTTTAGCCTCTCAATGTCATTGCACTCTCCTTTCTCATAGTCTCCTTCTCAGCACCGAAGAAAAGCACAAAACATTAGTACCTTTCCTTTATTCGTATTAATTTACAAATGCGGTCTCCATTACAACACTTCTTTCAGGCTTGGTAAATGTCATGTCTATGCTCCACAGGGTCCTTAATCCATGTTCCTGTTTCTTGCTCCATTTCTGTTTTTCCTTCCTGTTCCTATTCCATATCTGGTTTTGTGTTTTCACTCAGCTGTTTCTTATTTCTCCTCATTAGTGTCTGTATTTAAACTTCTTTGGTTTCGTCTTTGGTTGCCGGTCATTTGTGCTTGTTTGCTCTGCCTGGGCCTTCTTGCAGTCTTCCTGGTTTAAAAAAAATCTGGTTTTCTTTGTCTGTTAGCTAACTTTCTTTATCTCTATCAGTGTTTCGTGCTTGTCCTCGTTTTGTTAGTTTCCCCTTTCCCCTCTCTTATCCTATTCTAACTAAGAGCATTGTGTATTGTGCTCTTGTCATAGTTGGTTTATTGGCTTGTATCGTGTCACAGATTTGTTCTGTTTTAGCTCTTTGTTTATCTTTTTTTGTATTTTGCTATGTTTGCCTTATCTTACCTCTCTATGTTCCTAAATGATCTTAGTCTTAACCATGGTTATTTCGTTATATTATAGTTTAGTTATGTTAGTTCATGTATGGCCTTTTTTTTTTTACTCTTCCATGTTTTAGTTTTGTTTCTACCTATCCTTTTGTGTAATCTTATTTATTTAATAAACAAATATTTTTGGCTCATTATCTGCTTTCTCCTCTTCTGTAATGATGGTAATTAACATGTTTGCATTGATACTATTAGGGGTCAAATGGCTCAAATAGCATATTCAATAAGGCACACCCACAAAACAAATATATGCTATTAGCACTTTTTGTGTGCATCAGTATTATACACTGGATTAGTTTGTGTAATGGCCAGACTTACCATATTCATGCCTGAACCGTGGGTGGAGTTACAGCCAGCGTAGCAGGCTGAAATGTAGGTCACTCCATTCTGGCCACACACGGGGTCCCACTGGTTCATGGGACATCCACACCCTGTGTTGCAGGAGGATAGCAAACCACCCTCCACTTTCCCCATTTGCACAGGTCTGAAATTATATCCACCAAAGGTTGGATGATTTTATGGCAGTTATGAAGGTTGGCCATTTTACAAATATTGCTTCTATATTTTCAAATGAAACCATTCATCTCGCAGAATTCATTGCATATATAGCTCGTCATATATGACTTGCTTTACTATGGTTTTAGATTAGAATGTATGCACATGAAGAAATCTCACCAGGGATTAGATCTGAGCAAACAAAACTCACTACTGAAGAGAACTAGAGTAGAGTGGCAGTTACCCTTGGTAAGGCACGGTGATGCCAGCCATGTCAATGTTGGGGCAGCTGAGTGCGAAGTATGGCAAAGAGCAGAGAAAGCTAACAATAGAGGTGAACAAGCCTAGCCTGGCAGCACCCAACATGCCCAGCTTGAACCTCTTCATGATCAAGCCACTCAAGAAGATGCCCACGCACATGGCAGGAATGGTGCTCACCGCTGCATGTAGCCCACACATGCAAACATACAGCCGTGCATGCACACATAAAAACCATGCATGCACATACATACACATATAGTTTTTTAGTTTGTTTGTATTGTACCGGCTATGTCATGTTTATGGTGCATTATGTTAAGATCATGGTATCATGTTTTTGGATACAGGCATGTTTAGAATAGCAGTGTGCAGAAAGCATCATTGGTGCTGTTACCTAAGAGGACATTAGCACTGGATGCAGTTTGTCCAAACTGCTGTTCGAAGTACTTTGGTGAATATGTTACAACAATGACAAAGGCATTGAATATGAGAACATGGGATATCAAGTAGAGAACATAGATCTTATTGGAGATCATTCGTTTCAGTGATGGCCCAAAATCTAAAGCAGAGGAAACAACGGGTTATTTAGATCAGAATTTATGACATCCATCCATCCATCCATCCATCCATCTACCCATCTTCAACTGCTTATTTGGGTTCAGGTTGTGAGGGCAGCAGCCTAAGCAACGAGGCCCTGGCCTCCCTTTCCCCTGCCACCTCTTGCAGCTCCTCCAGGAGAATACCAAGGCGATCCCAGGACAGTCAACAGATATAATCCCTCCAACATGACCTGGGTCTTCCCTGGCGTCTCCTCCATATTGGACATGCCTGAAACACATCCCTAGGGAAGCGTACAGGGGACATCTGGACCAGACGCCTGAACCACCTCAGCTGGCTCCTCTCAATGCAGCCAAGCTCCTCACTCTATCTCTAAAGGAGAATCTGGCCACTCTGTGGAGAAAGATCATTTCGGCTGCTTGTATCTGCAATCTCGTTCTTTCAGTCACTACCCAAACCTTGTGACCATAGGTGAGAGTCGGAATGTAGGTTGACCGGTAAAGTGAGAGCTTTGCGTTGTGGCTCAGCTCCCTCTTCACCATAATTAACTGGTACAGGGTCTGCAGCACTGCAGCCGCTGCAACAAGATCCTGAGATATCTGCCACTTCACACTCAGCTGCAAACTGATCTAGCAACAGGTCCTGGCCTGTTGACTCCAGAAGGACCTCATTATCCACAAAAAAAACCCATGAAATCCTGAGGCAACCATACCAGACTCCCTCCACCACTCCGTCCATAAATTCTGTCCATAGAAGCTATTAACAGAATCAGTAACAAAGGACATCCCTGGTGGAGTCCAACCCCAACTGATAACCAGTCTGACTGCTGGCATTATGAACCAAGCTCCTGAAGGCACAGAACAAGACCCACTTGGATTCAGTTTCTCTGGCCTCCTTTGAGATGTGGTTGAAGCTTTGTCATATGTGGGAAGAAAATCTCTCTGACAGGTTCCTCTGCCAAATGTCTTTTATGGACAGAATCTAGCATTCTTACCCACCATCTGATCCAACTCACCACTAGGTGGTGATCAATTGACAGCTCAATTCCTTTCTTCACCCAGGTGTCCAAAACACATGGTTGCAAATTCGATGACACGACTATGAAGTCGCTCATTGAACTGCGGCCTAAGGTGTCCTGGTTCCATATGCAGTTATGGACACCTTTGTGTTTGAACATGAGGTTCATTATAGAAAATCTATCATGACCACTGAAATCCAATAACAGAACACTGCTTGGGTTTAGATTGGAGGGCCTGTTCCTCCCAGTCATGCCCTTCCAGGTCTCACTGTCATTGCCCACGTGAGTTTTGAAGTCTCCCAGCAAAATAATGGAGTCCAAGGACTCCAAGAAGGCCAGGTACTCCGAACTGCTGTTTGGTGCATAGGCACAACTCCAACGTCCACGTGGCGAGTCAAGGAGCTATGAGTCCTAGCCCACCTGATGCCTCACCATGAGCAACACCAGAATGGAATAAAGTCCAGTCCCTCTCGAGGGAGTGTGTTCCAGAGCCCATATGTTGAGGTTAGCCATCCTATATTGAGTTGGTATCTCTACTACCAGAGAGGTCACGTTCTATGTTCAAAGGGCCAGTTTCAGTAGCTGAGGATCGGAACTCCAAGGCCCCTGCTTTCGGCTGCCACCCGATCCACACTGCACCGGACCCCATAACTGACTTTCCCTCAGATGGTGGGGCCATAGAAGAAATTTATTACACCCTTTTACATATTTATACCTACTTTAATGTTGGACCCTTTTAAATATATTTTATGGTAAGAATAAGGGCCCGTGATACGGTATTCTGTTGTAAGATGAACTGCTTATACTTAAATCATGGCAGCCAATTCAAAGGAAGTCTTACCCTTCGCTACCTCCTTGAGGCTAACGGGTCCTTCCTCTGTGCACTTCTGCAGGGGCTGCTCTGAGCTGGCCACTGGCCCCACAGTCTTGCCAGCTTCAGGTAAGGCCTTGGGCATGAACCAGAAAGGCACCGCAGAGAGCAGCAAAAGAGCTCCAGCTACAAAAAAGCCCAACCACCAAGCACCTACCCATCGGGAGTCCTTAGGAGTGATGGCCACATTCTCTAATGAGGAGAACACAGATACACTAACCACAAAGTACTTCACAAATTTACAAATTGGCATTTTTTGTGAGGGCACATTATTCTCTTTTATACATTCACTTTTTAAAAGTGACTCTGTATGTGCAGAAAATATTGATGAATCATTTCCTCACCCAAGTTAACAAAACCAATGTCCACATAGATATTTGCACAAGCAGAGCCAAGTAAGTATCCGAGCAGCGGCCCAATCAATGCGATGGTGTGAAGGCATCCTGGAGCATGTGAGCCGACAATGACACAGACCATCAGCAAATAATCCATTCAACACAGTTCACATCTGCTGTACTAATCTCTACGTAGTACTAAGTATCTTCTTATTTCTCACCAATGTAGAAAGCGGAGTTCTCCGGTCTGGCAAAGTCATCGATGAAGGACAAACCGAGAGGGGCAACTGTGGCTTCTCCGATCCCACGGATGATGTTGCCCACCATTACAATGATCCACATAGGAGACCCCTCCTTCTCTCCTTCCCGACACCCTGAACAACACAAACAAATGGCACATGCACAGGGAAATGTCTCTTGATGTAAACTCTGCTGTACACACAAAATGTTTATCTTATTGTTAACATTGATGAGTTTATAGGCACATCCACACACAAATGTATTTACCAGGAATACTCTGCTGAGCAATGCTCTGGCTGGTAGATGAGCATAGGGAGGTCTTTGTGAAATTGTCCGCAACTTTAGAATAGGAGGCAACTGTCTCATAATTATATCTGCCAGAAACACTCACATATATCAGTACAACCAAGGCTTCTTTTACATCTGTTCATTAACAGCACAACATCAGGTTCCTGTAGGATTTGTCTTCAACATAAAGTAAGTAATGACTATTCTCTCATTGCTGGATGTGTAAATGCGCAGCAGGGCTCCTGCCTGTGACAACAGCAGAATGACTCACCGATCCATGAGGAAGTGAGGTAGACCCATGAGCAAAGTGCCGGCACCCATCAGAATCATTCCCATTCCGATGATCCTGGGCCGGTGGAACTTTGCTCCAAAGTAGCTCACAATGGTGATCAACAGCAGGTTACCTTACAAACCAGAAAAGACTCTTGGCATTTAGGGAGCACATGCTATTTTTCCGAGTGGAATGTGCAGAGCTTATTAAGCACCACAGTGCTATTTGACACATTTTTGTTTCATACTCAGTTAACTTTATGCTCATTTATATCGAGCTACATTTCTAAGCAGTAGACAAAATGTATACTGCACTTGCCAGAGAATCGGCACTTGTTGACCTCCTCTGGTAAACAGCGCCCTCCAAGGGACAGTCTGCTGTACTGCGGTCCTGGTGGCTCACTCACCCATTTCAAAGCTGCCGTCGATGGTGCCAACAACTGACGTTGAGATCTCAAATCGCCTCTCGATCTGAGTGATTGTGCTTTTGGTGTAACTTCCACTCAAGGATTTGGAGAGAAAGGAAAAGGCAAGCACACTGATGAACATCTACTCTCAAAAAAAGGAACAAAACAGCTTTTTTAAAATTTATTATTCACGTTGGTATATTTTTCTCTTCTGTAAAGGAAAGCCTACTGCAACTCACTAATAAACAGAAAAAATTACACACAAATGTTACGTGCAACATTAGCAGCAGGTGAATGTAATGTCATTGGCCAGTGGATTTGTGTGTCCTAGATCAAGGCAGTGGTAGTTCAGTGGTTAAATGACTTAGCTAGTACAAGCCCCACCATGGCCAAGTTACCACTGTTGTGTCCCTGAGAAAGACCTTAACTCTCAATTTCTCAAGATGTATTCAATTATAATTGTAAGATGCTTTGGTTAAAAGCATCAACTAAATGTCCAATAGATCCAAAGTAGTGAGTAAGGTCATGATAAGTGCCCTCTGCTGCAGTGATGTCTGGTTTTGGAACAGTTTACTAAGACTGGGCCTACAGCTAACAGTAAAGTCAGCACATGGAACCCCAGTGGAGTTCAGTGGAATGTATTCCATCTCCTAATGTTTCAAACACCAGACCCACATTCAGTAGTAAGGACACTAAGTCTGTTCTATAAAGAACTCTAGCTCTACATAATCAAACTCTCTCTCTTTATATATA
>JAOXYF010000004.1:10033424-10050601 GCA_028565775.1 Sternarchorhynchus goeldii
ATATATAATTATTATTATTAGTCATTATTCAGTGTAAGATTTTTCAGTGGGGGCCTGAGAGTCATACCTTGAGACTGGGTGAGCAGGATGTGGTTACAGGGTGTGTTTGTGGGTTATAAGCAGTGCTGTCCAGAGGAGAGCGCTCACTGGATACCTCTGGCCTAGACTCCGAAGTCATGGTCCACAGATCAAAGGTTACTAAATGAACTCAACACGTTTAGTAGGAGCCGGTCAACTTGTGAATTGTGAAATGACCCTGCAAAAAACAGAGAAACCAAATCAGAGATTAGTTTGTTCTTAACATGAAGGAGCATAGCTGATTAAACCAGTGGGTTAATTCGAATGTAGTTTTGAGTTGGAAATAAATGGAATATTTTCAAAACTGTAAAGATATTAAAATAAAAAAATTACTTAATTACACTCATATTCAGTACACTTTTCAGTGCCAAAAAAGAGCAATACAGTGACTATAAAGCTAGTATTTTAGAAAGTGTTGGGTTGTAACAGAATACATGCACGCACATAATGGATTTACATGTAAATGAACAAGTGCACAATGGAATATATGTAATGGAATACATGTATGTAATCAGAATACAACAAACAAGGTAACTATTCCATTAGACTTACAGAAAAAAATGCATGAATTAAATTACTGATCATGTCTATATAACATTACAACTTAACTTACCACACCACCCCCACACCTCCAGCCTTTTTTATGAATATAATTGAACAGCTCCTATGACTATTGTCACACTATAAAAGCATCAGCACTGAATGTAGCCTGCTTTAATTGATAGGTTTTAAAATACTATATGTATGTAACCGGCATAATATGTATTTACTCTTTCTAGTAGATTTACGTAAAGCTTGTTTTTAGCTATCCATTTCCTGTTTGTTGTTGTTGTTGTTTTTTAACACAACTATGTTGGGGGATACCAGGGCGTGTTGTGTAACAATGTACAGAGGCGTTTATTGAGTAATCTATGATAAAACATCTACTAAAAAGTAATTTTTTTAAGTATAATGACCAAGAAGAGTACATATCAGCATGAAGTGTCAGTACGTTGTAAACTGTATGAATAGGACAGGAATATGTGCAGCTAAGTGATTTCTGTCCGAAAGAATAGCACGAAGTACAGTTAAAGTGACTGTGCACTGTAAACAGTACCATACATATATAACAATAAACATGCTATATGTACGTGTTTTTAAAGTGGCAGGGCATAATGATGTGAAGATGACCAGCTGATGCTCAGCTAAGCCTATAAGGTACAATAAACGATGATATCCTGACAAAGAGGAGTTGTATAGTGTGAATAATCTCATTCACAGCTCATTCACAGTGGTTAATAAGCAAATTAACCTGATAATACATTTTGTAAGGTTTGTATAGACTAGTGTCCATTAATTATCACTTGTGGCGTCTTTCAGTTGACGAACTTCTGGCCATTTTG
Source organism: Sternarchorhynchus goeldii (assembly GCA_028565775.1). Taxonomy (NCBI): domain Eukaryota; kingdom Metazoa; phylum Chordata; class Actinopteri; order Gymnotiformes; family Apteronotidae; genus Sternarchorhynchus; species Sternarchorhynchus goeldii. Next base: position 10,034,885 of record JAOXYF010000004.1, read on the forward strand.
AGCATTGGACTGAAGGTAGAAGGTATTATTTTGAGTTACAGTTTCATACGGTAAGCTTGCCTACTGGGGACTTGCAGGAACCATGTACTTTTCAGGTAGTTGATATTGATCCTGTGCAGGAGCAAATTCAGTATATCGATTTCTGTTCTCTCAGAGTCTGATCAGGACAGTAAGGAAGTTGCAGAAAAGATATGCTTTGATGTTTTCTGCATTTTAAGGAGATCTAGGGTGTTCTAATATGATCTTGCATGATATCTCATTATCTGTCAGCCAGTGAGACCAGCATATTCCCTGTTCTGATTATGACTTTGTAAAGGCCCATATTCATCAATGGATAGCCAGGTGATTCAGAAAAGTAACAGTCCCTGTCTCTCCCATTGTTTTAGTGAGGAAGGACAGCAGTCTTTGCAAGTATGTTGATTATCATTATCTCAACAGCAAATCCAGGAAAGATGCTTTTCCATTTCCTTGAACTGAAAATCCCTTGGATGCACCGTTTGCAGTCCAGTAGTTTGGACCTAACTAGTGGGTAGTGGGAATAACCAGGTTCCAAAGAAACAGTGTGTGATAGGTTGAAGATTTTTGTACACCCTTTGGCTTATCTGAATTTAATAAGATGCCATTTGGTCTATGTAATGCCTCCAGCATCATCCAAAGCTTGATGGAACAAATGTTTGGGAACTAGAATGGTCAGTCTCTTTTGTTTTACATTGGCAACATTTTTTGTTTCAGCGTAGAAGAGCATGCAAATCATTTGTGCATGAAGCCGAGACGGTCATAGCGTGAAGGTCTGAAATCTATGCTAGAGAAACGCTGCTTCTACAAACAAGGAGTACAGGTTACCATATTTAGGGGGTCTCTACCAGTCCTGATAAGTTGTCAGCAGTTCCTAACTGGGCTTCACCAGCTATTACGATTTGTGAAGGGGTTCGCGAAACTAGTACTCCCTCTACATCATATGGCTGATCTGGGGTCAGACAAAGACAGAGAAGGGTAAAGTGCACCCACTGCCGCAAGTTTGGTCTGACCCCTGTGAGAGATACTTTCAAGAAATGAAGGAGAAATGTGCATACTTGCTTTTGCTGATTTTTCTCTTCGCTGGATTGGATTTTGCTCCAGGCCTGATGTGCTCCACAGTCCTTGTGGTTGACATATGGACACTAAGGTGTGGCTATGACTTAAGGCCTAGGAATGAGATAATTAAAGCACGGGAATGAGATCACTAGGGTGTGGGAATGACTTAACCTTGGCCATAGTTCAGTAAAATAAGGCATACTTCTGTATTGTAAGATTTTATCTATTGAGAATACAAGAATACAGTTGTCCAAAAAAGTTCCAACACATCTACCAACAACAAGCTTCCACCTGTAGCCTTCCATCTCTTTCAATCTGGTGGAAAATGAAACTTATACCAAGACTACATATTGTTCAATTCTTTTGCTTAGAATTATGCCATGTCTCCCTGCAAATGACTACAATATAATTCCAAGATTAGAATAAAATTGTCAGTTTGTTCTCTGCTTTCCTCATATTCTTATCCATTATGTGATCACAACACTTTAATGATCTCATTCTCACTCCATCATCTCACTTCCACATGTTAATATAGTAATCCGTTATCTTACAGACACATATTTAAAGAACAGTGATACGCCAATAAGAGACTGATAAACATGTTTAAATAACAAATGTCCTCCATAAATTCTGATAAAACAGAAGTGTTCATTTGTGCCTTGTCAAAATAAGGTTTTATTTTACCCTCAGGCCGTAACCCTCCACACTGCTTGACATCTGTAATACTGCTTTGTGATAAAATATAAAACATATTAAAATGACCCTTTCTGACATTTTTTTCTCTATCCCTTGAGTTCTTTGTGAAGCAATCTGGAGTATAAGAGAGGTGCTCTATCAATGTAACTAACAAGTAAACAAACACATACATATATTTGATTACCCAGCATGGGACAAAGCAGCTGGTAGGTGCTTTTGTAACCTATCGTTTGGACTATAGTCACATGCTGGCTGGCTGCCCTCCTGTCTCTTCATGTAAGCTTTGGGTAGTTCGGAAAAAGGTGTTCAGAACACATTACCCCTAACTTTATTAACTTTACACTGGCTTCCTTATAAGCTCTGCATCGACTATAAAGTCTTGTTTATAATGTCTTGCTAAACTTTAAGTGTTGTAGAGGCAGGCATAGTGCAGGTTTCTTTTTTGAACAGGATAAGGAGGGAAAGAAATGACTGGTGTATGTTTGATAACGTAATAATGTGTGAGCAAGGAGTAAACGCATGAATGATGGCGAGCAGCTTCGTATTGGTCGATAAAGGGTTTCAGACTCGGGGGGACATGACAGACCCTTAAAAACCAAATCAGAAAAGAAAAATGTACAGAAAAGGTTTAATAAACAAACATAAACACAGGACAAGAATAGTACTAAAATGATACTATAAAATATAAGATAAGCCCAAGAGTATAATATGGATGTAAAGGGAAATATCTCAATGATAAAAACATATTAATGGCATATCATGACAGGTACTATAATAAAGGCGAGCAGGTGAGTTACAGGCAGATAGATAACTGGACCTAAGACTAAAGACTATAGAACAATGTAACTTAGAATGAACAAAACAGAAGACGTAGCTCAGACCATGAACAGAAACGATGAAACGCTAAACTGAAAGAGCATGACATGGAAACAATAAAAGAAAAATCAGAGCATAAGTGAGCGAAAACTAATGAATGGAACCAGACCTGACGAGACCAAAACCAAAGAAAGCTTATGAGAACCAAAGCAGGACAAAGAACGATGACAAACCAGATCAGACGCTTGACACGGGAACTTGGCGCAAGGAGTAACATGAGGAGAACTATGATGAGAAGGAACGACTAGAGCAAATGACCAATAACATGAATAAAAACCTAGGGAGCTTAATTACAGGAACTATTTACAGGTAACTGAGAGACAGGTAAGCATAACAAGATCGAAACAAAATTAAAACCAGGAAAGAACACGTAATGGAGTAAGAAACCTGACAGACAGGTAAGCTATTAAAGGGCAGGTGTGACAGACAGACAGACAATCGTATTTCTAGAAAATGTCTGGTATACATCTTTTAAAGATTATTTTAATCTATATTAAAAACATACTTGTTCAGTCTGAATTATACATATTTTTAGGGCAGTCTTGCATATTAGTTTTAAAATTTGCTTTGAAAAAGTATGAAAATAAAGATTTTTTTTATTACTGATGAGTGAAGTAAAGCTACTCACGTTCTGCTAGTCTGCTAGTATCCACTGCATGTCTGTGTACAGAATGCTCATGCTTGAGAGAGAGAACGATTGTTGATTTAAGTTTTTCTAAAACTATCCTAAACAAGGCAGGTGTACCTCCCATTAATCATTAGACTTTATTGATCAATCCTCCTGTTGTCTCATCCAGTCAGAAGCCCTCACGTGGTCTTCTTGATTACTGTTTTGTGGCTTTTGGTAAACACACTGTCTCACGTCAAATTTCATTAGTGAAAAATGCTGGTGTGACACTAAGGGATGTTAAATACAAAGGCCATATCTTTTTGTCTTTTTCTGATAAGGATTTACTCATTTACAGCCAAGGTTAAATTATTTTGAGTACTGCGATTCTAACCTAAAAAAAAAAGTCAGTTAAACATATGTGCAACACACTACTGTTGGTGCAGTTTGTTTTATTTGCAATGACTTCCTTGCCACCAAACAATGAGAATTTGCGTAGGCCTACAGCACGTTGTAAAGTGGAACCAGCTCAGGACATTTTGACTTTTTGTGTTTGACTTGCCAGTGGGAACATTGCTTGCAAGACCTCCAGAGCAACAAGCAAAGTTAACAGAACTGTGAGCCATCTGATAATGAGATACTTGTGCTAATGGATGCTTCCTCTCCATTATTCCAGTTAATAATTCCAGTCAAGGTTGTTTTTCTAATTCCCTGTCACACACAAATGCATGGCTAACACTGCTCTAGCACCCACACACTGGATTGCTCTAAACAAGAGCAGCTATTGACACCAAAGTAATTTGTTTGATTTGGAGAGAGAATTAACTGGGGGAGGGAAATAAAACATGAGGCACTTTCAGAAATAACTGCTGATTAAAGTATGTTTCGATGTGGTGACAGAATTACAAAAATGTCAGCAAAGCAGTCAGACATCCTTCCCATATATGAATTGCGAGAAATTAAGGTAATTTAAATGAAGAAAGACCATACGGCTATTCACTGTCTATTTCTTGAAGAACATAAACTTGTAAGATAGTATCAGTACATCAAACTTCTTTGCTGGCCTGCTAACCACGTGGACCCTGTTGCTCTGGTGTTGTTGTTCTATGCAGGTAGAATCTGAATCGCTGTCCGCTCTCTGCTCGCCCATGAGCTCGTTCAGATCTGCTGGCCCCTGGTTTTTCCAGCTCAGCTGATGGGCACTCCTTTGGCATCCAAGACTGCTACAACAGCTTCCCCCTCCCTATGGCCTAAAGATGCTCCTCCTTGTCCAAGGGGAGCAGGACAAGTTTCATGCTGCTCTTTTGGGGTCTGAAGCTCAAGCTCACCCCGGATGGTCTTCTGGAGGGACCTGATGGCTTCCTTGCAGAACTGTTTCCTCAAAAGCACAATGACGCCAATGGCAAACAAATAAGAGCAGCCACTCAAACATGTGACCAAGCCCAGAAAGATCACTCTGATAAAAGAGAAAGCAAAGTCACTTTGTGCTGCTTACAGTAAAAGATCAGCATACTTGAAGAGCTCTTTGCCTGCTGCATTAATACAAGGAGATAGTTTACTGAAAACACATAGCTAATACTTTTAAAGCTATTTCAGGAGGGCCAAAAATGTTCAAACATGGTTTAGCATCTGATAACATCTAATAGATGCTACACATGATTTTCTTGCTGCTGTTAATAACAAATCTGCAATAAGCAATGACTTAAAGCTATACTTACTCTGTCAATACAATTCAATGTTATATCAACGAAAGACTGCTTAATTTTTATTAAACACAGATGCTTTTACCAAAACGTCCAATAAATTTAAGAAATGTTGGTTTATAATGATTGATATTTGATAAAACCTCATTTTATTGTTCAAATTTCAAGATAATAACAACACTAAAAACAGGCTGATTGCCCAGTGGGTCATTATGTTGTGGGAGACATAAAGGAATTGGCTTAGGGTAAATTAAGGGGATTTAGGGGACTTTTTAAAAAAACGACATGAATTCACCTACTTGAGTTCACAACACTAGCACACTGGTTTTTCATAATATAGTAAGCACACACACACACCTGTACATATCTGAGTCATACATGCGGCAGGACCCTTGGCCACCACACTTTTTTGAGCCCCATTTCAAACAGGTGGAGTCGATTAGAGCACCAAAGTACACTGGAGCTGGAATGCCTCCTTCAGACCAGAAAGGTTACAGCATATATCACACAAACACCTACAATATCACATAAACATGCATTTAAAGGAAGATTTTAACCAAAATGCTAACATGGCTCTAAAAATTATAAAATCTATTAGAAAAATAATTATGGTTTCTCCATTCTGTTTCTTTGGAAATGTAGCATCTTTAGTATGATTAACTTTTCGGCTGTTTTCAACAGGTGATGTTTATGTTGATGCACAACAAAATATTCTTTTAAATTTTTTTTTTTTTATTATTACTTTTATTTTTTTCTTACCGAGAGTTCTTATCACTAGAGTCTGAATGCCAAGTGCCAGAGCCTTCAGGTCAGGGTTAATGCACCTGCAACAAATCCACCTAAAATACTGCCGTCCTTTTTGGTCAAGCAAGATACTGTACTTTCATGTTACCAAACTAAGTGGTGTGACTCCTATTAATGTTAATCATATTTATTGTGTTGACAGAGATACTCACTGACCGTATAATGACCATGTATGCGGGTGTGATCCCCAGAGAACTAATGAAGGAACCAAGGACAGACACGGCCATGTATGAGGTGAACCTACGGGTGCATTGAGGCCCGCGAGGACACTGACCAAGAGACACAGAGGTGCTGCCTCCTACTGGTGAGGGGGTCAACACACAACTGCAGTTGTGAAAGACCTGAGGAAGATGAAATGGAAAAAAGAAAGGCAAAGTGATGGAGGCTTTTTTTTTTCCTCATACAGAGGCTCTTTGGGCCACCAATACAATACAAATAATTTAATTTCTTTCATCGATAAGCTTGAAAACAACACAGAACAATGCAGATCACAATCATTCACTATCTGGCTGCCATAAACTACACGCAAACAAAACACGAAGACCTGCACTGTTACAATAACATTGATAACATTTACTTTATTTTTTTGGAAACTGTTACTTGAGAAAACATCTGATTTTCTTTTTTGCTTGCTTTGGTTGCTTGAAAGTGTTTAATGTAGCTTCCTGGTTGATCAGAAGTCTCCTCAACAAATAATTAAAAATAACAAAATTATTGAGAACCAATTTTTTGATAACCAATAACTTATTGTTCAAACCATTGTACATAGAATTTTTTTGTTACATTTTTAAAGTTTCGATTCTGCTAAGTGTAAAATGCTACAGTTTGCAACCATCATAAAGGACGGGATGTTACAGCCATAGCAGCCATCTCCCTTCCCTTGCTAATGTTAATGGGTTGAAGGTCTTGTGATTTAAGTAACATATTGTGATTTAAGTAACGCATCTTTTTATCTTAACCACGTGTACATTACCGTGTTTTTGCCATGGCCCGTGGAGCTCGTACATCCCGCCAGACATGGGGACATGTATGTAATGCCACTGTCAGAGCACACTGGTTCCCATTCATTTGAAGAGCAGGAACAGCCCAGGTTACACTGGGAGAAAAGCGTTTGCTCATCATAAGAAATCTGAGGGGTCCTGGGGGGAGGGGGAGGGAAGGGATTAGAGGAATTAAGAGTTAGCAGTAACATGCATTTCTCAGAGATGCAAAGATTTCCTTCCATTCAGTGGGGTTTGGTCTTGCAGCAGGTTTTTTATGAGGGCACTTATCACATCTTAGCACACTTGCTTTTCAGCTAAAAGTAAAAGAATTGATGATTAAAGTCATATATGACATCAGGATCTAGTGCTGAAATTAGATGGGGTGCTTAAGGATTTCAGGCATGGAATTCTCTGCCAATCTAATTTCAGCCTTTCTCTCACAGAACCAGACTAGGATTCTCTATTCTGGTTCATTCTGGTTCTGCTAACCAAAGAACACATGACACGGCACCCGTTATAGGAGACGGTGAGACCAGCCAGTCGCGGGTTGTCGCACTTGGTGCCGAACTGCAGAAGGAGCAGGAGGTATGCTGAGAAGGAGGTGAGGAAGGAGAACTGGGCTCCAGATACCACGCTCAGCCTGTACCTCTTCATCAGTAAACCGCCAAGAAATATGCCCACAGAGATTACTGGCAGGTTCAGCACACCTATGGGCATGGAGCATACAAGCTTTAGTATCAGACATCTGAAGCTTTTGGTTGTAGTGATTAGCAAACAACTATACTTAGAACGTCAAGTATTTCCAGAGATGGGCAACCTCTTTTGTGTTATCAATCACTGAGTGGCAGAGAGACTGATCAGGGCCAGAAATGAAGAACAAGCTTTTTTGATGTTTTAAATAAAGACATTTTAAAAGTTGAAAACTGTATACGACAAAAAATGTGAGGATGTCAGCCCAACTCTAATCATTTTCAATAAATATACTAATAATTATTAAGAATGGCAAAGTCTTTGTACAATAAACATAAGTCACTATAAGGTTAATATGACTGAGAATCCAGAATTCAAGGTTATTTTAGTAAAAAAGGAAATGGTTCTACTTGGAACCATTATTATTATTACCATATACCCTAGTATACCATATACTGTATACCCTTTGGTACCAAAAATACTCAAAAATGTTATTAAAATTCTCTAAGGGTAGGAAAGAATGGCTGCAATTCTGAAATGAACCACTAGAGGCATACTTGTAAGGAACTGATAGGTCTGAATATGCAGTACTCTGCAGACAGACCCTTCTCATTCATGCTGGGGACATGTCCCATTTTCTTCAATGGCTGATTTTGTCTCTACCACTTCCTCTACATGTTTTCTTAATTTATTCATTAATACATTTAATAATTTGTTTGCTTTATTCAGTACAGTGATAGGTATTAGCTAGGTAGCCATGCTAATCATAAAAAGTAGTGCTTATATGTTAGCCTGGCACGGGATGCCAATATAATAGCAGACTGAAGCTGATTGAATGCGACACCTTGTCCACATTTTTCTCTCCACCACTTTTGGAAGCAAAGTTATGCTCATGGTTCGAGATGATGCCTAGATAGAAGCTGAAGTATCTCTAATTAGAGTGTCTCAATAATCCTTTTTACAAGGTTCCATGATGGTTAAAATTCTGCCTATTAAGCTCAATAGGTAGTAATCAGACCTATGGTGTGTTGGTGTCACCTTTCACAATATAGTGTAGGTGCTGCTACTCATAGCTGGAGCGAATCCGCAACGGGCTTGCATGAAGCCACTCAGAGGGCTCTAGCCCTTTAAGAGACCGGGGGGTGGGGCTAGTTAGCGGATGAGGAGTGAAGCGAGTGTTGTGTGTTGTTTTTGCGCTGGTTGAATAAAGTTTTCCCTCCGCGGGATTTTCATTAACAAAGGCCTCGTCTTTCCAAGACTCACTACAATAGTTTATTATTTCTAGAACTATCCAGTTCTTTATTTTAGATCAGTGAGGTATAACTGCTTTTTTGAGTTTCTGTTAACACTGATTTGAAATATCAGGTTTTTATTCAGAATTATTCAGAATGATGAAGCCAAATCTGGTGCATCTTATTATAGATAAACTTTGACATACATGTCTACTAGCTCACCAAGGAGGAAATTTGCTCTGGAGGTAGACAGGCCAAACTGCTGCTCCATGTACTTGGCCTTGAAGGTAAACAAGCCAATCAGGGAGTTGAATTTCAGGACACTCCCACACAGCATCAGGAAGTAAGTGGGCGTCCCCAAGAGCCTCTTCAGCGAGGGCAAGAAACCTGTGTGAACAGAGAGATCCCTCCTCCCACCCCCAGGTGTCATTTAAAAACAGCTCATTTATTCATAACATTTAAATAAACTGTAGCTCATTTATTCATAACATTTGCTTACATCTCTGACTTAAGAACATGACACCTGCAGCATTTTAAATGCAAGGTAGGTTTTTAACTCTATTACGAACCCAAAGTAGATGCTGCACCTGTTTACACAGCCAAAGCCACTGACATTATATAAGCCACAATTTAAACAGATCTGAGTCTTTAAGGGCTCATGTGAAAACACTGAATGAGCCAAAAAAACCTCATATAGCCCAGTAACAAATTCAGATATTTGTTAAAAAGTGGAAAGCAATGCCTTTCGCAATGTTGGCCAGTTTCACAGATGGAGTCGCAGGACATGTCGTTTGCTCCTGGTTGTGACAAAAGCCAGTGATGTCCTTGTGCACCCCTTCCTGTTTGGGTAAGGAGCAGGGGAGGAACCAGAAAGGAATGCCAGCGAGTAGCATGATGGTGGCCGACACGAAGAAACCCAGCCACCAGGCCCCCACCCAGCGGGTGTCCTTCGAAGTGATGCTCAGACTATCTACCGAAGAGACACAATGATTTAAGCAATAAACAATAACAAATCTTTTTGCTGACCTAATAAACGAAGCCCAGCTAACACATATACCGCAATGGAAGGACTCTTCACTGAGGCACAAAAGCTCAGAAACAGAGATTCGATGAATCGCGTGGCGTGCTTACCAATGTTGACAAATCCAATATCGACATAGAGCCTGGCGCACATAGAACCCAGGAGGTATCCAAACATGGGCCCCAGCAATGTGATTGTCTGGAGGCAGGCTGATGTCAGAGAGCAAAACAGACAACAGACAACTTTAAAGTTGTTAGTTATTGATTGAACATAATAAAATATTATTCAGGGTGTGAACCAAATAATGGGAACTAATTTGTGTATATGTCTTCAGATGTTCAGATTTTTTGTTATTTTCTTATTCTGTTATACATACTGTGAACATTCAGAATGTATTCTTTTAGAGGCATTTCCCTCTAACATCATTAACCAGCTTGATGGGATTCTTTGCCTGATTCAGAGCAAAGACCCTCCCAGCTCTACACTAAACACTGCATCTGTTTTTTGGACTTCTTTGGTTTTCATCTTCTGTCAATTTCAGCAAACCTGTAAACAATTTGTTTCTCTTTGTTAAAGCATATTTTAGTTCTTCATGACAGACATGACATGTTATGTAAAATAAACATTCTATTACTTTTTTCTTTCACAAATGACATCCTATTTAAAGTTTTGTTGGTAATTAGCAATTACAAATAATATACATAACAAATTAAAAATACACATAACAAGGGATTAAAACAATTAGTAATATTAATATTATTATTTACATGCAACATGCATTGCTTTTTTTTATTTTTAACTGTTAAAAACATCAAGCCCTTTTCATTTTATTGTTTTGTTCACCTCTTGTGTATAAGAATATTAAATATTTTGCCTATGTAAAATGCTGAGCTTTCTGATTTTGCAAAGTCATCGATGTAGGAGATGCCTAGTGGTGTGACAGGAGTTTCTCCTATTCCCCGCAGGGCGTTCCCCAGGAACACATAAACCCACATGTTGGAGGCAGGTTCCTTCGCACAATCCAAGCCTGCAAAAGACAATCACTTGTGTTAGTTTTCATTTATTTTCCTTTATTATTCTGCTGTTCAGTTTTCCTCCTGAATTAGAATTACATTATGGCTGTTTTGTAGTACAAGGAAAACATTTTATGGTTTTGCTCCAACCCAAATTTCTCATTTCATTGAGTTACTTCATTTTAGTGTGCTAAAAGTGTTCTCTTCCCTACATGTTGTCCAGGAGTAGAAAGTAAAATATATTTTTTATCTTTAAGAGGTTGATTTAACCTTTAAAATATAAAAAGGGAATAACTTACACAGGAAATAACCTACTGGATCTAGTGCAAGGGAATACTTTTATGTAGTAGTTCTCAAAACTAATAACATTGTTATAGATTATATATTTCAAAACATTTAGGAAATAATTTATTGTTGAAAACCTTACAAATTAATATAAATACTCAAACGCTCACAGTGTGAGTGCTTCATTGAGTGTCTCATTTTTGAAAAGGAAGTTTATGGGCTTTTTCACTGTTTATATTGTGCTGTGTGAGCACAAAGCAAAAGAGCTGTAAGTTTCGTCTCACATGATTACAAATAATGGGAAACCACAATGTAAAAAAAAAAAAAAACTTTCAAAATCTAAAAAAAAACTGATCTTGGCTTCTCATTTTCTGTTATTTACATTTCTACCGACACTACGTTATAGGAATAGCATCTTTGAATTTGAATTTGAATTTTAACCTCTGTGCAGTATCTGTAACATTGAAATTATACCTGTGTAGACTTTTGGCGATGGTTCTGGGTAATTGCTTTGCATTGTGACATTCCTGCAGGAAACTATACTGACAGAGGAATTCAGAGAGCTTGGTATCACTGTCTCATACTTATACCTGTAAAAATGAAATAGAGATACAAAAAGAGAATAATGTTGGATTCCCATAAAGACTTAAGTTATTCAATGAGTCAGCGATGTGCCAGAAACACACATACCTTTACGGTCTTGTGCTTTCCTGTACCTGGTACATTTCTCATTACATGACTATCACTTATCTCAGTTTACAGAAAGCCAGATTCAGTGGAATTCAGTAGAGAAGATATGCAGAGCAGAACTGCACAAAATGTTCACAGAGAAACCAGCAAAAAGGGCGGGGGGTGGGGGGTAGCTGGATTATTGCACACTGTTATCCACAGCAGAAAGTACTGAAGTAAATGTACCGTCCCATGAAGAAGTGTGGCAGACCAGTGACAACAGAACCAGCTGCCATTAGAAAACAGCCAGAGCCTATGAGTCTCGGTCTGTGCATCTTCGCTCCAAAGTGGCTTACTAGAACTAGAAAGAGCAGGTTACCTGCAAGAGAACAGCATTAGGAGAAGCAGCAGTCAGAACTTCAGAAGCACGCAGAAAACAACGCTAACAAATACATTAGATGTTAGACATTAGAATCATGAAGACATGGGCAGCTTTGCAGGCCAAGAACAGAGCAGGGATTCGGATTCGGTCCCTGAACATCAACATCAACGAGGTGTTTGTCCTCATGTTAACTACACTGTCAAATGGACTGATATTATTAATGGGTAGTTTTTATGAGCACCACAAGATTCAGTTCAGTGTTGATGTTTTTGTTCTCTTCCTCTATGTTGCTATGTTTCTTCCTCTATGTTGTTTTCTCAGACTAATTTTAATAAAATGAGTCTGGATCAATGGATCTAAATTGCACTCACTACAGGCAGTGAAAACTAGCAGGTATGTTGTCAACAACTATTGTTCACATCATAACATTTTTGCAAAATGCTGGACACTTTGATATCTAACAATATCTAAACAGCTACATGCTTTATATACAAGTGCATAATATAATTCCCCTGTATTCATGAATTGGCCCCTATAAAACAGTACAAAAAGAATATTGTGAGCTAAAACTATATATATCACCTCTATGAATCCCATAACCAGAGCATTATGCTCTTTAAATCAATATGCTAGAAATGTCCTAAAAGCGTTGAGTATGTAACAAGATCTCTGCTACTGTGCTCTGATCAGAGGTGAACCGAACTCATCATGACACAGGTAGAAATGCACTGGTCACAGTTCTGAATACTTTTTGACAATAATGCAACATTTTCACAGATATTTTTGCATATTCACACATTAGGTCCATCGCTAGGCAAACTGTTAATTGTAACTGATAATGCCACAAATATCGTAATATCATAAAGACATAATTCTATTACAGAAGTGGGACATGTGAAAGCAGTAAACTTCTCCACGCCCACAGCACTGCCGTACCCATCTCAAAGCTGACATCGATGAAGCCGACGGTGGAGCTGGGCAGGTCAAACCTCCGCTCTATCTGAGTGATGGCACTTTTCATATAGGTGCCAGACAAAGCCTTGGAGAAGTAGGCGAAAGACAGGGACACGATGAACATCTGTGGAATTCAGAGGACAGAGAGAGGACAGAGGACAATCAACTGCCAGTAGACACAGTGCTTGTAGATATTCAAGTACTTTTCAACTTGAATTATTTTGAAAAGTAAGAAACATCAAACACACTTGCACTCGAATATGCATACACACACACACACACACACACCTTAAAAGCAGAACAGCAGGAGTCTTTGGTGGTCTTTTTGTCAGGGCTTGCGGTTGTGTTATCTTCTTTAGTTGGGACAGTCATTTTGATGCTGGGAACTATTAGTAAATGAAGGTGCTATTTGGCAGTTATTAGAAAACATTGCTGACCAGATTCTAGTTCATATTACAAAGATACATATGTGAAGTCATTTACTGATGAGACAAACATACAAATCTACACATCAACAATGAAGCGCGACTTGCATAAACGTTATCTCGAGGGACGCCACTCACTTTGTGCTAATGCGAGGATTAAAACAGAAGAAAAAACCTTCCAAACTCCACTCCAGGTGAGGGTCAGTTTGTCAGTGCTAACATTTTCAAAATTTCAAACTGGACACATAAAACCAACAGAATAAAGCCAAAGCCTCTCCCTCATGCGGGGAAGAAAAGGGGGCGAACAAGCAAGCTGCATTCAGCAAGAACTGGAAGCTCAGGAAGTACAAAAAGCACTTTGTCAGTGGGTTTCAGGACTTACAGTTATAATCCCTCCTGTAATTCTCCTCTCCCAGTCACAGAGTTGCCCCGTCGTCCACTCAGCTGGCGATGGGAGAAAGAAAGAAGCATGAAAACGGAAGAAGCTGAACAGGTGTGCAAGAGGAACGTTCAACAGTAATGCCGGAAAATCTGGAGAGATGAACAACAGAGATAAGAATTTGGTAGGGTGTGAGAGAGAGAGAAAGAGAGAGAGAGGGGAGGGAGTAAAAGTAGGCTGAGGTGAAGATGCCTGAGCTCTGAGGGATCAGGTGTCTCTGAATCTTGGAGCCCAAGGGTGGGAGTGGTTCCCTCAGAATGGTTTCCTTTCATGTCTCCAGCCTGTGACTGCATATGCACACAGACAGCCCACACAAAAGCCTCTGGAGCATTTCGATTCTAGCCACATGCCCGATGGAGGGGGACCCATACAACACAACAGGCACTTCTAAAGGACTCCTGCATTCACTCGAGGAAAGTCTGCACACCAGTGTTGTTATGGTTTGATTATATCCCATATATTTAACTTATTGTGCGTGTATTGGCTTTGTTTTGTCCCATCCAGTCCCAAACGTAAAAACTCCTTTCACTGACATTCCTGTGTATTTTTTTGTTGCTGTTGCTAATGATTGTCTGTATAAATTAAAAATGATCCACCTTGTACAAAACTGACAGTTTATGAGTTCATTGCTAACCAAAACTGAACAAAAGAAATCATTTCTCACCAAAAGAAGGAAATAAGCACTAGTTCACAGTTCTGCTCCAACATAACATCCATCACGGTGCATGATTTTGCCCAACAGTTGCTCACCCAGCAGTTGTGTCTGACTTTCTTAGGGGTGATTTTGTTCCAGCAGCTCTCAAAGAACTGGAGCCAAAGGAAATGTGCTATTAGCATTTCTAGAAGCCTGGGCAGCTTTGCCGGCCAAGAGCAGAGCAGGGATTAGGACTTTGCCACATTCCTGCACACAACCGATGTGTGGACGTCTTACTCCCTGGACATCAACATCAACGAGGTGTTTGTCCTCATGTTAACTACACTGTCAAATGGACTGATATTATTAATGGGTAGTTTTTATGAGCACCACAAGATTCAGTTCAGTGTTGATGTTTTTGTTCTCTTCCTCTATGTTGCTATGTTTCTTCCTCTATGTTGTTTTCTCAGACTAATTTTAATAAAATGAGTCTGGATCAATGGATCTAAACTGCACTCACTACAGGCAGTGAAAACTAGCAGGTATGTTGTCAACAACTAGTGTTCACATCATAACATTTTTGCAAAATGCTGGACACTTTGATAGCTAATAATATTTCTGTGTGGGGTTTAATGGCAATTCTCAGATCTTGTACACACAAACATGAAAGACAAAATCAAAAGCAACGTCTGTAAAAACAAATTTACAGTACAGCTACATGCTTTATATACAAGTGCATAATATGATCAGCATTCAGTGTATCCCCTGTATTCATGAATTGGCCCCTATAAAACAGTACAAAAAGACCATTGTGAGCTAAAACTAAATATATCACCTCTATGAATCCCATAACCAGAGCATTATGCTCTTTAAATCAAAGTAGTAAATTTAAATATGCTAGAAATGTCTTAAAAGCGTTGAGTATGTAACAAGATCCCCTGCTACTGTGCTCTGATCAGAGCTGAACCAAACTCATCATGACACAGGTAGAAATGCACTGGTCACAGTTTTGAATACTTTTTGACAATAATGCAACATTTTCACAGACATTTTTGCATATTCATACATTAGGTCCATGGCTATTTTCTAGCTAGGCAAACTGTTACTTGTAACTGATAATACCACAAAGTAGCACTAGGTGGTGCATGATGTATGCTAGTGTAATATATTCATCCCAGTCATACATCACAGACTGTTCACAGTTATGTAAGATTTCTATCTCATCGGGGG
>JAOXYF010000004.1:10071599-10093481 GCA_028565775.1 Sternarchorhynchus goeldii
GGTATAGTTGTAGTTAGTGGAGTTGTATATTCAGTTGTTATTGTGATCTCTGGGGTTGTTGATGTTGATGTGGTTATGACCAGTGTAGTTGTAGTTAATGGAGTTGAAGATTCCATTGTAGATGTATATTCTATTGTTGTGATCTCTGGGGTTGATGTAGTGCTTGTCACTGGTATGGCTGTAGTTAGAGGAGTAGTTGTGGTTTTTGATACTGGAGTCTCTGTTGTCTTAGACATAGTTGTAGGCAGTGGTGGTTTAGAATTTGTTTTAACTGTAAATTTCTCAGTTGTGCTTGTCATCTTTTGAGTTGTTAATTTTGTCGGTTCAGGACGATACTTTGGAGTGGTGGATGTCTGGTTAAATTCTGGCGGAATTATACGTGGACAAGGCCCTGTGTAAAGAATTAACTAGATTTGCTTAAAATGGAACAAGCTCAAATACCATAGGTCACATTACATATTTTAGGAAGAAAAAAAAAACACTTCTTACAACTCACCGCATACAATACTCCCCCCAGTACATTTACTATGGTAAGACAAAGAACATATGATAAGGTCATTCTTAAATGGCAAATTTCATTTTATTTAGCATGACAAATAAAATACCAACTACTGACCAGCATTCACTGGGTGCAGCCACTCTATCACCAGGTCCAACTACTGTGCTGTTGAAGTAACAGGTGCACTTGTCCAGACTAGAGCACTTTCTGATGTTCTCATCAAAAAATGGCATGTCCGGAGGGCACCTTGGGTAACAACCTTAGCCAATATAACAAAAACCAATTTAAATCTAGGCTATATTACCATGATAAATATACAAGTTTAATACAATTTTAAGGATTATTGTCCACTACTGGAAGAAGTGAATATGGTACGAACTGAAAATACACAAAGAATGCAAACCTTCAAGTTTTCCAGTAAAGGGGTTGTTTTTCCCACAAGTCTTGATCTGACCACAGGGCTCATAATGCCAGCTGTACTTGCCCTGTTCATTGTAATAGTCACAATACACCGCTGTGGAAAAAAAGCACAAGCAATTCATTTTGACTGCTCCACTAGGCAAATACTAAGGCAAAACCTTACCCCACAAAGCAGGAAATGATTTCACTGTTAGTATGCGATACTTCTAGGAAGTCCTAACTTGGTTTGGTAATCATCAATTCATCCTGTCTCCTTAGTCTAATATAGCAAACCAAACCAAACATAAGCATGCATGCTTTGTGGATTTGAGGTTTCTTCCTTCTAAGAAATTCCTATTATTAACTGAAATGCATGCACACACTCTGAATAAAACGAAATACATTGAATGGTTGAGGCCAGGTATCTCCAGTAAAGTTCCATGCTAGGTACATGCCTGGAGAATTTGTTCCAAACTTGGAACATATTGGTCCAGCTATTAATGCATCTTAATTTTAATGGACACCCAGCTCTAAGCTACAGTAGTGTCTTCCATTGAGGGAGGGCAGAGCCTTTAACTAATACACTTTTAATAGCTTCCACAGAACATGGACAGCTGTGAATTATAAATTGCAACATTATCATACAGATTCTTGTATACAACGCACATGTCTGCCTTACTGTAACAAAAAATATGTTAAATAGAAATGTTAAGTGATCACAGGGTACATACGGCACAGGTCTGGGGTTCTCCAGTTGATACAGACGTTTTGTATCATGCAGGCCTCTGCATAAGCAGCCACAGCCGTGCAGAATCCCAGAAACTTCCCTTCAAACTCACAGGAGCATGACTCCAGTATACAAGCCTCATAGTAAGGAATTGGATCCACCTGAGTATTATGGGGAGGAGCACAATAATGTAATTATTAATTGCTTAATATAATTAAGCAACATGCTTGAAAATGTTCTGAAAAGAAAGCCTAGGGAAAAATTATCAGGTTGCCAGACCATCAGTATATGATTCCTGCTGGTCACTCTTACAGAAGTACGAATACAGTAATCCTGGATTGCTATTTTTAAGTAACAATACATTACTACTCAGATGTAATAATCCGTTACTATAGAGATGTAGTAATGTATGTAATACAATATAACTTGTACGTAGTTATCCAGTACTACCGGAATGCAGTAATGCATTTCTACTGGATTATCACTGGGATGTAATAATGCATTATTACTGGAATCTAGTAATACTGTAGTACTAGATAAGTAGTGGGATGCAGTAATGCAGTCCTTGTGGAATGTAGTAATGAAGTGCTACTTCTGCAAGTAATTATTTTAAAATAATAATTCTGGGCTCCATGTTCTTTTGTTCTTCACAAAAGTGTGTTATACAGGAGGCATATTGTAAGAAATGCCACAAAATCTCACAAAATCTCAGACTGACAACCAGTGACACGGTCTGTTTACATGTCTAAATCTGTACTGAATAACCAATGTGATAAGTTTAGGTCGGCTAAGACCTTAGACCATGAGAGTTGCACTTTGGTTTTTATGTTATCATATCTCACTCTAGATTAAATCTCTGATGCAAAGGACCACAAGAAAATCATGCAAATCCCTATTTAAAAAACCATGCTATGAACAATGGCTGGCTGGCGCAGGACCTTCAGGTGGCAGTCTCTGAACGTGTCTCCGTGCAAGATCATGCAGCGCCGCTGGGCCCAGGCTGCACAGTACGAGTGTCGCTGGCAGGGGAACACTTCCTGGGTCACGTCCGAGCAGGGCGGGACCGCCGCCTTCCAGCTATTACCAAACTCCAGCGTGCTGAACACCACCGAGGAGCTGCTCGTCAGCAGGTCGTTCATCACCTTTCCATCGAAGTCACCACACAGACCTCGCACTCGACCCTACCAACCCGCACATACAGTATAGGAAAGCCGAAGGCCACAGGAATACACCATTATTGTGAAAATCCTTCAGGGGTGAATATATAAGTGAATATATAAGTCAAGTAGAGGTAAACAGTGTAGGGCACCTAAATAAACAGTTAACATCTGAGTTTACATCTCAGTTAAACATTTTATCGGTCTAATTGTTTTGAACAAGGTTTTGTGCAAGACAGACAAGACAAAAATAGGTGGAGCTGTTTACTTTCCACTGGGTCTGCAGCTGTACTTTGAGTCTGGTGTGCCTGTCCCAGAACACGGTGAGCCCCAGCTCAGGCACCACAATAATGATGTAGAGGCCCACAGTGTGGACAGAGTACAGTGGCTGTGCCCGGAGACGCCAGCCAGCCTGCAGCCTCTGGGTCACATTCATATCACGCAGGGTTAGGGTCACCTCCTCCTGTTTAACCATGGTACAAAAAAACACAAAAAAACAGTCAGTTTCACTGCAATTCAAGTATGGCATGAAGTATGGTAACTGACGATTTAGTATACTACATATGACAGCAAAATATTTTTACTAGTTCACCACCTGTCTACAGCATTCAAGCAACAGGTTGGTACACACAGGAATGCATCAGTTAGATGTCCATCAGAGAAATCAGGAAAACAAATTTATAAAAAGAAACTTTGATCAACATCGAATTTGCTTCAGTATTCATTAGACAGAGAGAGAGAGGGAAGAGGGACATGCTGATACCTGAAGTTCTACTGAGATAGAGCGAGAGCAGATTAACGCTTCATCACAACAAGGAACACTCTCCACTCTGACAGCAAACAGTCCCTTCCCACTTGCATCCTTAAGCACAGAGAAGGTTATCCACATTACTGCTGGCACAGAAAAACTGCACTTGAAATGCACTTATTATTTATTTATTTATTTATTTTTCACATGGTTAGATGTTATTATGTTTGGTATAAGTCACTCCATAAAGGGTTTTGAATGTTCAACTTCAAAACATTTTTTTCTCTGCTTAGGCTCCGATGACGGTTACAAAAGACGCGCATCTGACTTCCGTGATAACGCTATCGCTCACCTCGACCAGCGTGTACTGACAATGACCATCAAAGCGGTACCATTTAGAGTCAAAGGTGTTGTATTGTCCATTGCCAAACACCTCACAGACCCCTGGGCATGGTTCACCCTCACACCTCCACTGTCCTCCCACACAGACACTGTGAGGTGAGAGATAACAAAGTTTCATTGATTTTCCTTGCTTGTCAAAAAATATCATTTCCAAAACAATGCAATGAAAAACTCTAATAAGGACAATGACACCCCAGGAATCCATGTGAACAAACAAGAGCTAAATCGTACACATTGTAATGTGTTTTTTTAAGTTTTATATTGAGTATGTGTATTTCTGTTAGGTAGTTCATTGACCAGGATTTGCAGTTTGACTCCACGCTCTGGCCTGATGAGTAGACAGCCCCACTGAATTCACACGTGCATTTGTCCTGAGTCACACAGGTGCCATGATGGTCCTCATAATGGCCTTCAGGACAGTAACAGCCACTGGTGCAGTCCTCCTCAGGGCTCTGTGAAGATAGACACAGGCTCTGACACAGTCTCTGACACAGGTTCTGACACAGCCTCATACACAACCTTGTATCCTTTCTCTTCACCTAAGATGTGCAAGGCAAGTTCCTAGAATGGTGTCCTGAAGAACAGATGTGGTAACGTTAGACTAATGTGAATAAAATTGTTTCATAACTTGCCTTGTCTATAGCCTTTCACAGCTTTTCTGCTCTGCATTATGGGTATAGCTCTGCATTATGGGTATAGCTCTGCATTATGGGTACAATATTGCCATTACATTGCTACATACTGAGGTTGTGATATGATTTGCAATTTTTTGGTTCATAATAGGCTCACTTACATTTTATAACCTTACTGCCCAACCAATATTGTAATAATAATTAACAAATGATATATTCAGCAGCCCTTGGCCCATTTCAAGTAACTACTCTCGCTTTTAGTCATAAAATGATGTATTACTATTTTGACCAAAATGCGTACAATTGGTTTACTCAGGCTTTGGCAGGTTTTTTGAGCTGTCTTCACTGGAGCCTGGGCACAGTGCACACATACTTTACCCTGCGGACAGTCTAGAGAGAAAGAAGTGAAAGAGTTAATTCTTGGATAAATGTAACCGCTACCACCAACATTTAAAACAAACGAATATATATTTACACTACAATTATATAGTGAAATGATTAGGTCACTAATGTGTAATTTTACATCCTGCTCATATTCCTGGCACTTACCCTTGTTTACACACTTAGGTTACTGCATTTAAATAAAGTCACTGAGAGAGTTAATGTGTACACTTAAAAGTACAGATGAATTGGACAAAGTACAGACAGATTGTTATTTTTGCAAACAACACTAGTCCAGCAAACAGGTTGACACAGTGTAAATAGTTGCTCATCATGGACTTGCACACGGTTTAAAATGATTTTAAAATGTCATTTTGAAGTGGCATTTAAAAAAATGGAGCTACATTACCACACGCTTTAGAACACTGAAGATTTCCATTTTCACACACACTGCAAGAAAAATATGTATATGTATAAATATATGCATAAATACACTTAAAAAAATCAAAAAGGAAAACAGAATGATGAAAAAAGTACTTGAAAATTATCTGCCAATGGGGTGAGATCCCTGGTTTATTTTTCAAGAATTTCTGGCTTGTTAAGTAATTATTTTTGCAGTGTATATCGTTTATTTCATTTATTTCACTTCAAATGTAACTTTATACACATATTATGCCTGTTTGTGCTGCACTGAACATATGTTTTTTTTTAAATGTGTAAATATTTTTACACAAAGCTCCCTTGGCTTTAGGGGCATTTCACCTCATTTAAATAAACACACTGAACAACAAACAGTTAATTCTTTAAAAACTCCTGAAATCACTTCGTTCAGAACTGGGGGTTTTTTTGTGTGTGAAAGTATGTCCACAGGCCCGGGCCTTTACCACTTCCGGCCGTCGATGACATGGTGTCCCGGTGGCACGGTTCCCCCGGGGTGGGAGCACGGGCAGAAGTTGCGCGGGCTACACTCATGGCGCTCATGGAGGTGGGTGCCTAGCGGGCAGCCGCAGCCCTCCGCAGGGTCACCAAGCGCCTCGCAGGCAGGATCGGGTCCAGAGAGCGAGCGGCAGGTCCGGTTGCATGCCTGCATGGTGTAACTGAACCTCAGGTTGCCCTTGCAGGTGCGGCCTGACACACAGAAGAGTCCCTGTCTTAATTTAAAACCAAAGGCTCAAGGACAAACTCCTCTGGCTATTTATTGTGTTTACGTTCACTCAGACTAAAGAACTGAAAGTGTCAACATGTCACCGTATGTCACATAAGCACATGGTCCTAACGGAGATGTACTTACTACAGGCTGATGCTGCCCTCCAGTCACCAATATCAATCCCCTGACTGGCACAGGCTTTGGCATAGTTGCCGAGGGCAACACACAGGCATTCCTGTAGTCCAGAAGTGCACTGACAGGTCCTTTGAACACAGGCCTTTAAACATACCAGCATTTATATCAGCCATGGTCAAAACTATACCATTCAGCATTTATCATTTCCACATCAAAACATTAAGTACCATTTAAGTACGAATTTCTTCTAACCTCAACAAAGCTATTAACAGGCACATAGTCATGGCAACTGGCAAACACACCACTTGTATTTGTCAGCTGGGCACACTTCTCTTCAGCAAATATCTCTACATAAAAATAAAGACAGACACCAATAAGGACAGACTTATTAAAGGTAACTGAATCCCTACAGGTTTCCTACATCTTGCATTTAATGAACGAGGAGCACTGGGAAAATGCAGTAACTGTACCATTGTTGGTGTTGATGCAGACTGGAGGATTAACTGAGCTGCAAACCCCCAGCATCCAGGACATGGCAAAAGGCAGAGCAGAATTTTCTACGATGCCACTACTCGTGGTGAAGTCGTCCTCTGTATTATTGTTGTAGGTTCCACAAAGACCTGTCATGACGAGAAAAGCATGCACAGTGATACATCAGTATTTCTCCAGTCTTTATAATAAACTGGATGTGGCAAGACTGGAATACCTTTGGTCCTCTCAGCTGGTGGCAAATACAAATAAATTTGAATTTCTGGAGACACCTGGACTTGCATCTTCATGCCAAAGGATGTCTGAACCTGGATGAACATGGATGACTGCCAGAAGACAGTGGCGTGCTCTGGAACAAAGCCAGTCCAAACACACATAAGAGACTGCAGGGAGCACCTCTAGATGATTGGATTTCTAAAGGACACAGGGCTGAAAACCTACCAGTCTGAGACAGATCAGTGATTTCAACTTCTCCTAGTTTTACACTGTCTGGAGCAAATATGTATGTCTCCTAACAAAGAACAGAGCATCATTATCAATCTTTGAAATAAGCATTAACATATGCAGTAGAAGCGCAGAAGAATGAAAACATACCTTGTACACATTAAGGATCATTTCTTCAATAGACATATATGTTTGCGAAAACCTTATAGTTATAGCCCAGGTGTTTCCCTGTGAAATGATACAGTGAAATGAAATAATATAATCCGGAAAAGAATTGCATCATAAAAAATGTTTTTGAATTTCCACCTACACTTGCAGCCACATAGGTGCATTTTCCAGGCAGAGAAAATTGTTTGCCATCGAATGTGTTGACGACCTGGCCTTCGATGACGCACCGAGGAGGGCAGGCATTAGAAGAGCAGGTCCACTTGCCTTCTTTGCACACGCTAGAACACAAAACAGAGGAGCGCAAAAGTGTAAAGCGCAAAAGAAAACGAACAAAAAACAGCTTTTAGGGTGAAAGTATTAGCACGACGCCAGAGACGGCTACGCGAGTGGACCGTTCACACCATGATTGGCACTTGGTGCTGATCTTCTGCCCCGACGCATACGTTCTCCCTCCACGCACGCACGGGCAGTCCGTCAACCTAACAGAGCGGAAACCGTCGGCTCGATCGTTCAGGACCATGCCTGTGCGAGAACCGGAGATCAGTTTAAGAGAGAGCGTGAAAATGTACGATAAACTAGGAAATGTAAGATCAGTATTTGTGAATGTCAGTGCCGTACACTGTGAATCAAAAATAAGTTAAATCACTATCTATTTACCTTACCCTAGTAGCACAACATAATAGTAACAACAGCAATAATAATACTATTAACAGTATTACTAATATGACTACTATTACTACTACTACTACTACTACTACTACTAATAATAATAATAATAATAACTTTTTAAAATTTTGCATACATTATTTAGTTAGCATTACTAAACCTTAATTAACATTAATAAACCAAGGCCTTAAGCAATTTCAGAAATAATTATTGTTCAATAATTATTTTATGCAGAGATAAACCCTACCAGCAAGTGGCAGACATGTGCTGGTGAGGGCAGTTGAGTCAGGCTGGGGGCTGGAGCAGGTGGGAGGAAAAGCAGGCCCCAGCTCCTGGTACTTCAGGTCTCCGGGACACACAGGTTCCTCTGCATAGAAGTTTGCATACACGTGTTTGTCTCCTCACCTGGAAAGTGCCGGGGGCTTTATGAGATACCTTGCGGGCCACACTCACGACACGCAGTTATCTTTCTCCACCTCGACCACAGGAGAGTCTTGTTCCCACAGATGTAAACAATCTCTTTAATGAAGGCACACTTCGCGTTGACGTTTACGCCAGTGAACATGTTCTGCATGCACAGCTTCAAGTACGCGTTGAATTTACCGAGCAGGCATTCCTTGGCGTAAGACATGACTTCACAATCCTGGAAAATAACATTGTTAACGAAATTGTTAGTAACTTCCCTTATACCTGACCTGGGATGGGAGCTTTCCAACAAGTGGAGCAAAACTCTTCCCTCGAGTTTTGTGATATTAGAGTGAAAGGCTATTTCAAACCCTTGTTTGTGAGTCACTGTCTTGTTTTGTTCCATATAGACCAAAATCACTCAGGCTTACAGAGGGATTTTTATTTTCTAAGTGCAAGACTTTGGATTCAGGTTCACATACTACCACGATGCTGCCCTGAGGTTTGTAATCTTCAGTCACACATGTCCCATCTGAGATGCCATTGGTAGATACAAGTTGCCATAGGTTTTCTGTTAAAAGTATATCCTTTTATTTAATGGTCAGAAAATGGCATGAACTTCCAGTAAGCATTTCTAAACACAGCACCTTAACAAGGCTGAGGTTTACTGATATTAAATTTATCTGATCTTCACAATACAGCAGGTGACTATTCAACGTTTTTAGAAGAAGTGTTGTTTTTTTTTTAATGTTATATTTTCTGTGTTGTCTTTTGTTTTATGTTACCTGTACTATTTATTTGGCCACACATTCCAGTCATACCATCTACTAAACCTCGGTCCAGTTGAACCTAGAATGGAAATAAATGACCAAGAAATTAGCCTCTATATGTTCAAACATATGATAATAGTAATGTTATTTCTATATAAAAAGAAAAGACCATTTTTATATATACAAACACTTACCCTTCCACTGTTATGTGTTGAAATGCATATTTTTTTGTGATTAATATACTGTATATTAGTTACAAATACAATACAGTATAATGTGTTTTATGCCACGATTTTGGTGAATGTGAACATTTTTTATATAATTGCATGATGAAAGAATTTCTCAAAAGAGTCATGTTTGGCTGTATAAGAATAAAATCAGGCTTGGATGTAGTGTAGTTTGCCAACCCACCGAAACTGAACTTATGCCCCCCGACGAACTGAGCCAGGTGACAGAAAAAGGCAGAACTTTGCTTTTAAGCCTGACATAGATGCCATATTGATAGACATGCTGATAGGTGTGGTCATAGGGAAGGGTAATCCTGAAAAATTGCATTATAAACTGGTAAACAAATGCATTACATTTTCCTAAAATCCTAAGCAAATTCATTACATTCATTCTGATTTTTTTAACTGACTTTGCAGCATAGTCTATAATAATCAACAAACGTTTTACTGTCATAGTCTGAAAGTACTTCAAATATTTGCATGATAGAAGGCGATAACAAGAAGGTCAGAACAATGCTACAGTGTCTGATTATTTGCCACATGACCAGGAAATACTGACTGACACAAGCAAGAAATTCTATGCAATTTTAGCTGTTAAGCTAAAATGTAATAAATAAATTTTAGAAGTTAAGCTCAATTCTAATAACTCAATTCCTACAATGAATTAAAATGTAAATTTGTCCCTAAGGACTCTATCCCAAAATGAACCGACGCAATAAAGACTATGACTTGGAGGTGAAGAGTTACCTGCTTCCTTCTACACTGACCACACCATCCTGAAGGATGGTAGTAACTTTATTGACCAAGATCACGACTCTCTTCATCAGGCCAGTAAGTCCTCGCTGTACAGTAATGGAACAGTCGACCCCAGCGGACGTGAAATGAGTCAGGGTGAAAGGGCACGTGGATTTCACGTGGAACAGGGTCCCATTGAAAGTCTGAAACACCCCACTGCCGAAGGTCTTGCATACATCTGGAAAGGCAGACAGAGATCAAGCAACAGATGGAACACCAGACACAGGAGACATGGATGATTTTACAGAAATGCTGCAAAAGGAGGGTTGACTTTAAAAATAACTCAACTTTAAAAAGCAACTATTGCCATAGTTATTTTTTACCAACAAAACACACCTGGACTTTTATAATCAATTATGTAACCGGTGACTACTTACTAGGGCCTGCAGTTGAGACATAATAAAACTGACCTGGAAGAAGGTAAAGATAAATATTTTAAATGTTGTCTTAACACAATAACTAAAGACACAAAGAACTTTTAATTCTGTACGTTCTATAACTGAAGAAGCGGGGCAGGCTTTTTTTTCGTAGATGGAAAAATCCCAGCACCTTTAATAGACACGTAAAATCACTTACCAGAGAAGAGCACCACTACTGCTAAAAGTGCCCTTGTCAGAGCCATGTTCCAAGATACGCCTCACATCCAGCAAGAAAACAGTGCAGGTGTGAAGTGCTCATTCTCTCAGTGACATTTATACTCCCACCCAGTTCCTTACTTTGAAGAGTATGAGGAAATGAAT
Source organism: Sternarchorhynchus goeldii (assembly GCA_028565775.1). NCBI lineage: Eukaryota > Metazoa > Chordata > Actinopteri > Gymnotiformes > Apteronotidae > Sternarchorhynchus > Sternarchorhynchus goeldii. Next base: position 10,082,531 of record JAOXYF010000004.1, read on the forward strand.
TTGGGATTAAGCATTCAACTTGTTCCCTTCATTAATTCTGTGGAAACCCTAGACAAAAAACAAAATAACGCGTCATCATGAAACACCTGAACAGTTCTAGAAATTAACCTGGAAAATCCAGCGCTTTTGTACTGGGGCCTCTTAGCGTACAGATGAACAGTTCCCTGTTTATTGTTCTTGCAGTTTCTGTGGTGTAATCATGTCGGTGCAAGTCCATTCTTTATGATGACCAGACCTAGTATCAGACACTAAGCGCAGACAGCTTGAGGTGAATGATTTGTAATGTTTTTCTATAGTTCTCCAAAATATTAACATTAATTAAATAAAATATCTAGATTCTAAAGGTCAATAGTAAGGTAAAATACCTTTTTACATGGTTTTTAAGTTGTCTTTTTAATATGTCTAGCCTCCACACATCTCAGTTCTACTAACCAGCAAGCACCTGGTCAGTAATCACAAAGAGTCCACCTAAAATGCACCAGCATATTTGCACTCCTTGTAATTGCCATTCCTTGGGACCTTTCTCAGTTGAGTAACATTGACCTAAAGGTTAGCACCTAAAATGAATGAATAACAGCTCTTAACCACAAGTACCCTAACATACACTGTACACGGAATTTGGAAAACTCACTAATTATGATTGGTTTTAAGTTAATAAGCAACTTTTTTTTAAAAAATCTGTTTGAGTTTTAGAATTAAGGGATTCCCCTAGATGCATTCATTCTGATGAACATTTTATTATTTTTATACAAAGTACATCATAATGTGCATCACAAAGTATATATACACACTTTGTTGGATTCATTCTTAGTAGGTGACAGAGAAATGTATAGCAGAACCACCACTTGGTTTCGTGGTTTTGTGTTTTAGGGCTATCATATTCACTCAAATGGGAGTGTATTTACCCTGAAAAAATGGTATATTGTACCGGTAGTAACAATATAGGTCAATATTTGATGCCAGATCTGAAAAGCAGCAATAATTTAAACACACTAAACCTCCAAAATGTAGAAAATGTTTTGTGTGTTTGTAATTCAGATAAATATCTGACTAATTTACTTTCAGGCTCTTTACTAAAAACAGAAAGACATTAGAAATACAACTAATATCACACAACTATGTAAGTAAACAACTAATTTCACTTCATCTCATGGCCAATCATCACAGATCTAAATCACATTTAACCCCCACAGAAACATGAGTAAGGATATAATACTGATAAAACAAAACAAAACAAGTTGATGAAAGGATTACTTGTGTGGCCAGCAAACGGCGACACATACTCCATTTTGTCAAGATCTGGGACTACAGGTTTGTTACTCAAAAGAAGATAACCATGTTTACAGTGTCCTGTGGTTTCTGTTTACTGTTTGAATGATCCTTAAGTGAACCATGAGACCATGCTAAACAAGCTAATCAATCAAGTTTGATTATTCAAGTAATCTTAAATAGATGGAACTACTAGCAAATATGGTTGAACAGGTTCATAAAACCACTGGCTATACTTGATATTTAGTTTATTTTAACCGGAAGAACCACTGAAAAACACATGTGAATTAAATGTCCAGACTGATAATAGTTGTAGTTAAGACACAACTACTTCAGAGATACCCATTTAAGATCATTAAATATAAATCAAAGATATGAAATATAATAGTCTTGATCAGCTAGATGTGTTTTTGAGGTTTCTTAGTACTGGCAAACAGATTAACACTTCCAGTTAATCATCATTTTGAACCAAATGAACAGGAGCAGAGAAACTTTCAACTGCACAATGCAGCACACCTCCTGAGTGCTGAGGACACTGCTTTAGAGGGCCCACATTATCACCCCAATTATTTGCCATTGGTGTATTACAAAACCCTCTGTAATGAGACTAATCAGCAGCCATTATGAGAACTGTCTGCACAGAAAACCACTCATGAGAAGCCACTCAGACATCCCAAATATTGATTATTGATCCTCCAAAATAACAAAAAAAGAAAAAGATGTTTAAAAGAGACCAAACTTGGGCTGTGTTGGTTTATTAAAGTACCATCAAACCATTTTCATTTTGTAAAAAACAAACAAACAAACAAAAAATTCATGTAATTTAAAATGCCTTTTCTAGAATGTTCTTTGCTATTATACTCTTTGGAGAATGTTATTTCCATTTGTAAACAGTCACAGTGTGTCATGGTGGATTAAAAACTGAATCTAATACGTGCATGTAAAAAAACCAAAATGCCAAAATGCCTGTTCCAGCGTCGTGTTTAGCTATTGAATACCATTTAAATGTATTAAATACACACCATGCTTTGTAAGCCAAAGTGGATACAAACATTGGTGACAAACATTGAGAAAATTAAAGAGAAATATTGAACAAATATTTAAACATTAATATTCGTTTTGACTCTCTAAAAGGTTCATTAATACAACTTGTCCTTTAACTAGAAATTTTTAATAGGCAATTACACTTTATCTCGGTGATTTAAAAAAAAGTTGCTTGTCACGGTGGCCGCCCTCGCCTCCTCCTTGTCCCGTGTCTGTGTGGGCGTGTCTGTGTGTAAGTGTGTCACGTGTCTGTGTGCGAATGTGTGTGTGTGTCGGTGTGAGTGACGTGGGCGTGGTGCTGCATGTTCGTCCTTTTATCGATATCCGTTCCACCTTTGGTGTTTGGCGTGCGTGTATTTAAGCGTGTGCGTGTCACTCTGTATTTGTCTGTCTTTGTCGATGTTGATGTCTGTGTAGTTTGTAAAGCGAAACTAAAATAAAGTAAGCTTCCTTCACCTGTGCTCGGCATTCCTGCATCCTTTTCTTCAGCATGTAAGCGCTGCATCGTTACCTTGTTTTTGTTTCTTTTAACATTATACAGGTAAAATTACTTTTTTATGAGTTTATTTACTGAGGTTTTTTTATTGACATTTATGGTTTTATAGATAATTCTGTTTAAAGGATTGCACTTCATGTAAGCTTACTTATGTGACAAAATATCTATCATACTTAAATTGTAATTACAGATCATTTAACCATGACATATACATCTTACGATATGCAATAATAACTAGTTAAAGCAATACAAATGTCACAGCAGTATAATTTAAAACTGGTTCAAGGTGCCAGCATGAAACTGTATTTCATGTTGTGGAAAACAAAACGTAGGGTCAGCATGAAGAAACCCAAGTGTGAGTAGAGCTTACTTCACGTCATACAGACGCTGGTGATGACGAACGCAGTCAACGCCTCACGAGCTTACTCATATACCTTTTCTTCGTTGCTCTTCAGCACCGCGCGACACTCGTTTGGACCACAAGTATGATGCTGTCGGATGCAAGATCTGAGTAGAGTAACTCAATAAGACACACGCAGAATAGCTAGTGCTTTGAACATACTGAGGCAATAAAAGTGTGAGGACACAAAATCGCCTGATAGACTTTTTAAATTAAGCGACAGTTTATCCAGTTCGCAACTCTTGAACATTTTTATTGGTTTTTACTTATGTCCCGCAAATCAACCGACAATGACTATAACCTTCGTAGCATGAACAGTCTCATGGGCGAGCGGAGAAAGAAAGTGAACGATGATGGAGAGCGGAGTCTTATCAAGGCTCCGTCAAACGCAAGCATCAATAGTCAGGGAGCCACTACCTCTGCTAGTTCTACTGGTGACTTGGAGCGAGCCGCTCGCAAGCAGTTCCAGCAGGATGACACGCCAGCGTTCGTTTACGTTTTGGCAGTGTTCTCCGCGCTTGGGGGCTTTTTATTCGGATACGACACCGGAGTGATATCTGGAGCGATGCTTCTACTGAAGAGAGAGAAAAATTTAACTGTCCTATGGCAAGAGCTACTCGTTTCAAGTACAGTTGCAGCCGGTGCGCTGTCTGCTCTAGCAGGTGGATTTCTGAATGGAGTTTTCGGACGAAGAGTGTGCATCCTATTTGCCAGCTTCATATTTTTCGTTGGTGGAATTGTCCTGAGCTCCGCTCCCAATAAAGAGGCTCTTCTTATCGGGCGTATTTTAGTTGGACTTGGCCTTGGTAAGGAACACTTTTAAACTAGTATACGTGATAGGTAAAAGAAATTAAAAAGTTGTTACATACTAATACAGATAGGTACAGATAAATTAGCGTTCGTGATTTTGGCTATCGATTGGTTGTTAGCTATCAGTCTATGGGGCAAACTTAATAAGCAAGCATAATTACAAATCTAACGTTTCCTAATATTATAAATACCAAATTTTTACACTAATAATTTGTTAGTTGCACTGTACTCGCAATATAGCTAATGTCGTTTCTCATGTGTATTTATCTAGACACATTTTGTGTGTGTGTGTGTGTGTGGGGGGGGTGTTTCTACATAACCTAGGTTTTTAGCAATCCAAGTCACATTAGTTAAAGACGATGGTCATGAAATAATGTCAGTATGTCAGTGTCACAATCAAAGACTGAAATTTTACCCCTATAACGAATTAACGTTCTTATATAGCTTCTCTAGCTAAACAAGCTGTAATACGCTAAAATAAGTAACTAAGAAGCTTTGTTAGCGAAGTCATTTGGCCGTCAAAACGCATATAAAAACGTACACGATTTTCACATTTTCATTTCACATTTTAAAATAGTTTTGCAAACTATTCATAATGATATCACAACAAAACCTGTTATGCAGGCTACACATGTACTTAAATATAATATATAAATATAATAGCTATAATTCCCTAAGCCTTTTGAGGCGGTATGCTGTTTACGAGTTTTAGTTTGCTAGATTTTTTGTCTTTGGCCTTAGCTCCATAGATAGATAAAGAATCATACATAAGATATTGACAGGTAGCTATAGAGATGGTTATAACATATCTGGTGTTCTGAGGAGTAATTCAACAGAATTTTAAAAAGTCAGCTATTTTACCATTATTTAGCGTTAATGGTTCAGTTCTTTTTTCATGGCGTCTGTATTACATCTAACCTCTTAAACTATATTTCAGTGATTCATTTCAGGAAGCCAGTGTGTAATTATTTAGTACTTATCATATTCTAACAGATTGCACCAAGTTTTTTTGAGAAGATGCATAGACTGGGTCTTCTAATGTCTGCCATTCTTAAAACCTGCAAAATAAAACAAATTGGTTTTTATATCAAGTACCACAGTTTAATTCGGAAGCAAACACTTGTATTTTGTTGAGTTTTATTTTCTGTTTATTTATTGCCTTGCTTAATGAGGCTGTGGTAGTTATTAATTACACAATGCTTCATGAGCTTTGAAGACATATTATTTTGTGACTTTTCAGTAAGAATTCTACGTCTATTTTTAAGTTACTATAAAAGTAAAGTAAAAGAGTGGCAGTGTTCATTCAAGTGACATATCAGAGAAGAAAGTGCCTAAAACCAATACTGACTCTCAGAATGACCTGTAATTAGGTGTAAGACAGAACTAATGAGCAACTGAGCTGGTTTCATCAATATAGCAATACTTCTTTTCTCACTGAATACTAAATATAGGCCTAATTGTTTAAAATACTCAAACTTACAGAAAATATGATTTTTGTTGCTTTTGTTCAGCTCTTAATGAGTCATCTCTCACAGAGGGAAAGATCTCTCTTTTGCATATTCTGATGGATAACAGAGAATACTGTGGGAATATTATTTTTTGACTGATATAAACTAACATGATGAGCAGAGTTGTCAGTTGACATCTGTTTCGAGTCAAGCATCTGAGACTCAGGTTTTCCAGTTTTCCTCTTAATAATTGGGCTGTTTATTTCATCGGTCCACTTTAATCAACATGTTGACTTTGATGAACAAATTGCTTAGCATTTTCAGTTTCCAAAAGGTCAACAATGACTGTTTCTGAAAGAAAGAAATGTCATACCTTTTCATGGACTTTCACTATTGGCTTCCAGTTTGAGTGTTATGGCCCAATTATTTGTGAGTTGCCCTTTTGTGGCTGCACACCAGTGGACTGGGCCATGCTGATTCAGGGCCACTTCAGTCATGAGAATCGGCGACCTTTCCCCATTGTCATAATTTGGCTTAGAGATATCCAGATAAAAGCCCAGAAAGGCCCTTAGAGTTTACTTTACCCCACAGTTCAATTCACACTTCACTCATTCTGCAAACTCAGGTAATAGTTTCTTCTCGGGCATCAGTTGTATTGCACCTCAGTAACTCCAATCACTCAGGCTTTATGAAAGCAGCAAATGACTTTTGCTCACCATAGTGACTCAAGGCAAAAAAGTACCAGTTCTCTCTAGTCTCCAGCCGTGTCTAAAGCAATGGTTGAGATAAGGAAGCAGTGAGAGGTCATTAGCTAGGAGGATGGTCTCTCACTTTATGGCTCAGGGGGACACTATACTCCATCAGTCTCCCACTGTTGAGCCAAGCTCCAGTAGGAAAGCTCTGAGGGGCTTTGACAGATAACAAGAGATAGCCATTGTCTCCCCTTTCCACTTACTCCTCACAGTCTTACATTCAGACTGATATAGAAAGGGAGACAGTAAGAAAGGGATCGTAAATTATCCTGAGAAGTGCAGTTATGGTTAAAAATTTTGGATATAATGTGCTATATGGGAAGGATCAAAAGTTAAGGAATATGTTTCCCATTAATAATAATAATAATAAGATAAATTATTTAGTTAAATTCAGGTTACCATTTACCCACACATCCCTCAAGAGATACAGTCATGGAGTCAAATATTGTGATAAATTGTCCACTAAATCATGACATTTGGCAGCATACTTTTAAAGACACCGAATTCCAGATGCTACAGTGTATTACATCCTGCATCTTCAAGATGTTCTTTACACTGATTCATTTTACTGGGGGTGAGGCTGTGTCTTCATTGTACCAAAATAATCTTTTTTTAACCCAAATAGCATAAAGAAATACTGGATTCTCATTTTCATTATGTCATAAGTCCCAAGAAATTAGTGATCTTTACATTGTGCCAGTCTGCTGTGCTTTTGTGCTTAAGAAACAAAACCAATCTTTTTGGCATTCTTCTAAAAGACTTTGAAAGAGGTAAAAAAAAAAAAAAAGTTTAGTAACTAGTAACAACATAGACTTTGACAAAAATACACCAATCAATGTCCTCCATTCAATGAAACATTTTAATGTAATCATAATACCTCGAGCCATAGGACTGCAGGAAGGGTCTGTAGTTCTACTTATATACTCCAAATACAGAATTAAAAGAATTAGGGAAAGGGTTGGTGACTAGGTTCTACGTCATCCTACTGTGTATAATCGTGGTAGTTGAGCCCTTTCTCATCTTCATACTCGAATGGCATCGTTGGACTGTTCCACTTTAATATGTCAAAGGTTGACTGTTTTAATGTCTTCTGTTTTTTTGTAAACACAAGTAGCGATATGCATTTGTTAATCTAAACCAGTATACTTTAACATACAGTTTATTCTGTGGCATGGGTCAGAAATAACAAGGGAACAGAATTAAATGAGGTGTGGGACAGACTCAAATGAGTGATCCTCATGCATTTGCATGTCCAAAAATCAAAGACTTTGACTGGGCACTCCTTGTTCTGTAGGATGGCAGATGCTATTAAAATGTCTAATTTCTTTCACCAAACTCACATATGCAATGCCAATTATTTCCAGTTTGAAACCAACATGTAGTTTATTCCTGATTGACACAATGAGGGAAACAATAATCAACTCCTCTCAGGTTTACATCAAAGGATAATTGAGGCCTTAACTAGTGTCCATCTGACATCAAGGCCTGGTATGTAACAGTTACAGCTTTTTCAAAAGGAGGAGCATGTCTATATGAATAGAATCAACGTTTTTCAAAAGTCTAATGAAACATCAATGGGGGCTGTCGTATAAGACTATTGATTAAGCTCATGTGAGCAGGCAGTGAGGGGTTCCCATGGCAACAGGTACGTTGTCTGCTGGGCAACAGGAGCGACAGGAAGCAGTGAGCAGAGGGGCTATTAATAGACCTTACAGCAAGCAGTGATACCGTGGCCCTTGCTGGATAGAAAGCACATGCTGTTTGTTCTCCTGCGTAAATATCATGTAGACATTAGTTGTGTCACACTACAAGGCTCCCTGTATATCTTTATCAAAGGCTTTCTTGAACAAATTGGTGTTTTGTTGTTTTTCTAATATTCAAGTGTCCTTAAATATCATTAGCATGTATTTGCATAATATGGAACCTCTGCACTCTAATTGGCTGAGGATGAGCATGACTGGTTGACCTGTCATATCACATTTAATTGACAGGAGGGGTAAAAACAATACAGCATTATGTATTAATGTGTTTTGCATAAATGTTTTGTAATGTGTTACAGTTCATGTCAAGTAAATTAAATTTACTCAAATGTATTAATTCACAATTCTTGGTGTTCCTTGCCGATAAAAATACATTTTGATCTTTTCCTGAAGTAGCCTTATAATGGGTGAAACATCTGTTTTCTGTTATCAGATATTTCAAACCGTACACCAAGCTTTGACAAATAATACAACTGATATATCATGTTTGCAATAATGCTATATCATAAGTCCAACTCATACGTGTGCTGTACCGTAAGAGGTGTTTGTGCATTGACTAATTCAGTGTAGGTTCCATATGTATGGCAGCTCCGTCATTTAGGAGAACGGGACACATTGTCATTTTGGTTACACAGTATCAGTGCTTTAGAGATTTATGGCCTAGGTGCATGACTGGACTAATAAATAAATGATTATTGATCACCTCGACCCCCTATGCACCTTCTCATAAAATGTTGTCCATTCAGTTGTCATCTCTCTAAACAACGGACATGATTCTGTAGTAGCGATTGTAATAAGAGATAAAATCCCACTTCTGCCATCACCTACAGGTAATGGCTTTTCTTTTGGCATAAATCACATTTATATTTCGCTGGGCCCTTGCACTGTGCCCTAATAATGTTTAAATGTGTTTGCTTTCAAAGATGGCCTTTCATTACATTAAAACGGAGCCCTGGGATTTAGTTTCTACACAAGTTACATGTCTGTATAAAATCACAGTCAAGAGTTTGTAAAGCTAGTTTTGGTAACTTGGAAAATATGGTATATCATATTGACCCAAAGGATTTTAACATATATTCCACTTAAATATCAATGGTAATGTCTTTTAGATTTTTATTTTCAAATGAAATACATTGCCAGTTAAACAACATTGTCAAAAAACATACATTCATTATGTTACCTAAATAATGAATTACGAGCAGTTTGCAGTATACCAAAATATAAATGGAACATGAAGTATTTAAACTGGTTATTTAGATCACAAACCTGTTTCTTTCTTTCAGAGTACTGCCAGAGTCCTAAGAAGGAAATGTGCTTTATAGCAGTTCATCTAGCATTTCAGAAAATCCAGTGCGGGTGCCACCACGTTGTCATTCAGAAATCCCTGACTGTGCACTTAATGAGCACATCTCAGAAGCACGCCTGCACATATTTTACATAAATTTCCATCTCTTCACGCAGGTATTGGCTCCATGACTGTGCCAGTGTATATTGCAGAGTCTTCACCGCCACATCTGAGAGGACAGCTGGTCACCATCAACGCGCTCTTCGTGACAGCGGGCCAGTTCGTAGCCAGCCTCATTGATGGAGCTTTTAGCTACGTGCGCCACGGAGGCTGGAGGTTTGACCATTTTCAGATATTCGGCGCTGCCAACTGGGGCAGTCGCAGTCACGTTGGGCTGTATTTGTGGAAAAATGCATAATGGGCAGATAATGGCTGATCTCGGATCAGACAGGATTGGGTTTTGGATTCATCTTATTTCATTTAAGACTTCTTTATGTATCCTTTTGTTTTCTTTATCTCAACTTTTATATGCACCCTCTCTCCCCACCAAATATTATGTTTACGCTCTTTATTTAATATTGCTTTGAAGTTAGGCTATTTGTGTTTCAAATGGAGAGACACATGCTGTAGAAAATGCTGCAGTGAAAAACAGCGTGTTATACTTTAAAATATCATTTAGAGAAAATGGAAACATATTAATACAGAACAGAACTGCATGTGTGAAACTGTCCCCACCCATAGCCACACTGTCTAGCACTGCTGCCTTCCAGTCTCCACATACTGTATCTCCTTGTGCTTCAACAGTGTTCCCTACTGTCTAAATATATATTTTCTAATTGTGTAAGTGTTTTTTTTTATATTTCAGTTGTCCACTAAATGGTTTTATAACCATTAGAACTATTATACTATGTTCATGCATATGAACAGTAGAATATAGCCTAAATTTAATGCATAGTGTTGCAAACATGGAATTTGTCCTCACACTGTTTTTCATTTTGCCAGTTTGAGTTAGAGATGTATTGGGGCTTTTTCACTATTTCAACAAAATAGATGAATATGAAGATGAATTTAATATAGTTTAAAGTTGTAGCCATATATTAAGAGTATATATGCAGTATGTGTGACGCTAACGCATTCAACTGATGACAAAGCACAATACTGTCTTAGCCAGAGTCAGAAGCTGTGGATGCTCTGGATTGATGTGGAAGTCACACCACACTCATCCAGGCTATAGCATTTTATCTGGTCTATATGTGATCATTTGGGGATGTTACACCTGTACCTTATGCCATGTAAATCAGCCAGTCAAATCTCTTACAAATTACTCCTCACCTGGCCAGCTGTTCCAGCTCGAATAATGCCTTTGTACGACGGAACATAAGTCCCTTATAAGGGATTGCTATAAATCTGGTGGAGCTTCCCCTTGTTTGTTTGTGTTGGCACTCTGCTAGGATTCCTCATAGTGAAGTGAGAACGAGGCTGCCATGGTTTGCGGTGAATGGATGAGTCATGCGTTAACAGGTCCACCTAGACCACGGGTTTACAAGTTGGAGTGTGATGTGCATGTCAACCTGAGAAGCTGGATATCTTGGAACACGGTAGATTTCCTATAGTGGAAGTAGCATTGCTACATTTGTACTCCACAGCAAAGTGTTCCAAGCTTGGCCAATCCTAATGTTCCATAGGA
>JAOXYF010000004.1:10100259-10111678 GCA_028565775.1 Sternarchorhynchus goeldii
AAAAGAAAAAAGAAGACAACTACAGAAAGAACTGAAATAAAACCTGTAAGGGTGAAAACACAAAACCAGGAAGACATGCCAGGATTGTAAAGTTTTTTTTGTGGCAGTGTATAGCTGAATTCATTGAGCAGTGTTTCCCTCTTATGACTCTAGCTTCCACCGTAGGAGAGGGATATATATCACATAAGATCAGCCATATGCGAATGCTGCCTGTGGTTTATCAGCTCTGCCTACATCTCAATCCACCACAAAGCCTCTACATGATAGGGGGATTTACTGCTTATCTGGAGTCCATACCTTATAGAAAGAAGAGAGAGATGTGAAGTCTTAATGCTTCATGGAAACGTTCTAGTTACAAATCCCACACTGCACCCCTGCATGTAGTTCATACCACACAGAAATTATACCTTTACACATTCTACATAGACTATTTTGGACAATAACTATACATCTACTTTCCTGTGTATACATTTTCTAGATGTGTCAGTTTAATGGAAATTTTGAGCACTGGATACTAGGTACCTACCATGCTCACGACAACCAGCAGGTGCGGTGAATTGTTTGTTGAATCTGTTTCAAGTGGTACTTGAATTGAACCACAGAACTACACCTGACTGCAATTACAGGATTCACCAGAAATGACAGCATTATTAGTGAACTCTAATTGGTGCCAAAGGTTGATTATAAGATAGTTGATTATAATGAGATAGTTGATTAGAGGAAAATGGGCTATATAGTATATGGGTTGCTTAATTAAAACAAAATATGAAAGATTAAACAACATTAAATATTTTATATTTAGTATACTGTATTGTTGATCAAAGGATTGTGCACAGTTTCCTGCTAGCACATCATTTTATATATAAATTCTGATAATCACTGCAACAAAATATTTTACATAATGCACAAACACACACATATACCAAACACATACAGACAAATAACTTGTTACCAAAGTACAAGTTTTTTTTATTGCAACTGGAAGGAAATTGATCCTTTACAGCAGACATACAACACAAAGGGGGGTATTACCCCCTTCAGCATGACCTGTTGAAGATCTATCAGGAAGTGACATTCATTAAAAAAAATTGCATTATAAGCTGCATGCCTGTCTGCAGAGAATTTTTAAAACAAATTATATTCAGAGAGATCAAACAAATTAGTTCTCTGATACATTTAATAACACTTACTTGCCTGAAACACTTTTCCAGAAGGGACATGAAAATGGTCTGCTTGATAGGTATCTGTCTCTCTGCTGTTCGCTTTGTGTAGACCCCTAAAGAGGCTCCATGCTCTAATAGACAACAGATCCAGAGAGAGAAGAACCTTATCAGGTAGATATAGACAGTCAGACTAACAGAAAGTGGCACTAGACTGAGATTCCCAGTAGTCTCATTTGATAACGGTTAGACAAAGTTTTGGCAAAATTTTGGTAGTTGTTAACCACTGACGAGAAACATTACATATAGCAATACTCTCAAATCTAATACACCACAGTGCCAGTATTGGTCCAAAATTCTCTATCAAGTGTGAATAGTGAACTAAGAAATGGACCTTTGGTATGAAATCATCTGTAACGTCAAAGAGGTGTTTTTTTTCTTTCTTTCTTCAAATAGACAGTGTCCAGCAACACTATAGTGGGATTTAAATCAGGGGTCTGAAAAACACAGAAAGACGAATCAGTGGCATCACGCACGTTATCATGGTGGTTAAAACGGAAACGATTAATACAAATAGAAAGATGCTTGGTGCATGGGTCTACGTTTCTCTTTTTTTAAATTAATGGTTCAAGGATTTTTTAAATTAAATTCATTAGTAGTTTCTTAGTCATGTATGTAGCCTATGAAGTGAACATTTTGTAAAGATGTTCCAATAATACAATTATTCAAATGTATCCTACGGCTTTAGATAGCTAACAAAAGTAAGCATAACCCTGATTTAGTCAACTACTACAAACTCACAAAAACTCATTTGTTTGCAAGTTAACGCTGTCTATCTGAAGTAGAAGTACAACTCAAAGTACAGCTAAACATTGGCTAGTTATCTAGCTCATAAAGTGACAGTAACGTTAAACATGTTTATGTCTTGAAAGAGGTTTGCTGAGTAACATCAGGTTTTGCCTTAGAAAACCTCAGAAATTTCCAGAATTACAGTAGGCCCCACAAGTGATGTAGATGTTACTCCTTTGCTGTGAATTCACAGACTTTATAACAGGTTTAGTTTTAGATGCGAAGCACCTCCTGGACCAAGTTTGTCACTCACTCACTCACGTTTAACATACTTTGCCAGAAGAGACGCTGTTGGCAATGAAGCGTTGGAGCTTTGTAAAATCATTTGTTGAATTTTAAAAGGTTAATGGAAAAAAAACACAAAATCTGTTAATAAATCTGTTAGCAGAGGCCATCATTTAACATTAATGTTATATAAACAGACATCACTGATTAGCTGTAGCCTGAAATCAACAACAACAACAATAATAATATCAGGCACTATTATTATTATTATTGTCTAATACTACTACTACTACTACTACTACTACTACTACTAATAACAATAATATTAAATAGACTCAATTAATATATTATTATTATTATTATTATTAGTAGTAGTAGTAGTAGTAGTAGTAGTAGTTAGAATGCAGAATATAATGAAACTGCAAGCTAAACTATGAATGAAAGTTGATTCAGGTTACAGCTAATTCCTATCCAAACACAGAACCATCTTACATTGCTGATTTTAAATCAATGTCTAACCCTATTTTAAATGAATGTGTAAAACAATTTTAGAACTGGACACAAAGATCCATGTTTTGAGCTGCGTAGAACACTTTAAACTTTAAAATGGTTATTTGGGTTGTAAAAGCTCCGTATTTCTTTTACTAGACAACCTAGGAGCTCATAGTGAAAACATTTTTATTTGACTTTTAATAGGGATGCAGAATGAATGATTTCTGTGGGAATGTCTCATTCTGGACTCATCATGAGTCATGACTTGGAACTATTTGTACCCTCTCACTCTGTCTCTTTCTGTCTTTACATCTCTCTCTGTCTCTCTCTGTCTTTACATTTCTATCTCTCTGTCTCTTTCTGCCTCTCTCTCTGTGTTTACATCTCTATCTCTCTGTCTTTCTCTGTCTTTACATCTCTATCTCTGTCTCTCTCTCTCTCTGTCTTTACATCTCTATCTGTCCCTCTCTGTCTTTACATTTCTATCTCTCTGTCTCTCTCTGCCTCTCTCTTTGTCTTTACATCTCTATCTCTCTGTCTCTCTCTGTGTTTACATCTCTCTGTCTCTCTCTGCCTGTCTTTCTCTCGGTGCAGGTACATGCTGGGCTTGTCAACAGTGCCTGCTCTCGTGCAGTTCCTGGGTTTCCTTTTCCTGCCAGAGAGCCCACGCTGGCTTATCCAGAAGGGTCTGACCCAGAAGGCCCGCCGCGTGCTGAGCCAGATCCGCGGTAGCCAGAACATTGATGAGGAGTATGACAGCATCAAGAGCAGCATTGAGGAAGAGGAGAAAGACTGTGGTGGAGGTGAGAAATAAGTCTCTCCCCAACATGCTCACACACGCACACACACATATTTGCATAGACAATTGTAGAGTTTATTTCCACAATCATTCCATCCCAAGTGCTGAAACAGGTAAGGCAGTCTTAGGTTGTTCTCCACAAGTTCTCGCCTGACCAAACAGACCACACTGTTGGAGGCAATTTCTGGAAGACCCTATGTGGCTTCCTGGTTTGACCTTTATATCATGATGGATCGTGCATTGGTCAAATCAATGGCGTTCATACCAGATGGGTCGAGAGATGCGGGGGAACAGGCCCTGTGCATATTGGGATTGAAGCAGGGTTCAGTAGTGACAGAGCCACCCACCCTCAACCCCATCCCTACAAGGGATCATGCGTGGTTGGTTCTGACCTCCAGGGTTCTGTGTGTTTTATTACGCCCTCCCATCCAGCAGCTAAGATTAAGAGTACCTGCAGACTGGCCCGGAGTGGATGAAAATCCTCCAAAAGCAGGAAACAGAAAATGCATCTTTACAGCACAACATGAAAAGTGCCATAAAAAAAACCCAGAGCAACAAAGCTTGACTTTAATGATGCATCTTTTAGAAGACAAGAACAAGAAGGAGAGCCATTCACCTGTTTCATTCGAATGCTGTCATGATGAAACAGGTTGGAGATGATAAAACAGGCTTTTTCACTAATAGCAATGAATGGCGTCTGATTAAATAATGGAACAGCACGTTGTCTTAAGTGTTTCGATCAAAGCCAAATAGGGGTGTGCCTCTGTACAATGGGCTGCTGGTATTACAAGCCAATTGCTCGCAATCTTGTGTTCCATTCCTGTCTAAACCCATCACATCGTAGCCCTGACAGCTGTCTGGCAAATAGAGTCGTTTGTGTGCAAGACAGACTTGCTATTGTGCTTTTTTTGGAATTGCTCTTTGAAACAAGGATGATTTCCCTGTCTAGATGACCAGACACCAAAGGTCTCTCACTGTCTGATCATAAGTAACTGATGGGGAATCTGTAAGCCAGAGGCCTGGGGGGGCGTGATACACACACCTACACACACACACACACACACACACACACACACATGTACACATGCATACACACACACACACATACACACACATGCATACACACACACACACACACACACACACGCATGCTCACACTTGCTGCATTGAGAAAATGTTGATGCTGCACTCCTCACCTGTCATATGTGTAATGTCAGTGGCTGTTGTCATAAAACTCCACCCAGCATCTGCCTATGTAGGTGTCCATCAAATCTATCTGCACATCTCCAACTATAGCTGCAAACCTGCAGTGTTCTTCTTGTCTCAAGTCAAAATTACATATCCACATAAAGTTAAATAAAAATAAAATACACACCTCCAAAAAAAGTCATATTTTTACATAGATGCAATATTTAACATAAGTATCTCCGTGCTGGAACATGCTGCTTACAGTACAGTGTACAATGATATATGTGTGATGTATGTGATGTATGTGGCTGGCAGAGTTCTCAAGGAGAAGAAAATGTTACCGCATAATCGTTAATCAACATTAATAATGAATGCCAACTTTGGCTTTGGAATCATGTAACAGATTCCCTCTTTCTACTCAGGAAGTGTAATGAGTAGGTTTTCGTGAAGAAGTTGCAGTGGAGATATTCTGTGATCATCTGTGACTTTATGGCTCAAGGAAGTATATACCCAATGGAAAATGGGGGAGGGAAGAGAGAGAGAAAGACGGAGGCAAGAGGGTGATGTTGAAGCCATGGCTGGAAAAAACCTGATTTTATGCTTTCCTGCTTAACTTCGATAATCAGAACTCAATTACCATTCTGGAATCAATGGCACAAACACAGTAAATCAGATACTCATTTTCAGATCACAGTTACAGCACCTTTTAATCGGTTCTAGAAAGATACATTTAAAGCATGCATTTACGGCAACTATGAATTGGTCCTGCAAAGATGGAGGGCAATCTCCCATTTGAAACAACAGCCTCTGTACCTTATTGTGGCTGATATAATTTAGTGATGATTTTTTTTCGTAAACAAACTTCATCTGAGTGATGATTCATTTCATGGGCGTCTGATTCCTTTGTGCTTTAATGACAGGATCTATTTATATTTTATGATAAACATAGCATCTAAATTCTGGCCCTTAAATTTATTTACCACCAGTCCAGAAGCACTTTTGAAGCTTGTGTAGTGAACCATAAAGCCTGTAGAGGCTGTATTAGACAGTATTAATGATTTTTTTTCTCAGGAAATGAATAATTTACAGTTTTAGGATTTTGTAAAACTCTTTTATGTGTGTATGGTCTAATGAAACTGGCTTTTTATTTATACACATTTATTTTGAACTAACAATATACTTTGTGTTGTACATATGAAATACGTCATACGTCATCGTTCTTTCTCTAGAAACATTTGCTAATCTCACTTAGAACATGCTATAATTGAATATTAAGATGGAGAAAGCAAGCTCTTCTAATTGATTTCAGCTAATCTAGTTTCAAATGATTATTTTATACTGAAAATGTGGCTTTTAAGAACGTAGCCTTTTTTCCCGTTTGTGTGTGTATTCACCAGTTTTCGAGATTTTCTCCCATGACGCACAACTCGTCCTCTTCAAGTAGATTACAGGAAGGGGCACTGGTCAAAAATAATCAAGCCTGTTCATCCTTTTCTCCATTAATTTCCTGTCATCAGTTGTGAGTAAAAGGCCAGGGGCATCATTACTACATAGATGAAAGGCTAATGCAGACAGTAACCCCCCAGTTTAGTAGAAACATCTACCTTGCACCAACACTTACTGGTTGATGTATTAGGGACTACTGTCCTTGGTGCATTGTATAGTTGTACACTTGCATACTGGAGCCCATTTGTTTCCATGTCAAGTTTGTTAGTCTGTCTCTATCCTGTTGACCAGTTTCTGACTGCAGAGCTACTGCTGGCTGGGTGTCCGGTGGGTGGTGGACCAGCGGATGCTGTGCTATTGAGGGTTTATTAAGCAGAGTAAAGGCAGATGTATTTGCATAATGCTTTTTTGTGCATAATGTGCCATTGTCACAAAGCAGCTTTACAGATGTCCGAGGTTAAGCCCCCAGTGAGAAAGCCAAAGAAGACAGTGGCAAAGAAAAACTTCCAAAGTGCATGAGGAAGAAACCTTGATAGGAATGAAGACTCAAAAGGAGTGTCTGGTCGATATCAGACAGCACAACAGCAAGAATATAAACAATAAAGAAAAAATAAATAAAAATAAGAACAAATAAACAAACATGTCTACAAACAGTGGAACAGCAGTCCAGGGTGGGTGAGAAGTGGGTGGATGGGGTGGAGATGGGTGGAGTCACCGCAAGGGGCACGGATTGGGAGGTAGTTGCCATAGCAGCTGAGATGGGTCGAGGCTCAGCAACATCATGACACCAAGAAAAAATGTATCTTGGCAAGAAGAGAGGACAGGTTATTAAGCATGTTCACATACCCAAGTCTGTAAAATAGGGATATATATTGTGCGAGGATTATCTCCGACAAATCTAATTATGGCAGCACAACTAAAAGGCAGAGGGAGGCATAGAGGCAGAAGATAACAGACATGAAGGCTCCCAGGAACATCAGCATTCTGACATTCTCAGTCAACAAACCTGAATGACAAAAAGAAACAAATTGACAGCATCACAACCTCCCACTTTACCATAACACTCAATGTGAACCCCAGATCTACAGCTTTACATGATGAGAGGTATGTAAATAAAATGCCTGTCTGATAGTGTGTGCAAGTCCTGATCATTGACAGACAGGTTATTCCATAGCATGTGCGCTTCATAGGAACAGGCTCTACCCCCTGAGGTACACTTATTTATTCTAGGTACCAATAAAGATCCTCCATCTTTTGATCTAAGCAGACATGGCAAATCATACTGCACCATTAGTTTGTTAAGGTACCATGGGGAAAGACATTAGTAATGGTGTACATTAGTATAGTTTTAGTATATTTACATTTTTTTTGTAAATATTCCTGAGGTTTAAAAAGACTATCTTAGAAATGGAAGCAGAATGGAAGAGCACTGCTGATAGTCTTCTGATCAGAAACTGACCCTTAACAGAGAGGTGGCAGATGGCTGTGGTCTCTAATTATACACCTGCAAGGTGTTTCGAATAAATAAAGAATTCTAATGAAGTGGGTGTTGGGTGTAGACATAGTGGTGGAGGCCAGATCACCTTCCTGTTGGCTCGGGATCGAATCAAACCCTGCTCTTAGTCTCCGTTTGTGGGGGAAATCACTTGCAGTGGTTAATGTGTAAAACCCAAACAAGTGTTAGCAGGGTTCACTGTGTGGCAGAGTGCAGCTAGAGGAGACACAGTTAATTAACCAGCTCTTTGAATTGCCCTCATCTGCTTTAAGAGTGTGACCACACAGGCGCTCGCATGCACACAAACGCACACACATGAAGCACGTATCAAAAGCACACATCTGTGTATCAGGAGCATACTACAGAGATTTTCACAAAAATCACCTCACAAGATAGGAACCATGAGCTGCAGAGCTCCACTTCACTAATCCTGCCACTTTGGTGACATTTACGAAGGGGGTTATTGGCAAAGGGAAAGAGCTCCCTGGTATATATTGTGCACCTGGTATCTTCCATCATGTTTGGGGCTCAGGCAGAGAGGAGCGAGGAAAGAAGATATGCATTACAATGATTGGTTGGGTTTGTTGTGGGACACTTCAATTTGTAATGGTTGGATGAAGCACTGTATCACAAGATATCCACTCAGTGTGTTGATGCTGGGCGAGTCACGGCTCTGAAACAGATGATCATCTCTGTGCTTTCTATTGGTATCAATCGTTCATACTTTGCTAAGAAAACACATCTATATATAGGTAGTAAGGGATGATCTCTGATTGCATGCAGTCTGTAGTCAATGAAAAGGCAAGGAATAATGAAAGTTGCCTACCCGAGCTATATTTTGCTAATGTTTTCTTTAACAAAATACCGAGTGCTACAGTGAGGTCTAGAATACTTGTGCAGTACTCATGCGTACCGCTAGCAATAATAGCTGTGGTCCTGCTAAAATGCTCACCTCATCTGTTTGCCTTCTCTGAGCACTCAGGCAGAGGTAATGTTACAATGTTTTGTGTGTTTCTGGTCAGAGCTTTTAAACAGGCATGATTGTTAAGCACGTGGATTGTTAAGAGACTGGATCTGGTTTCCTTTGCGTGGAGACGTGGCAATACGCCCTCATTCATTTCTGTGTCCTGCTGGCCGTCAGGACTAATCTCTGGTGTGAATAAGGCCCACTTCAGCATGCTTCATACAAAGTGGAGCCCCGTCTGACCCATCTGCCATGATCCACTAAATCAGTTTGTGCATCGATTTTCTCCAGCTCCATGCTTTTGAAAGAGATGTATGTTTGTTTATTTATTATTTATTTATTTGTTTGCTTGTTTGTTCTCTGCATGTTAGGCTTTAAGGCATTTACAGTTATATTTCATATATCAATATTGACTAAAACATTCTCAAAGTACCCTGTTTTGATACTGATTATTCAGCTTTCAATACCTTTGCTGATGAAATATCCCAATTTTTTTTACCTGTTTCCAGTGACATCAGTCTTGAGATCTGTACCTAGACAAGGTCTTTTTTTCTTTCTTTCTTTCTGACTTAGGCAAAGAATATTCAGAAATGGAAAGGATGGGAAGCGCAAGGCAGGTCTCCAACCAATCAGATTAAAGAAATGAACAAAAATGAACATAAAAGTGCACTGACTATAACAAAGGAACCCAACATAACATACAATGATAGATAGTGGCCATTGGAACATAAATACATAATATCCTTCAGGGGATGTGCCAGCTAATAACAAACATCACCTGTGGGAGGCATGGACAAGAAAAACTAAACAGTGAAAACAAATAAAAACAAACACGTCCATTTACTCCACTGCTGCCACATATAGGTAGCCATTTTCAATTCTTTGAATCAGTCATAAAGCAAACTGTTATTTCATATCACTGGAAGAACATCTGTGCATTGTGAATTGTGCCTGTCTTGTATTCAAAGCAGTATGCAGAGCCTAAAAATACTACCTTTCCCTATATTATCTCTTTTTCCTTTGAAGTTCAAAATTATTCTTCCCTTGAAGTTCAGGTTGTGGTATAACTCTAAATTTGTGTGGATGGAGACATCCAGAATTTGGTTTAGGATCTGTAGTTCTACTGAGTCGAAAGGTTATCTGGAAGCGCATTTGAGATGGAGGCTGGGGTCCTGATTGGCTCGTGGCTTTTTTCTCATCTTGCTGAGTTCGGCTCCAGGATCAGTGCTGTGTGAAAAACGAAGCCATGTCACAGAGCAAGTCAAGAGAGGCAATAGGCAGAGGCAGGTGACTGCATCTTCATTCTCGAGCTGAGATGACAAGAAATTGAGAGGAAGACAGTACTCGAGGTCGTTCTTGTCTGTGTGGGTGCACGTAAGTGCTTGCGTGCGTGAGCACAAAAGACGTCTCCCAAAACTTAAAATAAATTTCCGTTTCGTACAACAAAGGATAGAAAAAGAGCAAAAGAGAGTTCTTCTGGAGCGGGTTTTTTTATTCCTTCAGCTTATTGATACGGGATGAACAGAGCATTACAGCCACCATCATGTTCCAGGCCGCTGTACTTATCAGAACGCCCTCCACCCCCCACCCCCGCACCTCAGCAAATTTAGGAGCGCTCCTATACCATGATTAGAAAACCTGCCTTCTCCCTGGGGCTGCATTCATTCTGCCCAAATCTCGAGGCACTTACAGGGGGTGGAGAGAAATGCTGCTGAATGTGTCATTTGGGGCTGTAAGGACACTTGAATCAGGTGTCTGTCTTTTTTGGGGGTGGTACGACAGAACAGGATGATGGAAAGATAATGGACTGGATATGACTATAAGGTCAGGTTGATGAAGGACATTAGCTGAATGGATGTCCCAGACCATCTGAACCAAAACCTTTGGTTCTCCAACCTTTTCAATCAAGTAACACCTCTCATTAAAGCAAAGCATCCAAGTACAACCTGCAAACCTCCATCTCCAAAGGGCCACAGAAAATCTAAGCACAGATATATGTGTCAGCAATCCCACTTCTCGCCTCCAGAGGTCCTCTTCTCCAGATTATTGAACAGCCTCACCTGTTCCCCTAATCAACCATTCCTTAATTAAGCATGTCACTAATAATGTGCGTTGTGAAGTATTGCCACAATTTCAACGTGCATGCCAAGCCTTCCTCATATTCTCGCTCTCTTTGTATGGTTATCAATTTATCAGTTTTTACCCTCTTTGCCTAGCCCTGTTGCCTAGTACTGTTCCCTCTCTCGCTCTCTGCCTGCCTGGTTTTGACCCTCGACGTGTTTTAGGATTTTGTAGTTTTTCTTATTAAACTCCTTTCTATTCCACTTGCACATGGAGCCACGTGTTTTGCTCGGACTCACAAACGTTCCAGTAGGTACGAGAAACTGGACCTGGAAGTGTTTCAAATGGTTCTGTTTTGTTTAGGCATTGGGTCTGCCTTTCAAGAGTGCAAACCTTAACATCAAAAGCTGTAATTAAGCTGTTGGCTTCATGCTCTCTTCGCTGTGAATCTAACCTTACACATACAGCACATTCCCTGACAGTAAACACAGCTGGGTGCATTAGCTTGCCTATGCAATGTGCTTGGGAGTCTAATAACTAAAGAAAGTTTGCACTGAATAAGTTATATATTGTGGAGATAACTGACCATATGCTAGGACTATGGTCTGGTACTTTCCAGTGGTTGATTGCATGTAATGATTCTGAAGAACATAGACATGTGCTGCCTGTGGCTTTGCTATTAGATACAATTGTATTATATTTATAACATTTATAAATATCATAATTATAAAAGCAATTGT
>JAOXYF010000004.1:10120647-10137668 GCA_028565775.1 Sternarchorhynchus goeldii
CATTATGCAGCCCCACCAGCACTGATCTGTCGGCGTGACTCATGAGATCTTTTTGCTTAACTGCACCTTCACGGAACAGCTGTCTGCTGAGATGTTAGCCATCACTGTTAGACTCCCCTTCCATCTCGGTTAGAAAACAGAGCAGTCGCACCCTCACTGGCCGTAGCCGCTAACCACTGCTAAATAAATCAAGACCTTGCAAACTCGTGCAACCTTCGGCCTCTGTTGAAGAGAGGAAAACAAATGAATAAAACACGGAGAGACTATCAAGGCTTTTTCTTGTTCATCAGTATCGCCTGTCATACATATAAAGCCCAAGAATACTGAAAAGGAGATTTGTTGCATTCTGATTTAGAACATTGCATATGGGCTCTATAGCAGTCATGCACACAGAGTCTCACGCATGTGTGCACGCCGGCGCACGCGGAATCTCACGTGCACACATGGTCATCATGACATTCTGTGCTAATAAGCACCTCCCCCACCCACGGCCACGGTCTGCGATGACTCATTGGGGTGCCAGTAATTGTTATGTTTTGCCCAATCCTGTTTGGGTTTGTGCCTGCATGTGTGTATTTGAGAGAAAGAGAGAGAGAGAGAGAGAGAGAGAGAGAGAGAGAGAGAGAAATGGTTCCCTATCTCTTTGCGGTTCTGCAGCTTCTCTGAGCACCTCTGAGTGCTGGCGTCGGATGCTGGGCTCCAAGGCCGGGGTCCTTGCGTCTGGCCAGGCCAGTGGCCGGAGGCGAGGGGGCGGGAGGAGGGTTAGGAGGGAGCCACTGCCAGCACAAGCTCTCTCCGCCACAGAACGCTCTGTACCAGACGCCGGCGCAGACGCCGCCACAAACAGGAGCCATATGCCGCAGGGCTGCGATCACAGTCCCCTGGCCAACTCCGCTGCTCGCTCGGCTCTAGCTGGGCAAATGCGCGCGACGTATCAGCTAACATGAAACAACAACCAAAAAAATATATAAAAGAATGTAAAAGGAAAGGTGGTGTGGTGGAAAAGCTTTAGAGGAGTGCATGGTCTTTCAGAGTGGGATTTCCTCGCCTGAGAGCACACCAACCACGTCCGTCTGCACATTCCCGCCTGTAGGGTTTTATTAGTCTATCCCGCCTTATCCAGACAGCCCCCTCCCTCTCCTTCTGAAGTCTTAATCGCCCTTTCACCCTTTCACACACTATCACCCATTCTGTCTTTGTCTTTCTCTCGCCATGTCTTTCTCTCTCTCTCCCTCTCTCTCTCTCTCTCTCTCTATCTCTCTCCCTCTCCCAGCCATTCCTCCCGTTTCTTCCGTAAGCCATGAGAACGTCCCTTCTGCCACCTCCCGGGAGCTACACAGGAGCCATTCTTTATCCGCACCCATCTCCAAGCCGCAGTCCAGCAGCTGCCAGACCACCGTTACCTTTAGCCACTTTATAGCGGACCTTCATTTAAACGTTCTCCATGACAAGACAAAGACGTAAAAAAATTTGCATTTGTACGGTCCTTGTTGTTGGTCTTCAGTCTGTTTCTTTCTTCGTTCGCTTGCTGGTCAGATAAGCAACCTGGTGGCGTGTGAGGGAATTGCGTGTGGCTAAAGATTGCGTGCCTGCCTCCCAACAGGCTGAGGCCTGTCAGAAAAGTCCCTGCCATGATAGAGGTTGATAGATTCCCAACATGCTGCAGACTTTCCTAATGGAAGCCTGAACCCTCCCTTTAACTTGTGACTTTTAGCCGGTCTACTGTGGGCACGAGGGACAGCCAATTAAAAGTGTTTTTTTTTCAAGGAAGAAGTTTGATCTGACAGCTCTCTGACCCCCAGGATCAGGAACTGAGGTTCAATATTTCTCTGTCTCTCCTGCACTCTGTCTCTTTCTCCCTCTTGCACTTTATTTCTCCCTCTTGAAGAAGTTTAATAAGGGTCACGGCTGGTTCTTATAAGTCACAGAACTGTAAAGGCTGCTTTAACGCTTTGTGCTTTGGTGAACTGCCCAAAATGAATGGAAAACCTGATACATAGTTTTTTAAAGCAGTAGCAGGCTCTTGGCTATTTCCAGCCTGCCCATCAAACAAGTATGTTGGGGTGGTAAACAGGAAGTAATAATAAATAAAAGCGATCACTCTGCTGTATGTTCAAATAATATAGTGGCATACAGTTGAAACTCAGATGGAGCTGCCTTCATGGTGTCTTTGTAATTATAATGGGAAGAATCAAACAGATGAAGATACGCAAACGTCTTAGAGGACCACAAACAAGTTCATCCCATCAGACCAAAGCTCCTGCCAGGTCCCAGGTGCCTTCGTACCTCACTGCTGGTCAGTCTCTGCAGACTGCATGCATGTGCTTTCAGTCTTCTTTAGTGTGTGTTGATGTGTTGCAGATCCTCCTAGAGACTCACATGCTTACGTACCTGAAGTGCTTCCTGCACGCATTGAGCTAACCTGGGTCTCTCTCTGGGTGTGGCCACACCATGGATTCGAAGACTGATTCCATCTTCCCCTCTCTCTCTCTCTCTCTCTCTCCCTCTCCCTCTGTCTTTCACTCTCTCTCCCTCCCTCTGTCCATCTCTCTCTATCTCCCTGCACCCCTCTCTCCGTCTCTTCTCTGAAGGCACCGCCATTAAAAGCAGCAAGTTTCTTCTTCAGATTATCTCCACTGAGCCACTTTCCTGCAAGCAGGTTAAACAGCCACTCTAACTGAAATAATCATGGCAACAGTTACACTGTGGCTCATGCACCTTTAGACACAAAACAAACACAAAACACCAAAGATCCGTGCAGCGATGCACCTCCACATGGACCTCTTCCTTTACCCATATCTCCTCCTCACCCTGCTTCAGCTCGCAGAGCACAGGGTAAACCGCAAAAAGCCCAGAGCTCATTGGTCACCCGACGTTGCTGTTTCGCAGCCTATCCCCACGGCCGTGACGCAGGTGGACGCAGAAGAACTTCTGTCCCGATTGAGCTCGCTTTCCCCGGCAGAAACTCAAGCGAGGAGATTTGAAACGCTCTGAATGGGAGATCCGCAGTGGGGGAGGTTCAAATCAGCTCCTTTTGTTTCTTTTTAATCTTTGATATTCGAGCTCACCGCATGGTGCCTCATTTGACGTGCTGAGGGCATAGATTTCCTGCATTCAGCTGCTTTAGCGATGGTGGCTGTGGCACTTGTAATGTTCAGTACTTCTTAGTTTGTTTCCTGTGCTCCAGGTCTGACTGTCTGAGGCTGAATAGGCATTAGCATGTCATATCTGGGAAGCTGTTTATGGAGGCCTAGTGGAATAGGCACATTTGACGTGATGTTTAGCTTCCATGGAGCACACAAAGACATCTTAAGAAATACTAATGAGTCTTAAGATATACTGAGGACATCAGAAGAGGTTCAGTGCCCAATTACAGCAGCTATGAACAGCATCTAAAAACCAAAATACATGTAAAAAGACTAACTGAGGGAAGGTTTAAGAGAAGTAGTTACAAAAACATTGTTTGGTAAGTATTATTTGATTCAAATAAAAATAAAATAAAATGCTTTTTTAAAGCTTTCCTTTGGTGTTTTCCTTTGTTGGTTGCTTTGTGGATGTATGTAAAGGTTACGAATCTTGGGTGTGCAATACAAATTGAAATTATTATTATTATTATTATTATTATTCATACTTATGAGATGACATCACAGGAGAGCAGCAGCAGGTTTTGCGTGTGTGTGCACGTGTATGTATGTATATTTGTGTGCTTGTGTGTCTGCTGTAAAGACATCCCCTGAGACTCTTGAGATCCTCACTCAGTTCCCTGGGCTCTGTCTGTCGTGACTGGGAAAAGCATGGAACTCTCAGTACTATACGCAAGACATTTTAGGTCACTGTCAGTTGTAATGGGTAATCAGTCTGAAGTGTGCGTGCTGTGAAGAGGGCACTTTAATTAATGAGGATGGGGTGACATCAGCATGATGGAGGTTGCTGAATTTGATTGCGCGACCACGGTCTGATTGGCTAGTACTTAGCTTGAAGTGGCTCTGATTGGTTGGACAAATCGGGGACAGGCAGTGAAGAACTGTCTATCTCATTAGAGAAAAAATTATTCTCTTTCCCTTTCAGTTTAAAATAACTGGCACTACAAACCTGCAGCTGGAAAGAAACTTTGTTAAAAGTTTTTTTCAGGACTGTCTGGAATTAAACTGAATAAACTTATTCTTCTTTATTATTATTCTTGTAATCTTGTGCATATAATTATATAAGAATTTAATACATAATAAAATATGTATTTTGATAAAACTGTGCAATCATAGCATATAAACAAATAAATTACATGCAACAATTACATTAAATTGTAAACAAATACATTTAAAGCCAAATCTTGTTATTTAGTACACAAGAACAGCTAGTCCTCTATCAGTCATGATCTGATTTTTGATTGTGTGATTGTATTCATCCAGAACCACAAACATCCACATTAAAGGCAGAATTTATTCCCATATCTGTTCATCTCCATTCATTACCATCTAACACTTATCAAGTTCTTTGACCCCCCCCCCTTCACTTTCCCTCAGTCACGAGGCCACAGTATCACCAGGGAGACTTTGGCTCAATCGCTCTGCATCTCACCTACCCGCAGGTACTACAGCGCCACCATTCTGCAGATGTCGGGAGTACGGGACGACAAGCTGGCCATCTGGCTCACCTCGGTGACCGCGTTCACCAACTTCACCTTCACGCTACTGGGCGTGTGGCTGGTGGAGAGGGTGGGAAGGCGGAGGCTGGCCCTAGGCAGCGCCATCGGTGAGGACCCTCCGCACGGGATTCTAACGCCCGCTAGGCGAGGATGAATGTATTTTTTTTTCTGTTTAGAGACATGCAGTAGGTTGAAAACATTGCTACATTGCAACTGTTAAGATAAGTAGAAGCCATTGTGACAGTTATGAAAAAGCTTGAGTGTGAGAGAGCAGATGTTTGCAGATTGGAAACTGCACTGCATCTGTATTAATCTCACTCCAGATTTATTATGAGTGTATTAATCATGTACTGCTGTGAGTTATTCAGTAACACTATTAAACCAAAAACGAAAAGGACAAAAGGAAAACCTAGACCCCCTGCGCTCCTCCAGCGTTAGGATTCATGATGGTTTTATGTTGTGGTCATCCCGACGACCACCGCGAGGGTCCCGCGTCTGCGTCACGCTTTGCTCTCTGTGTCTGTGTCTGCAGGCACTTGTCTCAGCCTCTGCCTGCTGGCCGTGGGCTTCCTGCTGTCGGCGCAGCACTCACCTCCCGTCACCCTCCGCCCAAGCGAGGCCCCTCTGGCCAACTCCAGCTGCTCCTCGTACCTGTGAGTGCCCTCTAGAGTGGCTCAGAGCCACGCGCCGTCACCTGTCCTGACCGCCGAGCGTTCCTGCTCTGATGCGCTGGGCTTAGTTGTGCTCCGAGTTTCAGGTCTACACTGCCAAGATGACGACCCAGTTACATCTCCTAAAGATGTGCTTGTCTTCTCAGTACATTTTTCCTGAGAAAATTGGTCTCTAGTGCCTTTAATGTCAATTATGGAGTCATTATTGCCTGCCAGAATTCACACGAATGGAAGACTGACAACAAACACTCGTATTTAGTTCATTTCTAGTAATCCACTTATAACACAACTGAATCTAATCAGGGGATGCTTAAATGGCTACTGGTATAGGGTGCTGGTGCTACGCTCAAATGGCTGGCTGCAAAAGTATCGCATGTTAATCTCAAGCATTGTCTATGTATAATACAAAACACATGCAGGCTAATCGGCTCTTCAGCCAATTAGATTTATTCTACTACAACATACTAGCTTCCGGGAGCCATTAATCTGAACGTAAATGAACCTTATACCCAGCTCCACAGTCACCGCGAGGGGTCGTGTGTGACTGGCATCGGCGCAGCCGTAACGCAGGGCACGGCTGCCACACGGATGACCTCACGACCCAGAGCTGCCGTGCGTTCCAGTCACGCTCCCCTGTCCCATTTAGCCCCCATTCCCACGTTCACCTTGTGCTGCAAGCTGATGAGGTAGCCCAGATTCATTATAGCGTAGTGGGGGTGGAACGACCCCACTGTGATCACGGCAACAAGCCAATCTGCCCAAACACACGTCCTGTTTAATGCATAGATCTCAAAAGCAGATCTCCACTGTAATGACCTGAAACCTGTTTATATGTAGCACACTATGCTCTCTACAATTTTATATACATTCGTATACACGACTTGTCGCTGTTGTTGCTTTTAAGAGCTTATTTATACATTTTCTTTCCCTCTTCTCAAAGTAAATCAGATCAAGAATCATCGCTGTGTGTGTAACGCTTTGTGCTCAGTTTCGCTTTTCGTTCCCGTGCTCCAGGTCGTGCGAGCCGTGCATGCTGGACCCACGCTGCGGCTTCTGTTACCAGCAGAACGGCACCGCCGTGTTCGCCTCCTCCTGCGTGCCAGTCAATCAGGCCTCCAGTGAGAGAGCCGCATGGGGCAGGTGAGTCAGAGCCGGGCGGCCGAGTGAGCAGACGTTATACGGCGTGTGCTGCCGCCGATTTCGCTCGGTGTAACTCCACGGGTGTGTCTGATCGGCGTCAGGCAGGGCACACTTCTCTTTCCAGAGATATGCCACATTTGTGCTTCCGCCGTGCAGGTTACGTCAGTAATGTTTTCAAAAGCAGAAACAGGCTGAAGAAACTTTTCACTGGTATGGCTGTAAGCTGATAGACTGACACGTGCTTCAATTCCGCTCCAGGTGCTCCAATTCAACCGAAGCAGCAGATCACAATCTTTGGGCTTATAACTTCTGCCCAACCTCCTTTTCTTGGCTGGTGCTGCTGGGACTTATCCTGTACTTGGCCTTCTTCGCTCCAGGTAAGAGCACAGGACCAAGGCCAGAGTCACTTAAGCTACCCTGATGGTTCAGTTTAACTGCTGGGATCTACTAGGTTGTATAAACATTCATAATAAAAATGACGTTGTCATTGACGAACTTTTTTTTTTGCATTTGCATTTGCTTTTTGTGTCCTCTCTTTGAAACAGGGGCGCACCGATATATCAGGCCACAGTGAGAGGAATCAAAAATTCCTTTGAATTATTACTGGAATAATCGTTTAAACCTTATGTACGCTATATATGACCTTATGTGTCACAGGCGTAGGATGGGCAGGAAAAAAAGGAGAGTTTTTCGTATGAAACATAAAGAAATCCAACCGTATCAGTGACAGTTACAATGCACAAAAAAATGCAGGGAAGAACGGAATAGCATAGTAACACACAGGTGGAGTGGTGAATGAGTGAGACATGGCACTCAACCAAAACATAAACAGGTGGAAAAAAAAAGAAAGAAAAGAGTTGGAGTGTTGCCTCGGTTAAACATTTACATTTACAGCATTTGGCTTTACTATATGCTATTAGAGGTTTTCTTCTTTTTAATGTTTTCATAATTATGATTTCTGATTATGTGCTGTAATATGTTGTTATTGTCTTTTCAGGGATGGGCTCAATGCCATGGACTGTTAACTCGGAGATCTACCCTCTGTGGGCCAGAAGCACGGGAAACGCCTGTTCAGCCGGGGTGAACTGGACCTTCAACGTGCTGGTGTCCCTGACATTCCTTCATATAGCCCAGCACCTCACCTACTATGGTACCCCTGGAGCTGTAGCCAACAGTTACATAAGACACCATAACCAGATACCGCATGTTTGCTGCCAGCTATGATAATTCACTTAAACTTCATATGGGCAGAAACAAAGTACACATTTTTGGGGGATGTTAAATATTAACTTAATGATGAAAATGAAAACCTTTACAGTTTTTTATGAAAATGTGTTACATTGTGATTTTGAGATTAAAAGCTTTTACTTAATTCCTATATTACATATAAGAGAATGTTTTATTGTAAAATGTTTTCTTTTTGTAGATAATTGTTTTGAGGACACCATTCAGTTTGGTCCCTGATCCCAGTATGGAGTGAGATTTCTTTATTATGTTCCAGGTGTATTCTTTCTCTACTCGAGTCTGGCTCTATTAGGTAGCTTCTTCATTTACGGCTGCCTTCCCGAGACCAAGGGCCGCCGGCTGGAGGAGATCGAGTCTCTGTTCGAGAGCCGCCTGTGCTCCTGCGGTGCCTCCGACTCGGATGAGGGACGGCAGGTGGAGTACATCAGGGTCAAAGGGTCAAATTACCACCTATCAGACAACGACGCCTCAGACGTGGAGTAACTGCACTGTGTAGCTCAGAGAATGCCCCTGTGAATCCTCGCCCTGCCCCCTGGACAGGGCAGACGAGGAGGGCGGAGAAAGAATCGACCTTCAGCCTCACCCCACCCCGACCCTGACAGGTCCGTCTGGGCCAGTCAGGTTGCATCATACGCATACAGTAGTCCACGTTGCTTGAAGGAAAATGGAGTTGGCATGCACAGCACACCCAAGCACAGCCACACGTGCGCACATACACGTAGTTCCCAAGTTTTGGCTGAGTTTTTGAGCACACAGAGATTTGTAGTATACTGACTGATGTTTCATGACTAGTTTTGTGCTTATTCCCATAATACAAAATATTTGTTGTACAAAACTTCGGTCAGATATGACAGTCTTAAGAATGGGTGGAAATGCTAATGCTAATGCAAACTATTTGCACCACAATGTGGGGTTAATTTCTGTAAACATAGTCAGATTCGAATGTAATCTATGGATGAGGTTCAGAGGATGTGATAGCCCCTGAAAATGTGATCCATGGTGAGCTGGACTGTAAATGTGTCATTGGACAAGTAAAAAGGCCCTTAAAACTTGTAGCATACCATATATGAGTTCTAACCTTATCTTTGGCATCGGTTGATGGCTTCATCATAAGTAGATTTTAGCATTTTAGGAAGATTAGGAAGATTAAACTCTTTGATCTTAGAGAATATTTTAGATTACCCAAAACAGTTTGTAGTTTAATGTGCAATGACCTTTATATTTTTTCACCCATTATTTTCCAGACCAACTTGTCTTTCAACCCATTGTGTCCCATTGTGTTAATATAAAACTGAGGGTTTCTTTTCTTTATTTTTTTTTGGGTCTTCCTTCATAGCCGTATGTACAAATGGCATTTGCATTGAATAGCTCTTGTCCATGTAACAAAGTGGAATACTTGTTTCAAGAAGTAGCATTATATCTGATGTTATGTTTAATATTGTACTGCTGTGAGTATAGACCTTGGTAGTCAGGTACACTTAGGTTGTTGCCAAGCTGACTTGTTGTGGCTGTGTGTGTAACAAAGCAGTCGACAGACAGTGTAAAAGCGACGATATCAAGCAAACTAACACAAGTACTTTTTTTTTTTAAGATGCGTTGTTTGATGGCTGGTGACGTGATTACGCACATCTAGCATTTATGTATTTTTCTTAACTGTTAGCACAGATACATGATTGTGTGTCCATGTTTAACATCAGAGTACACCGAGTTTCCCAAAGGGAGAAACACACTGTCGCGCGATGGTATGGTAGTGTCATTTTAATCAGGTATGCTCATAACGGTTCTGATTATGGCATTAAGATAAATACAGTATAATACATTCATGCCAGTTTTATCATGTTTTTAGAATGTACTTGACAACGAAGGATGCTCAGAGCTGACAAACTATTGTTATTTGAAGAGATACATCTATTGTTTCTAGTGTACTTTTTTCTATGTGCAATTATTGCATTATCTACAAAACAGTGTTTCTACAGGCAATGCAAACCTAGTGAATGCAAGTGTTGTACAGTCAATTTGATTAATGTTGCGCTAAATGTTTTGCTAGATTTATATTCTCTGAAACTACATATATTCATGACATTTGAAAATTTAAACAATAAATCATTTCAACCAAGACCTTGCTATTGTGCTGTACAGTAAATACTTATTCCATAAGAAGCCATCTTGACACATGAGATTCTCCATAACTTTCTGAAAATGCAAATCAGCAACAGATGCTAACTCCCAACATACAAAGGGCTGAGTCACTGCTCACAGTCTTTCATGCGTGCTTATTTCTATACTTCAACATCAGCAGAATGTTTGCAATTTCATGAAGAGTTTCCGTCTCCTCACAGACCCAGCTAGCACTGCTCTCAGCACCAAAGCCGTCCGTGTGTTCCTCTGTGCTCCCGGCACTCCTGGTGGGGTCTGGATTCGCACTCTCCTGCTTGTGACCTTCACACCTTCCTCCTTGCACTGCTACACTCTCCTCCGATTCTGCAGAGGGAAAATGCATCTTGTCCCATCTGTGCTATTTTTAATCTTGAACAAGTTACCACATTGAAACAGTAAGATCATATGGTATGATTAAATTATCTCATGCTCCACTGAATTCCATCATGTTCCCACAATTCATTTTAATAGTTTGGAGAGTGTGTTTCATACGGTTTCACAGGTGGTTAGTTATTAATACCTGGGGCACTGACATGGGAGGAGTTCAGTGGGAATAAGAGCCATTTATTGATGCATTCTTGGTTTTGGGGTTTGCATGAACTTTCTTGTCCTGTGATCGCTTTGGGTGCCTGCTGTTTGGTCTCTCTTGTGGTTAATGTCTTCCAGGGCGTGTTCCCCATCACTTTATGGTTTTCTGATAGAGCACATTGAGTATCATTCAGAAGACTTTTATTGCTGTAACCAGTCTGCCTCCTAGTGGTAGCAGTTTGTACATCATTACACGTACCACATTGCTGAACAGGAGCTGTAAGCACAGTGGAAATGTTCATCCTGTGTGCTTTTAAAAGGGAATCCTGTTCTAAAGCATCACAAGAGGCTAAACAGGATTTAGCTGTAGTGTGGGTCTCTGTGTCCTGAGTCCTGAGAGACGCTTTCCCATGCATCCCAGCATTTGGAGTGTTAGTCTGCAGCCAAGAGAGAACAGTCTGATTCTGACTGCACTCCTATCTCGCCATAGCTAACTAGTCTTTGAGCTTTATCCTGGCCATCACAACCAACATGATTAGATATTACCTGCTGGCTAAAGGGCAAGGCTGGTGTGAGGCTTGCTGTAGTGTTCATCTCTGACCAAAACTTGCTTATTGGAGTGTGCTCACAGTGGCACATCTTCATGGGGGGAGTCCTGGTTTGCATGCCCTGCCTATGGTCCTCTTCCTGTGACAGCATAAACAAGGCAGTTGGGATGTGCAAACATGCACAAGCAAAAATGTGGGCTTAACCATAAGATAAGTGTTCAGTACCAGTTAACCATGAATTCAGCAACATCAATATCTTAAATAAGTAAAAATAAAGTATATATAAAATACTGAACCTTCAAAGTCTCAAATTATACCCTCTAAAATGTTACTCGGTAATACCTGTCAAGTCCAAAACAATTATCATATCTGGAATCATAAAACAACTTCACAAAAGCTTGAAAAGGTTTCTGTAGTTACATCATCTGAGCTGGCACAGCCCTCTCTTGGAGAATAGTATGTCGGTGACTCAGAGGTATTCTTAGTGTCAGCTGTGTCTACACTACCTGTGGCAACACAGTTAATTTAGTACCTTTTCAAAATCAGTCCAACACATTACACATAAGATAACAGTAGAAAACTCACATGCTCTGCAGTTGGCGCATCTATATATCTGCTTTGAAGCAAAGGTAAACAGAAAATAAAATATATGCCTTAACAATACCCTTTCAATAAAGAATACACCTCCAGTAGTGGAGTGCACCACAAGAAGCAGCATGTCCTAATAAACTAAAAACAATGCTATGAAGATTTTTTTCCAGTGACTGCAAATCCTCCCTGATCCTCAGGTGCTCTATTTACAGGTTCTGTACCTGTGTTCTTTTTTCAGAGTGTGTCAGTGTAGGCATAAATGTGTGCAGATATATGAGAGAAAAATACATTAAATAATATGTTGGAAAATGAATAAATGTTTTAGTTGACTATTGTCTGCAAGCAATGGCCTTTTATTACCTGAGACATGAACTCAGCATTATTGTCTGTGTTGTGTGATTCACTGAAATCACATTTAACAACAAATAATAGAAAATATTACAGATACATCCACACTCACTTTTATAGTAATGAAACAACATTAATATATAGAATAAATCAAGTTACTAACTAGGCTCTTGTGAGCAGAGTAGGTGTCTCCTTCTGAAGATGATTTTTGTGTGTTCTCTTACTGAAAAAGTCTGCAATCAAGAAAAGAATATTCTATATAAAAACAGTAAAACTACATACATTCTTTTGGGAAGGATTAGACAGTCTACAAATATCTTCTAATTAATTCTACTGCACTTGCTGGAGAGAGCTAATTAGCAAAACAATTTATTATTTGTACTTCATCTGAGTACATTAAAAATACAAACAAAAGCATAAACATTTCTTAAGTACAAATTTCAGGTGTTCTACACCAGCACCTTCACATATGACTTCTTCACTGTTGAACTCCAGGAAAAGTGACTTTTCTTGATTATTGTTCTTTTCTAAAGGCTTAAGTAGGTGCTCTATAGAAGGCCTGTTGGTTTCTGTCCTACTGAAAATAATATAATAAGTATAACAATATTATATTCATAAAAAAATGTTTAACAAAATAAAGAAATCTAACATCAATAACATAAGCTTCCAGTCAGCATATTTGCCCTCATCACAAACTAGAATTGTATGTTATGTGTTTACCTATGTAAGGCACTCTCAAACTGGACTGGTGGGCAGCTTTGGGGTATCTGCGTTTGATAAGGCATAGTTGTCCACGGATCATGTTCACATACCCCATCTGCCTGGGAAGAAGGGATAAAATACTGGAACAAACAACTTTTGCTATTGATTTTTAAGACGATATGGCAATACACAAAATTAAAGCACCCTTACAAATTTACCACAATAAAATCACCAGTGATGAATGAATGATTGTGTATGTCCAGCTAGACACAAACATGTTAAAGTAGCTGTAGTTACTTTTATGGTTCTTAATAAACTCAGCTAGTCAATCACTGATGGAGTCTACCCTTACCTTCAATGCCCTCCATCCACACCTTTCTCTAAAACCCCTACCTCCAAAAACATGTATGCTTAGTGCTTAGCCTACCATTCTGTGTGGTGCATTCATATACAAAATAGCTTGCAGGCAAGGACATTTTGCTTCCTTTTTATTAGTGATTACACAATACAATACTTTTACATTTTCCCCCTCTGATTTTAGGAAAAGCAATATCTTAAAAAAACTGTTTACATCTGCTAGAAGTTAACTATTTGTTGTCTAAACCTAATCTGTATTAATTGCAAATAGGTTTATCTAACACTAAATAACAGATATGAATGTTGTTTTTTCATATACCTGTGGTGTCGTTGTGCAAGAGGACTTCCATGGTAATGGGCAGGAAATACATGCTGTGGGTCTAGGCTGAAGATTAAAAGTCTCTGAGGAGACTGATGAGGTTGAAGAAAATGGGCTGAGATTATCACGAATGTGGTGTTGGTAATCTGAACCACTGTTGTCGGACAGGCTGCATTCCTGCACAGGGGACATCTTAGGCCAAATAAGACATATTGCATTGCAAAATGTTTGAAAATGTCCATTTTCAGCAGTTCCCTACCACACTAACTTATATAGGTGAGTGATTTTAAAATAGGAGGGCTCTCACCACTTTGAACTTGAACTCATCCAAAAGACTGCTTTTTCTCCTTTTCAATCCTAGCGTGTAGGGACTGACAAAGCAAAAAAGTTCAAAGTCTCATTGCATTATAGGTTATTTGATTTTCTACAGTACCTGCAACAGTAAAGAGTACCTGTACTGTGGTTGGCTGTGTGCCAGGTTCAAGTTTGACGGTGAACAAGGACTCATTGGCAACTCTAAAGGCCTTTCTTCCATATATTTATGAGGTCCTTTTAAGTCTGCCTGAAGTATTTTAGGTTTACCTAAAATGATAGCACAATGTGACAAATTGTGACACAAGGAGGTATGGCTCACAATCTCCATTCTAGTTTATTCCAAAGGTGTTCAGTGAGGTGGAGGTCAGGGCTCTGTGTGGGTCAGTCAAGTTCTTGCACACACCACACACCCAACCATGCTTTTATGGTCGTTTTGTGCAATAAACATAGTCATCCTGGAACAGAAAAGGGCTTCCTCAAACAGTTCCACAAAGTTGGTAGCATAAAACTGTCCAAAATATCTGTCCACATCAGCAAACAGTGACAATAATTCATTAATACCATGTACAGTTGGCCATGCAATATCTAGGTGGTAATAAATGATCTGACTTGTTGCCAACAGCGGCATCCTATTACAGTACCACGCTTGATTTCAGTGAGCTGTTTAGAATGCCTCATTCAACATTTCATTCACAAATGTTTGTAAAGGCAGAGTGCGTGGCTAGGTACTTGATTTTAAACACTTGTGGCAACAGCACTGGATGAAATTAAGTGATTAAGATATGTGTCCCAATAGTTTTATCCATATAGTGTTTGAGTGCCAATATGCACAGTACATTTACCAATGTGTTCTTTCTTGAATGAAATCTGGTTTACAATAAACATTGTAAGCAGATCCATATTGACAGTGTTGCCTTCTTTGGGTGATGATGGCGGCCTCAGGTGATTCTGTTTTTTCTGCATTCTTTTCTTTTCAAAAAACTCCTTGAAATCAACGTGATACAGATACTGTCAGCAAAACACTCTTAACGTCAGCTAACCAACAAGTAAGAATACATGTTAATTGCTTAGCCTACCCTTTGTTTTTTTGTGTCACTCTTTTTCATAAATCGGCTCCTGTGAAATAAAGGTAACATTAAGCCATGCTTTATGCAGGTTTAGCTAACCAGTTAACTAAACAGCTAGCTAGCTAATGTTAGGACTGTTATAGCTGAAGTAGGCACACAAGAGACGCGAACTAGCTAACTAGCTCGCTAACTTACCGCGTACCTCCTACCCAGTTCATGTTATACACAAACGGGTTGCTTGCTTCTCTTAAATAAGTATTAGTTATAATATAGCGTTAGTTATAATATATATTATCCACAGTTTAAGTATGTAAAGCTAACTTACAGACTCAATAACGTTTTATGGTTTATATCGGACGTTAAATAACTAACCTAGCTAGCTAACGTTAACGTAACTGACAAACGGTCACTAATCATGAGCAAGTTGCACGTGCGGAAGCTGAAGTTACCTGTAAACGAGCTGAAGTTACCTGTAAAATGTATCAACTTTACCGTGAAAATGTAAAAAAAAAAATGACTCGATTACAAATCAAAATTTATTTAAAAAACAGAAATCCATGGATGGACACTTAGGAAAGGATGTAACAAAAATATTAATTAGGTAATTAAAGATGTCTGCGTGTTTGTAAGAATTTGTAAGTGACATAAAGTGTTTGTAAGTGACATAAAGCAGTGTAACGGTTAAATTTCAGCTACTGTAGCTTAAGTTTTATCTTCTGCACACCTATCAAATATCAAAGCGCTTGCGATTCCATCCACGTGGCGTTATTAATATGTGAATTCTAACTTTTTAATGGGAGGAGAAAATAACATAGTCATGTTCCTGTCACCTTTTTTTTTAAATGAGTCTAAACCTTAATGGTTGGGTTGTTTTTTGTTTGCTTTTTATCATGGGTAAGCCCCTACCGGTATCTATATTTGCGGTAGTCAAAAGGCAAAAATCGCGCACAGTCACGTCACCGACGCAACCAATCATCTTTCCCTGGAGGCGCTACCAGTGAATAGAACCGCAGCAAAACCAGGTGACGGAGAGAATCCAATCCCGACGATGCTGGCACAGCGTTACTTTGTTATTACCGGTCTATAGAATTTGTGAACAAGAAACTGAATAACCGGATGGATGCGGTTTAGAATTACGGCAGCGAATACTTAAATCTGCCAGAAAAATGTCCAACATACTCCATGCAGCGTCTAAAGTGAAATGGAATAAGAACACTGCGGCGAAGCGAGCTGTCTTTCTTGTGGCTGCTGCATACGGCGTGAAAACCCTGTATCCCATAATTTGCAAGCAGATAACTAAACGCAAGGACCCCAAGAACAACACAGCTGGTAAAGTAGAGGAAAATGGATTGACGTCGACGCACAAATCTTCATTAGAGACCGTTACTTATCACAACAAATCTCCTGGTGTAAACGCGGAATTTTTCAAGCAGATACTTGAACTCGTAAAAATTGTATTTCCGAAGCTTTTGACCAAAGAGCTCGGGCTGCTCTGCTTGCATTCGCTGGCTCTGATTTCAAGGACGTTTTTGTCTATTTATGTTGCGGGATTGGATGGCAAAATCGTTAAAACAATCGTAGAAAAGCAGCCTCGCAGTTTCATCATCAAACTGATGAAATGGCTCCTCGTCGCCATCCCGGCTACATTTGTGAATAGCGCTATCCGTTATTTAGAATGCAAGCTTGCGCTGGCCTTTCGCACTCGACTGGTCGATTATGCGTACAAAACGTATTTCACCGACCAGACCTACTATAAAGTTAGTAATATGGATGGGAGGTTGGCTAATCCCGACCAGTCGCTTACAGAGGACGTTATGATGTTTTCGCAGTCTATTGCACATTTGTACTCGAACCTCACCAAGCCCATTCTGGACGTAATCCTCACATCCTATACGCTGATCCAGACCGCTAGGTCCCGGGGTGCGAACGCCACTGGGCCCACCCTGCTCGCAGGACTTGTGGTATTTGCCACTGCCAAGGTTTTGCGAGCTTGTTCTCCGAAATTCGGAAAGCTCGTTGCCGAGGAGGCGCACAGGAAAGGGTACTTGCGTTATGTGCACTCAAGAATAATTACCAACGCAGAGGAGATTGCTTTCTACAGGGGGCATAAGGTGAGCGCAGATATGAGATGTAATATATATATATAAACGTAATATGTATGAAAAGCTCTTCACGTTCGTGATTAGTTGCCATTGCCCCGCATCGAGTGACGTGAATCATATAGGCTATGCAAGGACCTGTGATGACTTTACTTGCAGAATCTTTTGCATACTGTCAAGCATGTTTTTACGTGGGACAGGTTGAGATGCGGCAGCTACAGAAGTGCTACAAGGCCCTGGCCGAGCAAATGAACCTCATCCTTTCCAAGCGCCTGTGGTACATTATGATCGA
>JAOXYF010000004.1:10140326-10153694 GCA_028565775.1 Sternarchorhynchus goeldii
AAAAAAATAAACAAAACAAAGAAATAACTAACTAAAAAAATAAACAAAGACCAACTCGACTACAGGCCTTTATGGTGAATTTCATGGTTCAGGCATTAAAACAACCACATATTATTATAAATGCAGAATCAGCTTTGTCCTAAGTGGCTTTGTGTATAAATATAAAATGAAGACCATGATAGTTTCATTCTCTGCACTTCCTCAACCTCAGTGGTACACAGTTTCCATTACCATATGAATGTGGAGGCAGCATTATGGTTTGTTGACACTTAAAGGTCATTGCTAGAAGATATCGATTCGCTCCTCCATTGACAAGCTTCAGCAAGACTGTGTCTGTGCTGTTTTGGGTCAGGTTTTGGAAGGAGAAGAAATTAATGCTGGAGAGACCACTGGGTCATACTATGCCTTTTAGACGGTGCCCCATGCTTAAGCTACTGTTCATTCCACATGGGGTGGAAACCCCAGTACACATGGCTGTGTAAGTTTGTAAAATCTATATATTCAGGTCATTTTCAGTGAACAGCAGTTAATGGGTAATGTAAGCCAGACTCTGGACAATCCAGTGTTAACTGGTTGTGACCTAGAGAGTTAGGCCAGAATGACATTTGGATCCCCTCCTATGCCCTGTAGGTCACAGAGTTGGCCGGATACACGGCCCGCGTCCACAACATGTTCCTGGTGTTTGAGGAGGTGCAGAGGGGGGTGTACAAGCGCTCTTCTGTTTCCACAACAACAGCCACTGGGGAGAAGTCAAGAAGGGGGTGCCTAGAGCTACACATCGATGGTCCCCTAGAGATCAAAGGTACAGAAATATTGAGCTACAGAAATATTTAATTGAAAGGTGTACGTTGGTTAAAGGGTAGGTGTATTGTAGCTGAAACCCATTCTTAATCATGGTAAGCTTCTTCTTCAAATTTTATTCTGTGGATTCAGTGTGTGGCACCACAGCCATTTTGTCTCTTATTATTTTGTTTGGTTTATTTTATTTTATTTTTTATTTTTTTGGACCGCTGATTTCAATCATTGATGGTTTTTGAAACAGAGGACATAAAAACCAGTGCCAGAATGAACCTGGGGAGTCTGCATTTGTTCAACTAAAACTCTAAATGATACGAGCATTTGTAGTTATTTTTACCACTGTGAGTAAGCAGATGTGTCTGATATCAAATATAAGTCAGTCTCAGTTTTGCTTAGCTGTAGTCTACTTCTTGCTACTTGCTACATTACTTGCTGGCCCACACGAGGTCCTGATATATTTTACTATGTGGATATGCACAGTCTGATTGTAATACTATTGCTTTTATTTGATGTAACACTTGGAACAGTAGATATGTTATGTGCATCAACTACACATGCCAGCATATCTACCCACAGGCTACCAGCAGGTAAACACCTGAAGGTGTCATTAAATAGGCATGCAGTTTTTGGTGAAGCAATCACATGAAATAACCTGTCCCATCCAAAAGATAACATCTGCTATAGCTGCCTTATAGACTGAAGCCAAGTTTTCTGAAGGTAAAGTGTTTAGCCTGTCAGCTCTTAGATATGGGGCAGCACTTGGAGTGGCAAAAACACCAAAAAAACCCCAAAAAGGACTCTTACAGAAACTGCATTAATTATATAGGCCTCTAGAAACAGTAACTGAATCTGCTATTGTGGTTTACTTCAATTTTCACTTCCCCTCCCCCCTAAGAAATCTCATTTCCTGTATCATTTTTGTGCCCAAAGCTGGGCTGATGGTGTTCATGTAAATATCAGTGAACTTCATTTTTGATGTTATAAGCTGAAGGTTTCTTAACACATTGGATGTCTCAATACTGCTCTGCCTTTTGAAAATAAGATAGTTAGCAAAAGCCATGGCCATTGGCACAAAATCAGTGCCCTTAATATGTTCTTCACAGTGACCCAGTAAAATGGTTGAGAGTAACGTACATCAACTGGATTAGGGAAAGAGGGTTATTTTAGGTTCTCTTTACTCATGTCTTTTAAGGACTACAGAGAACTGTGTTAAATTGTGAATAAAAAAAAGACTTAAATATGTTTCCTTATTAGGATTAAGGCCACCTGATCTCACTTCTGCTTTTTTTAAGGGAAAGTCATCGATGTGGATAAGGGTATTGTCTGTGAGAATGTGCCCATTATAACCCCAAATGGGGATGTGGTTGTGTCCAGCCTGAACTTCAAGGTGAGATCAAATGAAAAGAAATATTCTTTTTCTTAACTAAACTGCTTTCTGACTGAACGTTGTTCAACATGATTCATGATGTTTGCTTTGCTTTAAAAACATGAATTCTGAAACATTTCATGAATTTCTATTTCTCTTACATTTGGACATTTTTACTGAATGAAACTTGCTGAGGTACTGTAAGCCTATAGGTGTCTCACTGGACCATTTGTGTGTGTGTGTGTGTGTGTGTGTATATGTGTGTGTTTGAGTTGGTATTGTTTGTGTGTATTCTTGTGTTTGTGTTTTTTTGGTTGTGTGTGTGTGTGTGTGTGTGTGTTTGTGCTGGTATTGTTTGTGTGTGTGCTTGTGTTTGTGATGAATTTATTGTGCTTGT
Source organism: Sternarchorhynchus goeldii (assembly GCA_028565775.1). Taxonomy (NCBI): domain Eukaryota; kingdom Metazoa; phylum Chordata; class Actinopteri; order Gymnotiformes; family Apteronotidae; genus Sternarchorhynchus; species Sternarchorhynchus goeldii. The sequence continues at coordinate 10,142,888 of JAOXYF010000004.1, forward strand.
GTGTATGTGTTGTGTGTGTGTGTGTGTGTGTGTGTGTATGTATCTGCTGCACTGTGTACAGGTAGAAGAAGGCATGCACCTGTTGATCACAGGCCCTAATGGCTGTGGAAAGAGTTCTCTCTTCCGCATCCTCAGTGGCCTCTGGCCTGTGTACGGTGGCCTGTTGTACAAGCCTGCTCCCCAGTACATGTTCTACATCCCACAGAGGTGTGTACAAACACACACATACATATGAAGACACTTACATCCATAGACACACACATATATGCATGCAAACACATGCTCATACATATGCATTTAATCAAATATACATGCAAATGGTCTCACTTGAGTCATTCCAAAGACCCTGTGCCAATGCACCCACTACACCTCACCCATCTTCAATGCATGTGCACTGGTCTTTCCTACTCCACCATGATCCACACAGTGCCTGCTTCTCTCCTGCATCGGTGAGGCTGTGCAGGTTAAGAGAAAAGACACAACCGAACCCGGCTGATGCAGCAGAGGCAGGAAACCGGAGCTCTCACTAGTGAAATATTTACCAGACTCTGCAGGCTCATACACATGACCCCGGGGAGCAGTGAATATTTGATAGGATGCCGGATGGGAAAGACAGGAGCCTGCACCTTTAGGAACGAGCTGCTCCTCAGCATTCATGTGGGATCCCTACTGGGTTTCCCGGGGTTCCTGGGCTCCGAATAGCCACTGCTGTCTGCTTTCTTACCGTGTTCAACCCTGTGTCCAGGCCTTACATGTCTATCGGGACACTGCGAGACCAGGTCATCTACCCCGACTCTCTCGAGGATATGCATGACAAGGGCTACAGAGACGAGGACCTGGAGGGTATCCTGGACATCGTTAACCTCAACCACATCGTCACCCGGGAGGGAGGTACGTCGGCCATTCAACCTGCCACCTGAGAAACACCACGCTGGCGTGTTCACTCCTGTCCAGCTCGACCTTTTGAGAAAGGAAGCGACTTAATGAGGTTGCTCGGGGTGAAAGTGTGTGTGCGTGTGTGTGTGTGTATGCCTGTGTTCTTGTAGGCATATGCGTGCACTTGTGTGTATGTGTGAGAATAAGTGCTTTCCAGCCAAAGGTAAATCAGCTCGAGTAATCGCAGCGATCTTGATGGTCAGATGGCAGGGGAGGGAGGTCATGTTCATGTTACACTGCAGCACACACTGTCATGGGTCTTAATGTGGGTTCCAGAGCATTACAGAGGGATAATCAAACTCACCATATTATAGAGAGCTATTTGAATTCTATGGGAGTTTGATAAACACTGTGTAGGTTTTAATTCAACATATGGGTTTTTGATTGTGTTGTCATGTTTACATAAAACATACAGCATGTTTATGTTGATGTAGGTAAGCCACACCTCTGGCCTCCTGGCTTTACTTTGCATGCGGTGAATTGTATTTTTATACAAAATTGAAGACCACTTTTTATTCGTCATGTTGTTATTAACATGTCGTGTTGTAATTACTGAATGACTGAACCAGCTAACTGTAAATTACTAGAACAGTGACACAAAAATTGCCTAAACTTGTGTTCAGGGGGCTTTTACCCACTAATGTGGTATTTTCGGTTGATCATTTTCAGTCTCATACCTTAAATGGAACAGTTAGACAGTATGATAATGACTATAATTCTGAGCATTTTTCACGTTTTAGCTTTCTCTATAAAGTGATCTGTTGATCTCCTTTTCAAGTGGAGAGAGGCTGAGATGAAGTGACATAAAGCAAATTAGCTGGTTACAAAATCATTTAAATGTACAACCTAACACATCTATCCAAAAGCAAATCCTCCGCTTCAGTATAACTTGTATGTTCCAGTCACTGTAAAGGTCTAAAGCTGCCTGCCCCAAAATGGCCAGCTTGTTTTGCGCCCTGCAGGCTGGGAGGCTGAGGTGGACTGGAAGGACGTGCTGTCAGGTGGCGAGAAGCAGCGCATGGGTATGGCCCGAATGTTCTACCACAGGTAGGACTCCTCACGGCGCTTAAGTACGTCACAGCTCAGAAAGTCTCGACCTAAAATTGCCGTCTTCCTTTCAGGCCCAAGTATGCCCTGCTGGATGAGTGCACAAGTGCCGTCAGCATTGACGTAGAGGGAAAAATATTCCAAGCCGCAAAGGATGCTGGGATCTCCTTGCTCTCTATTACCCATAGGCCCTCTCTGTGGTGAGACTTAAACACAGCACAGTTGGAGTAAATGTCATTGGTGTAGCGTTACTGATAACAATAAGGATACTATAACAAAAAAGATACTATTATAATTACAGAAACAGTGCAGTAAACATTGTTATATATTCCTGTGCACTAACTTAGAGGTTGTTGAAGAAGCTTTTGCAGAGCTAAAACAGACACATACTTTATTGCCACTCATATATAATTATAATTATATAATTATATATATATATATAATTATCATACAATTATGTTCTCACGCATGAATGTCATGCGTGTCAATGATTAAGTCACTGGGTTCTTTTGCTGCATCACCTCACTTATCCGTGTTTGTTCCTCCGGTCAGGAAGTACCACACCCACCTGCTCCAGTTTGATGGCGAGGGCGGTTGGCGCTACGAACAACTGGACGCGGCCACGCGCCTCTCTCTGACTGAGGAGAAGCAGCGTCTGGAGTCACAACTCGCTGGCATTCCCAAGATGCAACAGCGGCTGAATGAGCTCTGCAAGATCCTGGGCGAGGACTCCGTGCTGAAGACTGCCGAGGCTGAGGTGGTGGAGTGAGAGGCGGAGTTAGAGGCGGAGCCATGCAGGTGTTTGGTGTCACGAAGCTGTCGAAAAGAAACACCCACATAGTGTTTATTTTAAAGCATGTCACTTTCTAAAAATGTCACTTTATTTTTTTCTTCTTTTTGTGAGATTGACAGTCTTAGGTCTCTTTATCTCAGTGGTTAGTTAATCTCAGGATTTTATTTCCCTTGAATTTGTTGTTTTTTTGTTGTTGTTGTTGTTGTTGTTTTTTGATAGTGTATTTTGATACTTCTAAAAATGTGCAAGATGACAACATTTTAGGGAGTTTTTAGTAGTTATTGATGGTTATTAACAGTAACAGTGACAATTCTTAGTATTTCTTTTATGTCTACCTGAAATACGTCTATCTGCAATGATACTAATTTGTAAGGGGTTTTCATTGATTTCATGTTTGACATTACAAAGTATGTGTCTGTACTTATAGTTTTATTTGTTTGTTTTTGTTTTGTTTTTGTTTACTTGATCCTGAACAACTGAATCCTGTCCTAAAATCTGGGAGACCATTTTATCATGTGGTAAGTAACAGATTTGGGTCTTTTTAGTTGGAGATTGACTCTGGGTCATCAGTTTTTAGATTCCCTTGTAGATTGGAAGTTAGCTATGGGTTTCTCTGGGTACAGGTGTATAAAGAAGCGTGGTTTCCCAAAAGCATCATACAGGCAAAGACTATATTCATACTTGATCTGCCAGTCTGCCATGGTCTCTCTCTGCATTTGTGATGCTTTTTGGAAATTAAAGTCAAAGCACAGCATGGCAGATCTAGAGAGGGCCACATGCTTCGAGAGTGCTGCTCTGTGTACATGGGACTTTCTCAGGATGGCCGAGGCCAAGGGTCATAGTGAGAGGTTGAACCATGCACAGTTTTAGTGTTATATGGCCGTCAAAAGGGAACAATCACCCACGTACACTGTTTATTTAACAGCTCCACTCTTCTACACTGACACACTGAGAACAAAACAAACATCCTTGTATAGTGCCTGTCAAAAGTCTGGGGACAGCTAGGGAATCAAAACAAGCTATTTTGTTTGTCCACTTGCAGTAATGTAGCATATTACTAACATGTAAATGTTTGTGAGAATAACCACAATCCAAACTAGATGTTGATTAAATAAAGCACCTGTCACACCTTGATCGGCCCCCAGCCAACAACCCACACTGATCACCAATCTGCACCCAGCAATCACACTTCCTAATCACCTCCCCAATCCCTGTCACCCACCTACTAGTTCATTGTGTGCACCTGTTGTTTTCTTTTCCTTGTTTATTTCTGCAAGCCTCCATCCTCAAAGCTTCACGTTAACCTCTTTAAGAGTACGGGTCACACTATTCTGAGCTTGTCTTGCTTGCTTCCAAGCTTGCAGTCTCCTGCTTGCTTCCAAGATTGCACCCACCCACTAGTCTCCAGGCTTGCCTAGTTATTTGGCTTTTTTTGTCCTACCAAAGGACTTCTTTTAATTTGCAGCTCACTTGGCAACCCTTCTTTTTGTTTCATGTTTAAATAAACTTTCTACTGTTCTCACTCCGAAGCCTATGGAACTGAGTGCAGTGAGTGAGACCTGCCTGACCGAGGTAATTAGCCTGCATTGTGACAGCACAAGCTAGTGAAATAATGTGAGGGAACCTTAGCAGATCCAAGCCTGTCTGAATTGCTGGTCCAGCTACATTTCATACCTCTCTATGGAGAGTCTCTAGTGGTGGGTCCTGTTCCCCTGACCTGTGGCCCTGTTCACTCCAGCTACACTGCAGGGCAAAGGCAAAGGTCCAGTGCACTTTGCGTACTAGCTGGTTATGCCTCATCAAAATATCAGGCACTGCACTTGGTGACCTTAGCCAGCTGAAGGCGGTGTTTTACCATCTGAAGCAGAGCAGAACCTGTGTTTGAGCCCTGCTATTACTCAGGCAGAGCTCCCATCCAGTGCCGGTGCCCTCAAATTCAATTACCCACTGGCATGAGGAAGCCCTCATAGACATGTTTATGGAGGGACTGAAAATAGACTTCCAGGCAGAGCCTTGTCTATGGTGAGAAGGATGAAGTTGTGAATGAAGCCGTTCTCTGCGACCGCATCCTGAAGGAAAAAACACCTCTCTCTTCAGCCTCAGTCCCATCCACAAGGGTCATCCACACTGGCATGAAAGAACTCTGCCCTGGCATGCAGATGGTCAACACCCATCTCTCCGACATAGAGCAGATGAGGTACGCCCAACCTTACCTATGTTTATATTGTGGGGGCTTCCTGCCATATCTGCCTCCCTCAGTGAATGAGTGCAAGAAAGATGGAGTAAAAGTGAGCAGATGCATGGCACTCTTTTTGTCTCAGCGTGATGGTAACTCTCTTTTGTCCAGGGCTTGGAGTTTTATGGGCCATGGATTGACCTGAAACCTCAGTGTGAAGGCAATAAAGTTACCTATGACAGTTGCTGTCTGAGCGCATAATGGGGGAGTTGTGGGAAAGGGTGCAGACTCCAACATCCCTATGTCAGCTTCCTACCAGGACCTTGCCTTTCAGTTGCCACTGGAAAATGCCACTCCAGGCTGTTGCTGGGGACTATCTCCTCTCTCAAAAGGAGAGCCAGGTCATGGAGCAGTACATTCAAGAAGCGTTATCTCAGCGTTACATCCACCCCTCCACCTGTCTTGCCTCAGCCAGCATCATCTTTGTGACGAAAGACTATGGGGGTTTAAACTCCATGCTAGTGAAGTAGCCTCATTCGCTGGCTTTAGTTTTAGCCAGCATAAAACAGCTCTCTGGTGTGAGGTTCTTCACCAGGCTAGATCTACACAGCATTCACATAAAGGGGACGAATGGAAGAAGCTAGTTTTCCATATGGTCTAGCAAGTGTTTTTCAGGCTCAAATTAACCAGGTCATTCAGGAGTCACTGAGTACTTCCATCATTATTTACACTCCCACGTCTTGATCTTTTTGCCCTAGTTTCCTGTGTAGCTGTCTGTATTACAAGCTGGAGAAGTATGAGTTTCCTGGGCTATGTCATCAATGAGACCTACACTTCCACATGTATTCCAGCAAGGTCGAAACAGACACAACAGTGCTGACCTACTACACTGCAAACTTCAGCACTTCCTGAGGTTACTGAGGTTTTAAAGGCAGTTTTTCCACTCTTTCAACTCCAAGTCCCAGTCCCTTACCAACCTCCTCCAACACCAACAAACCTAGCTTGGTCACTGGTGACATGGAAAGCATTATCCACCCTCAAAAAGTCATCCACCACTCTTCCTGTCTTTCTGCTTTCTCTCTGGGAAACCAGTCATCCAGGACCCATTGTCTTGGACCGTGGGATGTAGTTCACAAAGGTGCGGAGGGAGTGTGACGGTGATCCTCACTGCCAGTTATCACCCTCAGTCCAACAGGCAAGTGGAGCTCAAAAGATCAGCAAGTTTCTGGGGCTCTACTGCCAGGTGCATCCTGACAGCTTGAGCACCTACCTGCCCTGGGAGGAATACACTCAGAGCTACCTGTATCTACTGGGCTCACCCTGTTTAAGTGCATTTTGGGCTTCCATCCAGCCACCCTTGTATCCCATGAACAGATCATCCTCGGGTGTTCCTGCCATTCAATCCTGGTTTGCCAGAAGCCACCAGGGAACACTGTCATGCCCCAGTCTGCACCCAGAAATCCTCCCACGAATCACACTCTCCAGTCTTTCCTCACAATCCAAGTTGCCCACCTATTAGTTCATTGTATGCACCTGTTTCTTGTTTTCTTTTCTCTGTTAAATTCCTGCTGGCCCTTATCCTCAGGGCTTCACTTTAACCTCTGTGAGAATCTGTGCCACACCATTATGACCTTGTCCTACTTGCTTCCAAACTTGTAGCCTCTTACTCAATCCAGTCCTGCATCCTGACACTTGTTAAGCTTCCAAGCTTGCATCCTTTTCTGGTTACCCATCAGGTTCTTTATCCTATTCGTGGACTTGTCACTCACCAAGCCTGCTTTTTGTTTTCTGTTTTAAATAAACTTCTACCACTCTACTTGTAGCTTGTTTACTGACTTCAGCAACTATTCTTGTTGTAGACACTTTCATCATTCAGTCGGTTTGCTATTCAGTATGTTCTTTTAACAATTGTTGAGAGAAATTAGTTATTTTAGGCAAAAAATTCCTTACCAAGGAGAGTACTTAACTGGATGTGAAGTTAAGTTTTACATAATATGCTTGGAAGTGTTTGTGAACAGCTGTTTTATGTTAATTAAAACCTCACAGGCATTTTTTCGTTTTTATTCTTATTTCTAATTATAAAATAATAATTGAAAACAACATTTCCAAGGATGGGGGTGGGGGCGTGCTTTCCCCAGACTTTTGATGGGCAGTGTAAGCAAATGCTGTGACAAAAATATTGTTATGTACTAAAGCACTGTGTCCATATGGCTCTGTTTACTAAGATAGGGACTGCAGGCCAGTGTTGGGTATAAACATTTCCATTTTATGTTTGTCATTGAATTTTGTACAACCCATTTCCTCTGTTGTGCCTGTGCTTCAGACTGATATACTGTGAAATTTGTGTGTATTTCATGTTTCATGTTTTGATTTTAGGAGAAAATGGAATGCTTAAATGTGCTGAGGTATGAAATGTTTGTGTGTATTGCATCTGAAACACACACCTTTAGTCCCTTACTTATGTGAATAGTTAGACAAGATAATCAGTGGGCTCATATACTTACCAAATAGTTACTTCTGGCATATGAAACAAATGTTGGATGCCAGAAACATTAGTATTAGATAGCATTATTATTATTATTATTATTATTATTATTATTATTTTGCTTTAAATAGACCATTTTCTGATTTCTAGAATCATCAGATTAGAACATAGTAAGAACTAGGATGCTAGGAGCAAGAACTGTAGTACTAGGGTCAAAAGTAAGTAATATTGTGTATCACATGGTCCTTGTAATTTAATGCAAGTTCCAACATGCAATGCCAGCAGTGTAAATAGAATGATTTTTATAAGTCTGGAACTCTTGTATGAGGTCCTATATTTTGACATGAGGTCCTTGGCTCATATTTTGCATACACATGATAATCAGAGGCATTTTGCTTATGTGATGAATTTACAATAAGGAATTTTATGAAATAGTGAAAATGGTGGGGCATTTTAATGAATGGCACGTGGACACAATCAAAATGACCTGAAGACAAATACCTCTTGCAAGTTTTTGTTGGGTTTGTCCTCCAACTTTTTATCTCCAAGAAATGTAACTTTTGCATGTTATAACACTATATATATGTTTCACCTGTCTGGTTTTAAAGCAGTATCCATAAAATATGCCATTTTGCTAATACACTTAAATTCTAAGATTCAAAAGTTATGATAATAATGTAAGCAAATTGGAATGTTAATTACCCACCAAATAAAAGGTAAATCATCAATATGTAATCAGATTGTATTAACTATTATGTATTAAAAATCTTTAACCTCTGAAGGATATTGTCATTTTCTCATAATCCTGTACGGACAACCACGAGAGGGCCTATACAGTTTTTAAACCAGTCGTTCATGCTTCATAGTCGCTCAGTTTAGACATTTTTCATAATGAAACAGATAAAGGAAATTAATATACTTAATTGCTAAATATAATTATTATAATGAATGTAATAATACACTTAATGCTACTAAAGGAATCTTACTCATTTCCTAGAACACTTGAAAATATTAAATAATTATTAAATGATTTTTTTTATATATAATCCTTCTAAACGGCAAATTGCTGTTCATAACGCGCCCTCTGTTGGTTGGAAGAGGAACTCGCGCATTTCTTTTGTTTAAATGATTGAAGCCCTGACCAGCCAATCAGTTTCTTTTCTGGTCTGCATATCTAAACTCTTTAATTGTATACCTTAGTCAGTAAATGAACCGCTATGGTCACAAAGTGTCATAGATTTTCTGCCTAAGCAGCGTTGGCGTATAAAGCAGTAGTGCTCTGGCCACACGTCATACAGCCTTTGAATAACCCAGACGTTGTAGATCTTTGGATCATATGGACTAAGGGTTTCCGCGATTTATTGACTTGACGCTCATCCAAAATGTAGCTGGACCAGATCTGCGCAAAATCTCCTTACGCAGTTGTATACATGGAAGTTCAGCAGTTGATCAAGGAACAACAACTTCTCATTAAATATTCGATATTCTAATGATTATAAGCTCCGTTCATTAATCACACAGGATAAAACGTAGTCGTAAAATATAACGCCATTGCATAAATGTCATATCTGTTTGTTAAAATGATCAAAACCATGTGGTATATAATGCCCTCTAATCTGGCTGTTTGGAATGGTAAATCAATTAACCTATTATACAAAGAAGCAATATTTTTAGTGCGGCCCTGTAGACAGAGGCGTGGCCTGATGACGCTTCGAGCCCGTGGCACCATGCTCAGAAGGACAAATGAAGCTGCTTTCAGCGCAGTGAAAACCTCAGCTGGCGATGGCAGTGGAGCGTGTCATTGAAAATGTAACACTTCGGACCGCGCGATGACCGCAAATGAATTACTTTTAGCAAAATATGAAACGTGTGTGCTTTTTATTTTACAATTAGAAGAGAAATGGTAGGATAAGAGTTGCCAAATTTGCTCGCGCACCCGTGGAGCGACGCTGTTACCTGCTGAGCAGAAAAAAAATCAACTTTGGATTTCTTTTACGGGTTTTTTAACGCCCTAGCTCCGTTAGAATCATGTCGACCGGACAAGACGAAAGTTCCGTAAGAGTGGCTTTAAGGTAGGGTCATTACACTGCTGAATTGCTCCTCTGTCACACTGATGCTCTCGTTTTGGTCACGCCTCTTTGTAATGTACCTGTTATGGCAACATAGCCATGTATTAGACGTTTTATTCGGCTACGTCTTTGATGTACTAGCTTTAAAGATGTTACGAGAAAGTATATTACAATCACCTTGTAAATGACCATATTCTATTTTAACGTCGTTTTAAAAGTACGTCAATTCAATCTAGTAGAACACAATTGTATGTACACAATGGTCCGTATCAGTTTTTGGCCAGAATGTCAGAGCATTCCGTTCTTCATGAACGCAATAATCTCAGGGCCTCACGCCTGTCAGATTACTTTATTTCATTGTTTACCTTTCTCAGTCTACTCGTGCGTGGATCAAGATATTTAGAATATCCAAATTGTGATCGGTGCATTTGAACACAAGCTTCACAATTTCTTAGAATGAATGATCCAGTCGATCAAAAGCAAACAGATAAACCAAAACAAACATAAAACACAGACCAAGCCCAGAAAAATAACATTGACAAACCTTTCCAACACAAATAATTTACTTTAACAATATTCATGACTACAGTGACCAAAACAGGAAGCAGACAGGGGCGTATGTTGTACCCTGCTTGCTTTATTGTCATTGAAGAAGGCTCGTTTCAGGACAAAAGCCCCATTGCGCTGCTCAAGTTACAGTATTCCAGTCTGACAGCTCGACTCTAGTTACCACAGACTTTGACCCAGCGCGTAGCTTTGCGAAATGTTTGGACTTAGGCACGGTGTCACCTGCTCCACCTCCATGTTTAGTAAATCCTGTGACGTTCATATGGAAACGTGTTTTTTTGCATAGCAAACATCTTAACGCTCAGCACGCCAGCACACACAGGTGCACTCAGCATCGCCAATACAATCCTAATATGAAGATGGATAAATTATACATGTTTGTTTAGTTAGTGGAGCCCTTGCAGAAGCATTGCTCCTATTAACTTTTATACTTATGGGAATATTCTACATGAAATGAAAAGTAAATATGAAACAACACCCAGTGTTTTATGCCAAATGGTTTACTTGTACAATGATAATAAGATGGCAACAAGAAGGAAAGAACAACTGTGGAAAAATGTCTGAATTCATAATAATAATAGTAATAATAATTGTCATTGCTCAGTACAAAAAATGCTTTCTGCAAATCCTAGCTTCTTTGAGTCCAAGACAAAGATTGTGTTTACACACACACACACACACACACACACACACACACACACACACACACACACACACACACACACACACACACA
>JAOXYF010000004.1:10162639-10198184 GCA_028565775.1 Sternarchorhynchus goeldii
GGCCCAGCGTCTCATTCCTATCTCTGTGACCATGACAACAGGAACCCCCCCCCCCCCCCCCAGCCTCTTTTGTCTGTGTGGTTACCCCCGTTCTACCACTGCAGACAAAGGAAACCCTCTTAGAAACAAGTACTAGCTAACCATCTATCATCTTCTTCGCTACAGGTGCATAAGTATACATGTGCTTCAGATCCACCTGCTAAATGCCCATGTATTGCGACAAATTTACACATTAAAGCATTTTCCATGTGCCACAAACCATTTGGCTGATCCAGTGGTATCATAGCGTTTGTAAAATGAAAGAGAGTGTGTGATCAGCTCCCCCAGCCTCTCCCCTCGCCTCCTACAGACAGGCTCGGGGAAGACGTACACCATGGGCACAGGCTTCGACGTGAACATCAGCGAGGAGGAGAGCGGAATCATCCCACGGGCCGTCAGCCACCTCTTCCGGGGCATCGAGGAGAGGCGGCGGGTGGCGGCCGATCAAGGTCGCCCCGCCCCTGAGTTCAAGATCAACGCCCAGTTCTTAGAGGTGAGTGCGCCCGCCCCCACTCCCAAGACCAATTGTCAGGGACGCGTCCTGGTGGTGTGGGCCAAAGGCTAACAGCTTGCTGTAACCACAAACCTCCAGATTGCAGTGATGTCTGGCAGTAGTGATGTTTCTAGCCTGGGTGAAACGGAGATAGGAGACAGACATCAGCATCCCCACGTAGCTTTCAACTAAACTCTTGAACAGCAATGAGCATTACCTGTTATGTCGGTAGCTTCAGAATGGAGTTGGATATAGAATGGTGTTGGCAAGCAGATGTAGATCACGCTGTTATCTTTGGACTTGGAGACAGGGAGACGTTCCAGAGTCGTCCCTCCTGAGGTTATCGCCATCTGTCTCCATGTCTGATCGTCTTCAGCTTATCCAAGGCTCGTGATGAGGCAGACTATCTTGACCGTGGCCGGTTAGATAAAGGTTTTTTTAAAGCCTCCCCTCCTCAAGCTCTTTTCTTTACATTGCAGTTGTACAACGAGGAGGTGCTGGACCTGTTTGACACGACGCGAGACCTGGAAGCCAGAAAGCAGAAGTCGAACATCAGGATCCACGAAGATGCCACAGGTGGGATCTACACCGTGGGAGTCACCACGCGCACCGTCACCTCTGAAGCTGAGGTTAGTAGGCCACAGAGCAGTGTACGAGTGTGTGTGTGTGTGTGTGTGTGTGTGTGATTATGTTCCACACAAGCACCTTGGTTCGTATGCCAGCCCCAATACGCAGAGTGATGCATTTTTTTTTAGGCACACTGACTTTACAGTCACACCTGATGGGTTGCCATGCATTTGTAAGCTGTAATCTCCCTGCACTTTATATGGGTTTTTATTAGCCAAACTTTATAAGCCTTTAAAAAGACCGACCTGGTGTTGATGAAAGAGTAGCTGTTAGTGGATGCTTTTAACATGTATCTGTACTGTAAATGCTAACACATCAAAAACTGACTTAAAATACTCACCGGCTGTCTCGCTGTCTCAGATGATGCAGTGTCTCAAGCTGGGAGCCCTGTCCCGCACCACTGCAAGCACGCAGATGAACGTGCAGAGCTCGCGTTCCCACGCCATCTTCACCATCCACCTGTGCCAAGTCCGCGTCTGCAGCCCCGCCCACGTAGGTGCCGCCTCCGTCTGGCCCCGCCCACAGACCCACCTCCCACCGAGGCCAGAAAATTATAACAGCTGTTTTTGATTTAGCGCCAGTACTGATTTTTTTTAACAGAACTTTTAGTTTTGGTGTTTAATATTACTATGTTATGGAAATATGATAAAAACCAAACCCGAGTGGAAATTGGATGCATAAAAAAGCTTTTTAAAGAGGTGACTCTGGGGTCTTCTGTAGTCACCATGGTTACTCGATTTCTGAAACAGCTGGAATCAGCACTGCCTTACTGTTGTTTCTGAGTCTTGATCATTATCCCATACTGCTTTTCTCGTCTCTCTCCCTCAGAACAACGAGACGGACAACAGGCTAGCTGACGGCTCCTCCGAGATGAACGAGTTTGAAACGCTGACCGCTAAGTTTCACTTCGTGGACTTGGCCGGCTCTGAGCGCCTGAAGAGAACCGGGGCGACGGGAGACCGGGCCAAAGAGGGCATTTCCATCAACTGTGGACTGGTAGGCCGTGGTGCTTTAACCACACTTAAACTCTCTAACTCAACTCTCATAACTGAGAATGTTGTGAAGGGAAAAGCCATGGACGTAGATGTTTTGAAATATGCAGGGGATGAAGGTTTTCCTTCCAGCTCTGCTCTCTCACAAATGCCTTTTCTCAGATCAAGTTTTTGTGCACATGCATTCAATGAACAGAAATAAACACTTCCATAACTGAAAGCCAAAGGCTGTTGTAAAGATTTTACGGCTCTGTCTGTATACCAAGCAATCAAAAAACATTTATCAGCACAATGGTTTAGTATATTTATCTGTTGGATGGTTGTTTTTATTTTGTGCATATTGTGGGTTCAAAGAATAACACCTTTCACATCATGAAATGTCAGTGCCATGTTTATTAACCACCAGATTACAAAACACTGACTACATGGTTTACATTTTGCACTGGCTCAGCTATCCTAAAGTGAAGTCAGCTTTTATGAGATGCACTTTTAACCAAATGAAATGGTTTATGGAAATCTATGTTTCCAATTTCCTGACAGGAAGCTTCTATTTTTATGCTAAAGCTGTGACTCATGTCTTGTTGTCTGTATAAAGTCTATATATTTTCAAAAGACAATAGTGGTGGGGAAAGATCGGGTATTCAGAAAGTGGTGGTATGTGGTGATATGTCCCCAGTGATTTCAGTGTATGAATTATGCCTAAAGTATAAAATATTGACCTAGTTTTGCTGATGTTATCAAGTGACAGGTTTGCTTTATGTTAAAGATTCTTGTGGGGCAGCAGTTATGTCAAGTGGTTTCATTTTGGGTTTATTTGTGAACTAAAAGATCTTAACAGTCTTAACAAGGTTGTGTATTTATTAAAGATTCACATGTTTACATTGATGGTTCTTCTCATCACAATATCTTCTGAGAGGCCTGACTTTTCAAACCATTCACATTCACCTGCTCTTTGGAGCTAGTACCAACAGCTCCCTCTGGTGGTGCTTAGAGGAACTGCAATGCAACTTAAGAAATCTTGTTTGTCTGTTCTTGTGTCTTACTGAAGCTCGCTCTGGGTAATGTTATCAGTGCTCTGGGAGATAAGAGCAAGCGCTCCACACATGTGCCTTACCGCGACTCGAAGCTCACGCGTCTCCTCCAGGACTCCCTAGGAGGGAACAGGTCTGCACCTCCACCCCTGTTTGACCTTTCCTACCTCTCAAGAGCTCTATCTCTCTGAACCGCTTTTGCCTCTGGTCTGTGGCTGTGTAAAGCTGTCTCTCTCTGTGTTCTTCTCCCTCCTGGCCGCCCTCCAGTCAGACGGTGATGATCGCCTGTATCAGTCCCTCAGACCGGGACTTCATGGAGACGCTGAACACGCTGAAGTACGCCAACCGGGCGCGTAACATCAAGAACAAGGTGATGGTGAACCAAGACCGGGCCAGCCAGCAGATCAGCGCCCTGCGGACGGAGATAGCGCGCCTACAGATGGAGCTGATGGAGTACAAGACGGTGGGAGAGGCAACAGCCGTTCGAGTGTCGCTCGCCTATTCATTTGTAGTGCTCAGTTCTATGGTTTCCATGGTTTCCATGGGATCTAGCTCTTTGTAATGGGTTATAAAAAGGCTCAGTGACGTGACATACTAGACTGACTGTGCCATGATGTCGTTAAGTCCTATGTGATTAATCATTAACCCATGCTATTCCATGGTTTTACAAAAGGAATGATAACCAAACGAGGGAGGAAATGAATGGAAAAAAAGAAAAGAACGAAAGCGCATCCTGTGTGCACATGCAGGGCAAGCGCGTGATCGGCGAGGACGGCCTGGAGAGCATCAACGATATGGTGCACGAGAACTCGATGCTGCAGACGGAGAACAGTAACCTGCGCGTGCGCGTCAAGGCAATGCAGGAGACCATCGACGCCCAGCGTGCCCGCCTCACCCAGCTACTGAGTGAGCGGGCCAGCCAGGCGCTGGCCAGGGCAGGTACGTCTCACCGCAGACAGGGGGCGCTCTCGGGCTGTAGCCAGATTATGCACAAGCGAAAGGCCTGGATTTGAACTTTACATGGTCTTTTCAGTTCAAGATTATTCATTTCAAGAATTTCAACATCGTAACACGACATTATAACATGTGAAAAACAGAAAGGGCAGGGTGATGTCATATTTTTGTGGGCAGGGACATCCAGTGGTAATCACACGTCCTGGGGTCAGGCAATCTGAACCTACTGTTCCCTGTGGCTCAGTGCTCTCTCAGACACTCCCAGAATCTGGGCTTATTACATAGATGCATATTACATGATTGTCCTGTACAGGGTGTGAGATGAGATTTGTGAAGATTAGATTTCGTTCATTTCTCGCCGGACTCCCTGGTGTTTGTGGTTAAGGGAAGTGCTTTTCTTTGCTGCTGTTCAGGTGAAGGAAACGAGGAGATCGGCAACATGATCCAGAACTACATCAAAGAGATCGAGGAGCTCCGGTAGAGTGCAGGGCTTTAGTTCTCCTTCCCTTGTGGCCCTTCTGGCCCTTAGTAAAAAGCATGTGAATGTCTGCATATGCTGTTTACGTACATTGTACGTGTGCGCGTGTGTGTGCGTGTGTTTCCGTGGGCTACAGGGCCAAGCTGCTGGAGAGTGAGGCCGTGAACGAGAGCCTGCGTAAGAGCCTCTCTCGTGCCTCCACCCGCTCCGCCCTGTACGGGGGACCCGCCTCGCTGCCGGCCGCCCTCCTCGCACCCGAGAAGGAGGCCTCCGACATCATCGAGATCGCCAAGAGGGACCTGGAGAAGCTTAAGAAGAAGGAGAAGAAAAAGAAGAAAAGGTGAGAGGCCGGGAGCAGGGAGCCGAGTTTTCCGAGCTCTCCTGGCAGAAGTAGGCATGGAGCGGGAATGCTCGGAGTCGTGCTCCCGCTCGAGCTCCATGCCCTGCCTATCACAGCCACTGTAACTACACTCTATTACTGAGACTGGCAGCTCTGATTATAACCTTAGTTCTGACGAGGATTATTTCCCCTGCCGGAGGCGTCTGAGAAGCTCAGCACTCGTGTGTAGGTGGGGCTTTTCTTGTGTGTTTCAGTAAAAACTTTCTCAGGCACTTAATAATCTGAACGCAGCCAGTATCCTGACTGTTGTCCTGACAACAAGGAGATTACAAAATAAATACATGTTTATGGATAGATGCATAAGCCATGGTGAATCCTGAACTAATCTGAAATACTTCAAACAGTGCAGTAACTAGGGTCAGAGTCGATGGAGATGTTTGATTTCTGAGCAGTCCTGCAGTGAATTGGGATGACTGGCTTGCTTCTAGCCTTCTCGTTGCATTAATTAGCCTTGTTATTTTGTCATGACCTTTATTCTAAAGTCCATAAATCTTTCTTGTGAATTTAAAGCAACCTGGGTACGTCAGTTTCCAGGCCCACCACAGAATTGCTATGGAACACTGTCGCCTTCTCCAGTTCTGTGAGCTACGTGATTTCAGCCGAGCTATTTTTGACCTCATTTCTTCCTAAATTTTGAAATGTTAGCTTTCGAGGGCATTGGGACGGTGTCAGTGTTGGAGTTGGAGAGCTCGCCATGGGTCGTTATAGGTTCCAGGGTTCAGTTGTGCCAAGGCTCGTTCTTGTTGGCCCTGCAGGATACAGGACTTGAGACACACCTCTTCTCGTCAATGCATTCTTTAGAAATTAAAATCATTCTTTCTACCACTTCCTGACTGGCCCACAGTGTTAGTGAACATCATTAAAGAATCATAGTATTAGCAATCATGGCAGTGTAGCTGCTGTGTGTTACTGTATTTGAGTGGTAATTGTAAGGATTTGCAGATTAACCCAGAACAGTACACTTCTGGACAACAGCACACAGTATCGCGCACCTGTGAAAGCTCTAAGCATCAGAAAGGTCTTTCACTCACGCGTTCTTCCTTGCTGTACCCCTCCCCGAACCCCCCAACCCCCCTCCAACCCCAACCACTTCTCTCATGAAGACTACAGCAGATGATGGAGTGTGGCCACCAGGACTCTGAGCACGAAAGGTTCGATCGTGTTGCTCCACCCCCCCTTAGCCCCACTAATTCCACACCTCGTACTGCAGGCGGTGACTGGCCTGGAGGAGGCGCATGTCCACTGCTTGTCTCACGTGTTGCTCCCCCAGTCCTGCTTTAGATCTTCAACCAATCCCCTTCCGCCATATAACCCTGATATATGCATTTACTTTTGGATCTAGTTGGTCTAGTTGGTCCACTTTACTATGGATCTAGATGCTTATTAGAGTAGAAAATCTTAGGGGTTCTTTCTCTTTTAATCACATAATGACTGTTCTTTCCATCTAACAGGAAAAGTACCCTAACCCATTTATTGGTATTATGGGTTGAATCACCTGAATTTAATTTTGGGGACCGATTTCGGTGATGCACGCACTAACCACCTCTCTTTGTTTACTAGGCCGTGTCCTACATCAGTGTTCCCACGGTGCTCATTTCCTGTCATGTTTTGAATTGCGATTTGTCTGCAGTGTCGTCAAGGAGGAGGGGCCTGACAACGATCAAGACAAAGATCCTTTAGACAGAACCAGCGAGGATGCAGATGTGGTATGTTTATGTCTGGTGTCTTTTGCTCAAATGAGGATTTACTGTTCACTTAACTATTGATGCACCTTGATTAAAACCTTTAGAATCGTGTTATCGAACTTGTGTTCTAAGATGTTGTAAGCAGTAGTCTTCTTATCTTTTTTCTTAACCTTGACAGTGTTGAGGACTTTAAGGTTGACCTCACTGCTAATTTACACTCTAGGAGGGAAGCGAACATGAAGATGGAGATGAAGGAGAGGGAGAGGAAGAGGATGATGAGATGGAGGCCGATGAGAGCTCAGATGAATCCGACTCAGAGCTGGATGAGAAGGGTAAAGCTCATTTAAAACAGTTCCAATCTTTGCTGTATAGCCGAGAGCAAGTTTCCGTGTCCTAGTGTACATTACAAACACTCTTATCTCTCCCCTTGATGTAAGAGGGTTACCATAGTGATGTTTGTGGGGCTGTCAATTTTATTAGTGTTTATGACCTGCAAAACAGACTGGGATTCATTCCTGTGTATCATCTCCTGATCGTTGCAGTGTGCATTTTTCTGAACACTGTGCATGTGTGGACCTGTGTGTGTGTTGAACGCATGGGCTGAACAGAGAACTTCCAGGCGGACCTGGCCACCATCACCTGCGAGATCGCCATCAAGCAGAAGCTGATCGACGAGCTGGAGAACAGCCAGCGGCGCCTGCACACGCTCAAGCAGCAGTACGAGCAGAAGCTTCTGATGCTGCAGAGCAAGATCCGCGACACGCAGCTGGAGAGGGACCGTGTGCTGCACAGCATGGGTACGACACCCCGCCCCCCCGACACCTACCCCTACCCCTCACACTGGATGCAGCTTACAGGGACTTTCAGGGACTCAACGACCAGCTGGTAATACAGGCCAGACAGGCTCGGACCGCCAGTCTCTTCTCAGGCTCTCCTCAGTCTCTTCTGAGGCTCTTCTCATTCGGGGAAGGGCATCTTGATATGAGCCAGATGCAAGTCAAACTCGGTTGTTTTCTTATAATGAATGTGATGACATATACTTCATTCCTCTTTCATGAATGCTGTGTGTGAGCTTACAGGCCACTTCCAGTTGAGCCAAATCCAAATCTCATTTAAAGAAGTCAAATATGGCTCAAGTGTAACCACAGCAATGTATCCATGCCCATAGCTGCTTGAAACATTTACACTGATATCTGCGTTGTAGTTTAAGTGATACTGGCCTTCATTTTCATCGGTCTGCCCGCACTTGACAACCGCAGCTGAAATCCTTGCAGCTGTTTTACTGATGTGCTCTCAGCACCCCCTGGTGGTCACTGGCGGTTTTGAAGAGCTGCTAGTTTCTGCTGCTGGTGAAGGCTGCCCTGTGTCTGCAGGCTCAGTGGAGTCGTGCACGGAGGAGAAGGCGAAGAAGATCAAGGTGGAGTATGAGAGGAAGCTAAGCTCCATGAACAGGGAGCTGCAGAGGCTGCAGTCTGCACAGAAGGAGCACGCACGTCTCCTCCGGAACCAGTCGCAGTACGAGAAACAGCTCAGGAAGCTGCAGCAGGAGGTGTCTGAGATGAAGAAGACAAAGGTGTGTGTGTTTCTTTGCAGTGTATGTGTGTGTGTGTGTGTGTGTGTGTGTGTGTGTGTGTGTGTGTGTGAGCACGTGTAGGCGCATGTGTGCGCAGTTCGTGAGTGTGTGTAGTGTGTTCATTCTCTGTTTACATTTTACATAGAGGCTTTAGGACAGTGTGTTTATTTTAAGGTTGTGTTCTAATATCAAACTGCACCTGTAAAATCCAAAATATAATTAAAAAAAAAAATTTTTTTGGCTTAATGATTCATCAGTGTCTGTAGTGAAACTAAAATCAAGATGGTGTAGCCACAGTTTTAGTGAGGAGTGAGTGGAGTTTAAGGGGTTAATGGCGGTGCTCTCAGGTGGGTCTGATGAAGCAGATGAAGGAACAGCAGGACAGGAGCCGCGCTTCAGAAACACAACGCAACCGCGAGATCGCCTCGCTCAAGAAGGACCAGCGCAAACAGGAGGTGAGCAGCCCTCGCTACACACGTGCACACCTGCCAACACACGCACTGGCAAACACACGTGTACATGCACATGCAGGCATGCACACACACACACACACACACACACACACACACTCTCTCTCTCCCTGGCTCTGTCTAACTTTGTACTCTCTCCTCCAGCACCTCTTACGGCAGCTGGAAGCACAGAAGAGGCAGCAGGAGCTCATCCTGCGAAGGAGAACTGAGGAGGTGAGAGAGAGAGAGAGAGAGAGAGAGAGAGAGAGAGAGAGAGAGGGTCTTCTTAAAACTCCATCAGCCACAGAGAAGTGGACTGTAGAAGCATTTAGTCAGGCTTTCCTAGCCTGTACAGCGCCACCTTGTGGTAATCGTTGGGTAAACGCCCTGTCTGTGCGGCAGGTGACGGCTCTGAGGCGGCAGGTCCGACCCGCCTCGGGGAAGGTGAGCCGTAAGGTCAGCCTACCCGAACCCCTGCATGACCCCGCCCCCCGGAGCGGCCCCGCCCGGCCACACCCCGCCGGAGTCGCCGCTCACAACGGAACCAGGTACCGTCCCTCCCACTTTCCGTGTTCTGTTCCCCTTAGCCTTCTGCCTTCCTTCCATCTTAATGGATGGAAGCCTGTAAAGCGGTGTGCCAGCGGTGGGTGAGACGCTGTGATTGGCTGATGTCGCAGGAAGTCCCAGTTGAGGGCGGGGGCCGTGTACTCCAACAAGACGGCACGGACCAAATGGCAGACGCTGGAGCGGCGTGTCAGTGACATCATTATGCAGAGGATGACCATCTCCAACATGGAGACTGATATGAACCGACTCCTCAAGGTGAGGTTTGAAGGTTCAGACAGTCCACAACCTAACCCCTGTAAGGAATACCTCTATTTCACAGCTTTTTCACTGTCAGAAATGTGGGTTGTTCCCAGCCAGTGTTCCTGTGGGCTAACGTATAATGTCTGTATACACTGGCCTTAACAGCTCGTGAAAAAACGTGTAGCAGCAGTGAATATCAAACGGTAGGGTGTGTGTTCTGCCGTGATGCGTGTGCTAACGCGGTTGTGTGGGCGGGGCCAGCAACGGGAGGAGCTGACGAAGCGCAGGGAGAAGGTCCTGAGGAAGAGGACCAAGATGGCGGTGGAGGGCGTGGACGGCGAGCGCACGGCTCTGTCCCTCGGCGAGGAGGCGGAGTCTCTCACCGCCAACATCGACTACATCAACGACAGCATCGCCGAGTGCCAGGCCAACATTATGCAGATGGAGGAGGCCAAGGTGGGTGGGGGCTTCTGGGGGGTGGAGCTGGATGCCTGGGCATTGGGCCTTAGAATCATCAGCCTGGAATGTAGAAATATGAGACTGTTCTCAGGAGGGGTTGGACGTTCATATGTTTGGGGTGGTTGGACGTTCATATGCTTTTTTAACCTTTTATTGGTTCTGTAAGCAATGTGTGCATGCCGTCTGTGTGTGTGTGTGTGTGTGTGTGCACTCTCCATGCTGTCCAGGAGGAGGGCGACACCGTGGACGTTTCTGCAGTGATCAGCTCGTGCACTCTGTCAGAGGCTCGCTTCCTCCTCGACCACTTCCTCTCCATGGCCATCAATAAGGTGCCGCTTACTCACAGCAGTGGCCAATCGCACACTCGCATCCAGGCAGCCTCTCCTGAACGCAGCCTTCAACCTCTGTAACCTTAGACAAGACTCGCGTGCTGCAGTGACTCAAGACTCGCGTGCTGCAGTGACTCGCTGCTTCATCCCTGGTCCCCCGTTCCGTCGCCCCCAGGGCCTGCAGGCGGCGCAGAAGGAGGCTCAGATCAAAGTGATGGAGGGCCGCCTGAAGCAGACCGAGATCAACAGCGCCGCGCAGAACCAGCTGCTCTTCCACATGCTGAAGGAGAAGGCCGAACTGAACCCAGAGCTGGACGCCCTGCTGGGGAACGCACTGCAAGGTGCGACACGCGCACGCGCACACACACACACACACACACCATCCAACACCCAGCAGGGGTCTCATCTTCTACACTCCCACCGCTTTTCCGAGGCTCATCTCGATTTACTTTTTTCCCTTTGTCACCCGAACTCAACCAGAGCTCAGTAGCCCAGCAGCTGGTAAGTAGGAACCCCACTCTGTCCTCTGAACAGTGCGATAGTGCATGTGTCTCGCTCGCGCTAACCAGAGGCCGTATCGGTAGCCCGGACACGCATGACGCTCACCTTTCCCTCAAAGCGCTCAGACTCGAACTCCCCGCAGCCTCAACCAAGAAGCTCTGGATGCTTCTCCTGTTTCACACACTAACAGTTGGGCCTTTTTTTTTTCACTGCTGCAGTTCCTGCTCTGGGGTTGTAGATAGTTTCGGTATTTAGAATCACTGCCCTCTTCCAAGATGTAGCGTAGTGGATGCATTAGGAGTCACTTACTAATGACTTTCTGGTGCCTGTCATCTCTCGGCTTTATCTGTTTTTCCATGTTTAGTGCTGCAGAGTGAAGCGTTGCCGTAGTTATTTTGTTGTTGTAGTTTTGCAGCCGCAACCTTGTTGTGCTACGGGCTCTTTTCCATCCGTGCACCAGTTCCAGCTGAATTCAGAGTTTGTTTAACAGAACAGTGCAGAGCAAGTCATCCGTGGGCTGTACTGATGTGTGAATGAGTGTGAATGACTCAGAGGCACCTCTGAGCAAAGCTAATATCACTAATGTCCAAACATATGTGATGGTCTGAGGGGTGGGTGGGGTTTGCTGTAACTTTCCAAAGCAAAAATCTTACAAAATTCCCTAGTTAATACTGTTAACTGTGTGTGCATCCGTGTGTGCACTTGCTGTGTGTGTGTGTGTGTGTTTGTGTTTATGTGGGTGTGTATGCACACGTTTGTGCACGTGTGCATCCATGCGTGTATGCGCGTGCGTGTGTCTGAGCACGCGCACGTGTGTGTGTGTGTGTGTGTGTGTGTGTGTGTGTGTGTGCTAACTGTGGGGTGACGTCTGTGTTCTGTGATCAGAGAACGGTGACGAGAGCAGCAGTGATGAGTCTGACCGCAGCCCGGCCGCCGAGGGCAGGTACGCCGTGCACCAGACGCCCTTGTAATCACCTCAGTAACTGCTTCACTCCTCTCATCTGCACACTTTCACAACCCGTAATGAAGGAGCGGTACTCCGCTCGAGACACTCGATATGTCACGCTCCAGCTGTAACAGCTCAATGACCTCTTTTGTGCTGGTTCCAGCTCTCTGGCCTCAGATCTGATGAAGCTGTGTGGAGAGTCCAGACCCAGGAGTAAGGTATGGCAGAGTGCTTTATAAGCTAATGGCATGCACGTTCACTGAGGCATCCAGGCTTAGCCGCTGACATCCTGACACTTGCTTATTCTGACACTTGGTCATTCCTGACACTTGCTCATGCTGATGCTTTCTCATCCTGACACGGCTTGGCCCCGTAAGCTGGATATTAGCAGGACAGGGCAGAGGAACATACCCAGGGAGGCATGCTATGTTGTGTTCTGAAGTTTTGGTAAGACATTAAGCCTGCAAAAAACTGCTTTTGAATGAATTTCCTTCCCCAGGCCCGTAGAAGAACCACCACCCAGATGGAGCTGCTGTATGCGAACAGCACCGACCCGGACGCGGCCCCGGACGACTTCTCCACCTCCCTCCTACCCATGGCCCCACAGGTCCGGGAGGGCAGTGGTGACCCGGTGACGCCCACGGGGGATGGAGACCTGCAGTCTCCTCCTAGCGCGACATCCAGACCCGTCACCGCGTATGTCTCGCTCGTGTCTCTATCCCTCTTAATACGTCTGTGAATTTTCTTAATTAGCTTGTACAGCAAGTTAATTAGCTGGTTGTACTGTGCAGTTCTGGCATCAGGAGTCCCACAGGAGCAGAGAGGAGGCCCGTGGAGCGTTCACCTCTAACTCGCAGACTTGTGCAAGAGAGGACACAGACACCCGTGGACAAGCCCAAGGGGTCAGACGGCAAACAGTACGAGCTCCTCCACAGCACTTCCACACCAGTTAGCTAGCAGTTATTGCAGTTTTAACGAACCATTAACTCAGTACAGTCCCCACACTCGGGCTGTGTTTTTTTTTAATTAAAGCCTCACATATAACCTTTCACATGCCTCTGACTTGTTAAGAGCAAAACAAAAAGGTTTTGAATTGGCTTGATTTATCATTTATCACAAACGTTTTCTTGAAATGTGTTTTGATCTGTACATCATACCTTTACAAGGGTTCTGATCTCCACAACACACAGCTATGGAGCCGCACGTATTCAGATGACTTTGAATTTAAAATCACTTATACATAACAATTTGTTTATTCTTAGAAATTTGAAAAACTTTCACCGGGTCCTCAACAATGCAGTGGTATTCACTGCAGTGTCGCTGTAACCAGAACCATCAGCCGTACCATTTTTGGGGGGGGGTTCCTTTCGTGGGAGGGGGGCGAACAAGGGCTTGCAGTGTCCGTGTTTCAGCTCTGTTCTTCTCCTCCAGGCCGGACGACGTCGGGGCGTTAGAGACTCAAAGGTAGCCGCTTTTCTAGCCGCAAACTCTCATCCACCTCTTGCTCCAGCGTTAGTATGGGGGCGGACCTTATTGTAGACTGCATGCTGCCCACATCCATTATTCATGAGCCAGTGTATCATAAAACCATTATTTTATGATATGGAAGGGAGGATGTAGCTTGGAATACTCACCACTATTTTTTAATGACTATTTTTTAACGGAATGTCTTCCGACACTTTACGTCTCTTTGCCTCACTTTAACCAAAGTTCTCGGGCGAATCCCTCATAGACAACGTGTTTCCGTCACTTCAATGCCGGTTAATTCTCCGTTTCCGTGCCGTTTGTGTCCAGGGGACTGATCGGCCCGGTGACATGTCCCAAAGCCGCCCAGGCCGCCAGGCTGCAGTGCGTGTACGCCGCTGAGGGCCACGTGAAGGCCGTGCTGTGCGTGGACTCCACCGATGATCTGCTCTTCACTGGCTCCAAGGGTAACACCTCCCCCCTCCGGGGCAGGGTTTTCGCGCAAAGACGACAAACCGATTAGCAATAGCATTAGATATGTCTCGCTAGTCTGCAGGCTGTGTAGTCCAAGGGCGCGTCTCTGTGTGTGTCCGGCGTCCAGACCGTACTTGCAAGGTGTGGAACCTGGTGACGGGGCAGGAAATCATGTCCCTCGGTGAGCATCCCAGCAGTGTGGTGTCCGTCAAATATTGCTCCAGCCTGGTGTTCACTGTCTCCGCCGCCTACGTCAAAGTGTGGGACATCCGCGACTCTGCCAAGTGCATCCGCACGCTCACGTGAGTCACGTGCCCCTTTTTGTACGCGTGAATTCAAATTAAAGACAGTTGTGCCGTTTTTTCCCCGCCATAAAGCCAAGATCCCCATTATTGTGTTGGTTGCCAAAAGTGAACTATTTCTTTTTTTTTATGTGTTTTTATGTGATAGGTCCTCTGGCCAGGTATCTCAGGGAGACAGCTGTGTTGCTCTGGGCAACCGAGTGGTAGCCATCGCTCCTGGGGAGAATCAGATCAACCAGATTGGCCTGAATCCTTCCGGAACATTCCTGTATGCGGCAGCGGGCAACTCAGTCAGGATGTGGGATCTGAGGAGGTAAGGGGCAGGCACTTCTCATCTTAAACAGTACTAGAGAACTGGTGATGGCAACTTCCCCAGTGGGTTGGTGTGGCTTACCTGTGTGGGACAGTTGAGGTCTCTAGAATGTTCTCTGGCATTCACACTGGTTTATTTGGCCTGTCCGTGCTTTGCCTGACCATTCTAGGGTCTGGCAGCTAGAATCCCCAATCCCACCCTGCTCCACCCATCTGCTCTTCTTGCAGGTTTGTTTCTACAGGAAAACTGACGGGCCATCTGGGGCCAGTAATGTGCTTATCAGTGGACCAGGTGGGGAATGGTCAAGATGTGGTCATCACAGGCTCCAAAGACTATAAGATGAAGGTACACACACACACACACACACATACACTCTCACGTTTAAAAAACACTCCACACTGAGTGCCAGTACTCCAGGGGCTTCCAGCATGTAGGCTGTGTTTAATTGCTGCCTTTCAACCTCAGCTCACTCACATCTGTCTAGGCCGTTGCAGCTAATTTGTAGCTTGCCGAATCTAAACAACAGCTTTAAAATGTTAATGAAGTGCACTTGTGCACCCATTTATTATCAGTTCTGTCCAATTACTCCAGCCCACCAGGAGACTTGAAGTGTGTGTGTGTGTGTGTGTGTATGTGTGTATGCATGTGTGCATGTATGTGTGTGTGCGCGTGCATGCGTGTGTGTGTGTGTGTGTGTGTGTGTGTGTGTGTGTGTGTGTGTGTGTGTTTCAGATGTTTGATGTGATGGAGGGGTTTCAGGGGAGCATCACCTCTGCTCATGCCTTTGAACCAGCCCACCAGGACAGCGTCGAGGCCCTGAGCATTCTGGGGGATTCGGCTTACAGTGCAGGCAGAGACCTCTGCATCAAGAGATGGGACCTGTCCCGCAAACAGCTCCAGCGGGTAGGATGGGGCTGGCAGAGACAGAGACCAATTAAGAGGCAGAGAGATACAGAAATAGAGTTGCCATCATATAGGGGAAGACTTACTGACCTGTCACTGATAGAAATAAAAATTTAATGTGCTGGTGTTTGGACCAGAGCAATAGTAGTTAACATATGAAAACATCCAAAGCCTTCACAAGTTCATTTTTAGGTTGCTTAGGGTGACCAAGGGCTCGGTGAAAGGGGGGTGGTTGGAGGCAAGGTTTCTGTGGTGTCTTTTATACAGTTGGTACAAACATTTGCTTCTGGTAGAGGTACCCTACCTTGACAGAAGTACCCTACATTGATAGAAGTACCCTACCTTGATTGCTGGTACTGGCAAAAATGTTATAAAAGCTATTACATATAGTTAGTTACCTGTATAGTACATGTAACATGTAGGACCTCACGGCCTGGTGGGTGTAAAACCAAACCTGTGTGTGTTTGCTGTGTGCTGAGCAGCAGGCAGACAAAGTGCATGCGGACTGTGTGAGTGCCCTGGTGCCGCTGCCAGCCTCCAGGGTCCTACTGAGCGCGTGCAGAGGAGGTCTGCTGAAGGTGTGGCACTTGGACACGCTCAGACCTCTGGGGGAGCTGAGGGGGCACGACAGCGCCATCTACGGTCTCTCCTCCAACAGCACCCATCTCTTCACCGCCTCGGAGTGAGCATCTCACACACACACACACACACACCCACAGACACACACACAATCACGTGTACACCTGCTCTTTAAAATCAAGTTTGCTAACAGATCGAGGGGTAATAACAGTTCACTCTTCTGCACTCTTGTACGCTCACAAACCTTTGCGAATGGCACTGGTTCTGAGGTCTGCTGCTCTTGTGCTGTTACAGAGACCACACAGTCAGGATCTGGCAAATCAAAGCCTCCCTGGACGACGGGCTGTACTGACCCCAACGCAGGACGGGATGCGCGGGACCGAGAGGCCGAGCGGGTCCAACCCCGTAGACGAAGCCGCAGCCTTCATAGTTTCTTAAGCGCAGCTAAGCGTTTCCT
This sequence comes from Sternarchorhynchus goeldii, assembly GCA_028565775.1. Lineage (NCBI taxonomy): Eukaryota > Metazoa > Chordata > Actinopteri > Gymnotiformes > Apteronotidae > Sternarchorhynchus > Sternarchorhynchus goeldii. Next base: position 10,178,895 of record JAOXYF010000004.1, read on the forward strand.
CACCGAGCGCTTGCATGCTGAATCTCTGGTGCTCCACCAACATGAAGAATCGGCCGCATGTCAGTTCGTCTGATGGAGATGACGTCTCCGCGGTGATCTGCGTCGTCTCCAAGTGCCCCTGCTCCTCGGCTCCCTGTAGAGTACAGCTGCCCCTGCTGAGTGTAGGTCATGTGTTTGTAGCTGGATGGAACCAAAGCTGGGCTTTGGGTTTTGTAAGCACAATTAAACTGGCCACCACATCACCCTTGGGTCTTGAAACAATGTGTACGTAGGTGTGTGTGTTAACATGACTCTGTATTTCTTCAACTGGACCAACGTGCTCTTAACTTGAATACATGCATGTCAGGACTTTTCAGTGATTGGTGACTAAAGTGAAAAGGTGCAGTGCTTATGCTGTGGAAGCAACAAACAAACAAACAAACAAACACAAAACAAAAAAATAAAAGCTTTGCCTCAGTATATCTTCACAGTCAATTTCACTTCTACTGGGTACAAATCCAGGTGCACCCATAGTTCTTTAAAAATGCCATATCTTCTGTATCTGTGATGTATGTTAGCACAGTTATGTCTGGTTCCTAGTGTTTTAAATGTTGACATACTACTACACTCGCGCACACACATCGTGTCTGTTTGCTCAGAAACGTTTGAGTTGTACGTGCTGTGATCTGCTGTATCTGAAACACTTAATCATGCCTGCTTAGTGCTGTATTCAACTTCAGGTCAATACAGTTAATGTCTGAATTAAATGTTTCTGTCTTTCTCCTGGTTTTTTTTTTTAGTAATTTGGCATTTTTATCTCTTTTTTTTCTTTTTGTTAAATTCCAAGTATGCATTATTCAGTCTTGATCCTCCTGTTTTTCATCCTGCAGAGTCTGCATTTATGTATAGATTCTGCCATGTTTTGTTTGTGCCCACATTCATTCTCAAATGGAGGTAAAAAAATTTAACTGATATAATTATTAGAAGAGGGACAGTTATACATTTCAATAAATAATTTATGAGACATACAAAAGTGTAAAACTAAATATGTAGCACAGTCAGCATGAGGTATTGGTGTCGCTAAATACCTGTCAACGTCGAGCGTTTATAAAATATGTCTGTAAGAGGTCTGCACTGCAGCACATGAACTGTAGGGGGCAGTGTAGCAATATGAGAAACTCGAGCAATCCGATACTCGAGTGTGCATGTATCAGAAATGTCACTGAAGTTGAGTTCCTAGTCCGGAAGGAGTAATTAAACCAAGCTGAACAGGTGTAACCCTGGTGCACCATCTTTATAGATATTTGTTCATTAAAAAATCTAATTGATATGTAAATAATGACTATTATACTTGTCACTTACACCTGAGTTCTTAGCATAACTGGAAAGCAGCTATTGTTGGTGTAATTTCACCACAAAGAGGTCATTTAGTTCTCCTGATACATCAGAACACTTAACTTCTGCGTCTTATGCTCTGACAGTGAAATCCACTCAGATCAGCATGTCTGGCCCAAGACTTCAGCTTGATTCAGGCTGCTTCTACATTTAGCATCCTACAAGCAACACAACTACACATGACACAAGATTATGATTAAGTTTCATTGATTAGCTAATCAATACTAAAACAAATTCCATAAAGCATTTTTTTCCCCTTGTTTTTAATAGCACCCGTTTATATGTGATTAGGAATTATGAAACCTGTTCAACTCTGCATGAGACCTTTTGATTCTAAATGAATAGTGAAACATCTCCTGTTCCATTTCTCTCTGTCTCTGCCTATTTATCTGTCAGTCTCTGTAGCTCTCAGGTGCAGAGTGGATTGCTTAATCAGGCCTAGCTTTTAAATCAATCAGAATGTCTCACCAGGGAAAACAAAAAGCTTTGATTTGTCAGTCAGACTTTCTCATTAACAATGAGATTGCTAGTACTTTGCTTATTTTTCTTGCAACACCCTACATTGCAGTGTGTGTGTGTGTGTGTGTGTGTGTGTGTGTGTGTATTTTTATAAGTGCATGCATTCATGCTATTATCAAACAGAATTTGTAATTTCTCATAGATTATCCACACTTGCCTCACCTCCAGTAGGCCTCCAAACTATGTACTCTTTCCTCGCCGAGTATGTGGCAAAGAATATTTTCAGTGCTGGGGACCTGGATTAGACTGACAGAGTGACCCTTAGAGTGGAGCAGGAGCATCTATTGTCACCGAGTGACAAGCTGCCTTGTGGAACAACTTGTGCTTGATCAGGGAAACCTCTCCACTCTTTATCTCCCTTTCTCTGCATCATCTCCCTTTCTTCTTGTTTCAATTGTTGAAGGTTTAGAGCAATGGTCTGGCCTGTCTTCCTGAAGGGTTAGCTTTGCCAGAGAGATTGTCTAGTTGGTGAGAAGCTAGGTTCCCTGGAAGCATACATGGAGTACCTGACTTAAGAGACTTACAGTGAGTTACTCAGGCATAAGAGAGACTGCTTAAGAAGCTCATTCTTACCCTCTGGCTGGCAGTGCTCAGAAAACATGTAGGACTGACAGCCAAGAAGTTTTATTCAGATTCTTGAAAGGGCCATTCTCAATGAGACATTTATAAGTGAAAGAGCTAGAGGAATATGGGGCACAGATGAATTTGGAGACGAAGGCAAATTGGGTTTTTTTTTATCATAAAGGAGTTCAAGCCTCTGATCAGTGCAGAGGACCCAAACCAGTAGCATTTACAGCAGCCATCTGCCAGTCTTAAGGTTAACCAAACACGAACACTCGTGGAGTCCACCACTACACGCCTGTGACTCAAGGTGAAAGCAAGAACCACGCTAAAATGTAGGTGGCCGGTAAAAGTCTATGAGCAGTAAGAAACATGCTTCCAACTTGTGGCAATACTTTACAGTTTCATGACCAAAAGAAGTCACGAAGAGTCATGATCAAAGGGCCTTTACTTTTGGCAAAGGTCTGTAGGATTTCACTGGAATACCGTTCAGCCTGTCCGTTAACTGCTGCATCCATTATGTAAATAAATGCGATGGATTTCGTTTCCTGATTTTTCACAGAATCTATTCTGTCTGTTTTCTCTGCCTGTGCAAAAACAGCGCCACAAAAGCCAGACATAATAAAAACAATCCAATCAAAATACTTTGCAGAAATTGCAGATAATACCAGAACATACATAAAACCTTTCAATCTTAAGTCCAAGAGTCCAAGATTTAAATCCAATATTTGTTGTTAAATGGTTGTATTTCTGGATGCATGGCCAATTTTGGTTGGCAAGCGCAAAGCTTGTGGATAGATGGAATTATACAACCTGCCAGTGATCTGTACACTCTTATATCTCCTGACATAGAGAAGGGGCTCAAACAGTCTGTATCCATGGTGATGGATATCTTTGGTGTCATTCTTATTCTTACTGTGACAGGATGTTCAATCCCTGTAGGAAAAAAAAGACTTGATTACTTAAAGTGGTATCCAAAAGGGAAGGACCAGCAAGGTCCTCGAGCATCTATCAGGTTAGGCTTGAGTGACGACAATAAATCGTTGTCCTGTTCCTGACTGCCTGCCCACCATGTTTGCTTCATCTTTCTACCGCAGTCCACCTTTCTGTCTGTCAGTATACCAGAGAGCCAGTTAAGCAACTGCTCCAATGTCCTTTGACTGCAGCTCCATCCTTCCGCTAGGTCCAGCAGGTTAGTTCAGCAGGAACAATACCAAACAAAACAACAAGGTGGTGGACAGACCAAAACACCCACTTTTCATTTAGGGTTTTAGCTATGCCTGTTTCTAACACCAGGGTATTTTTTTTTATTTCCCATTAAAAACCCTTTCTGAAATTTTCTGGAGTTTTGTATGTGCTCAGTCTCTCGCTGCATTACAACTAAGTGCTCTAGTGTGGGCAAAAACGAGACAGCTATCTGATGTTTTTCAATAAATATGAACTATAAATTTTAGCATGAAATTAACCTTGTGTGATTTTAAACAATGAATTTAAATAATATTAGTTTCAGTACAGTGGTGGCTGATGTTTTCTGACAATGGGAATCTAATAGCTAATAGGTATGAATGCATTGAGGAAATTGACTTAGAAGTTTATATTTACAGTTTATTAACAATTTATAAAAATAGAGATGGCAAAAGTACAAAAAATGGCAAAAGTCAGTACTAAAAGTCAGTACTGGCAGGGTCAGTACTGGCAGTTTTTTGTCGGAACCCACTCGTTTATAAGCTCTACCAATCATTGCACACAGAATTAATACAAAAAGTACATTTGTAAAAGCCTACCGTCCAATAAAAGATATTCTTCATATGCAAATAGCACTCATGATACCCCGCTAGACTCCCAGTGGAGCATGGTGTCCAAGTGAGGCCCAAAATTACATTGTAAAAGCCTGTTGTCCAATAAACATTGATTCTTGCTCCACTGAAAAAGCCTGTATTTGAATTCCAGGTTTAACAGGGCTCTGTGGGATGTGCTTGTGTGCACTGGATTCACAAGCAAATTCATGAAGACTGTGCTATCTGTCAAATGCAGCTTGTGCAAAATAAACAAAATGTGCCAGAATGTAATGATATATTGTAGATAATTCACACTTTCATGCAATGTTAACCACTTGAGGGCCAGGTAATAATGAATTTCTGGGGAAGCCATGCTTTCTGTGTAGTCGTAAAGCAGTACTATTCATAAATAGTTTCTTAGCTAGCAAAAGAACATTTTATGCATAGTTGGTGTTTTGGTTTTACAGTCTTACCACATACCACTTACCACGTTCAACACTACTCTGTGCTCTATTTTTGCTCCTTTGGATAAGTTCTGTAAGTATATGCGTCAAGGGGCGCCGAGCACCCAGCCACTAATGCTCACACACACACCTGCTCCGCTCTGAATTACCTGACTACTAATCACGTTCACCTGTGTCTGGTTTCACTCCTTTGTTCTCCCCCCTAATTTAAGGCCATAGCCGCTTGCTTCCACTCCTGCGCCCTGCACCACACTTACTGCGTCCAGTCGGAGGTCTAGAGCGTGATTGTCTTTTTCAACTAAATCAATTAAGAGTTATTACTGACTCCAGCAGCCTTTTTTTCTGCTGGGAATCGCTGCAGTGCCCTTCATTATTGTCTAAATGGATAATAAAACCAATCTGAGTGCTCGCCCGCTTCCAGTACCCTCACTACGGTCGTCACCATACATATACTAGATGTAAGCTACAAGTATCCCACTGTAAACAGGTAATTACATGACTAATTATCACTAATAAAATGGCTATTAATGGGAAAACATATGCAGTGTCTTTACTGTCTTCAGCACTGAAATGATTTGAATGTTCTCTCAAAACTGTCAGAGAGGAAGAAAAAATTTAATACGATATATATATATCTATATATCTATATATATATATATGTGTGTGTGTGTGTGTGTGTGTGTGTGTGTGTGTGTGTGTGTGTGTGTGTGTGTGTATAAAGAACATATTTAACCAGTACAATCTGGATAATTTGGCATATATTATTTGACAGAGGCACATAAACAATAATCAGCCTGACTCCCACAAGAGGTATAAACAATAAAAGGTTTGGTTAAATGAAGCGCTCCGTCGCAGTGTGTAATCAGCTGAGATCGATATTTGGGCATGTAGCAGAAGGATTACCTGCGTTCTCTATACAAATTCAGGTCTTTTCTTTATCGGCTAATACCTTAGTGTTAAAGTGTAAAAATATAAAAATGCTAGGTTTTCTTATATTGTCGTCTCTTTAAAAACAAACATTCTGTTTCAGTAATAGTTTAGCCTGAGTGTTACCACTATTCAGGTAAAATTCAGGCTTAATGTCACCTGAACAGCCTCATGACCACCACATTCGTAAATACTAATTAAGCACTTTTTGTAAAATATCCATTAGATAATAATGAACGCATGGTTCGCTATTCTTCTTTTTCTACTTCTTGTTATTGTTAGTTGTTGTTGCTGCTGGTAATTTATTGCTGCTCATAATGCCAGTTGAGTGGGTAATGGCACAGACAGTGTTAATCTTGTTTTGAGTCGTAGCTCTGGAGTGCTCAAGTCGTCCATGGCTTTATAGAGAAGAATTTGCCTAGCCTGGAATCATTCCTTCGTTCAATGCAGCACATGCACCCGATAAAAGGAACTCTGTTGTGGAGTGACATCACCTCTCCACTAGTAGCCTCCGAGCAATTCTCTCAGCCACACATGCATTCATTCGCAAAGGCGTTGTAGTTCACTTACGTTCCGGTTACTGGAAGGGGCTGGACAGAAATATTTTTCCACGATGAACAACAGCTTTTCGAACATGGCGACGATAGGAGAATTCGACCCGCTGAACGCCACTATTCCGGCCACGAAAGTTGAAATTACAGTTTCATGCAGGTAAGTTACTGTCTTGGTGTAACCTATTTTTGCTAAGTATGCGACACATGTATAAATGTGGCAAAAAATCAGTTGAAATATGTGCTTCAAGTGTGGAGAGAATATCACGGCGTCCCGCTCTCAAAGTTACAGTAGCTGTCAGTCATGCTCGTAAACGGAAACAGTGTTACGACGATGTTTCTCCAACGTAGTTTAGAGCGAAAGGTGTCAAACATTAGAAGTTGGAATTGCACGAGTTGTGTTTAATTTGTTTGGTTAATAAGTTTAGAAAGTAAATGAAATTTCTTTTATATGCCTATATTTGTTTGTTTTGAAGTATTGTTGTTAGGCATTTATCTATAGACCTAAATGAAGATTTTGGCTCAGTGGTAAACAAATAGACTATTTGCCTTTCTGGTAAACACGGAAGGGAGTAACGCTATATTCATAAACAGCTTGGGCCTGAACTGTTGACAGCTATTACACTCCTGTATCCACTGTCATTTCAGATCCATCTGACGTTAAACCATGTCTGCGTCACTACTAGAGGTGAAAGTTAGCTGATAAGTCTTTCGTTTCGGTTATCAGCTGTTAATTAGTAGTTATCAGAATTCCTAAAGACTATTCTTTCAACTGTCTGCTATTCAGGCTTGTTTTTACATTGCAAAGTGGCTGGGTGTTGTGATAGTGCTGATGATTCACTGTGGGTTTTTAGCATCCCCCTGAACGGCACGACTTTGAGTCAGACTTTGATGCAGTTCGCTAGCTGATAGCCCCCCCTCCACAATTTCACAACCATCTGGAAAGATTTCTTTCCATTTAACGAAGATAGATGCATAACTAATAAAGATAGACTGCATCTCTCTGCAAATTATAGTCGTAGGCCTGCGTTTGAGCCATGGTTAAGCGGTTGTATCGTTCAGCTCCTGTCTGTTCATGGCCAACACGCGCCTGGGGTGCCCTGACAGCTCTAACGTGTCCAGTTCCTAGTGAGCATGGAGAAGGATGCTAGCAATCGTGCTCTGTGGATGGTGTGCTGTGTTAATTGCTCTGCTGTGCTACCCCTTGGGGAGGCTTGCCGAGCTCAGTGCTTCTGGAAGGCTGAACACGCGCGAGGAGGGACAGTAGTGGCGCCATGGTTACCGTAGGGCGCATGCCTTTACTGTAAGCAAGGGGCACTTTGTCACCATGGTTATCATTAAACTGTATGATGGAGAAGAGAAGAAGAAATGCACGAAGCGAAACAGGAGATAACAGAAAGAGCGCAACACAATTACTGTATTTCTTCAGAAAGACATCGCAAATGTAAAATGTGTGAAAGAAGCCGCACATTGGAGTGAGCATAGACTTAAAACAGCGTTGATGAGTATAAACGTGGAAGACGCTTTTATATGACGTTTTTGGACGGATTACTGTTGATGTACAACCCTCCTCCCCAAATGTAGTCGCCAAGGTTATTTTAGTACCCATGCCCTCCTGGGTTTTACAGGAGCTCAATTTTCAGCATGAGCACTTCCTTGTCCATGTACTTATCAAAACTGGAATTGCTGTGGGTCTGTACAATAGCACAGAGTAGAGAATGATCTGGAAGAAATCTGAAATCTTCCTGCAGCTCCAAGTTGGTTAAAATAGGATTGATTTATTATGCTGTTTTAGTTGTTACATCTTTACTGTGAGCTCTTCTAAGGTTCAGTCATTAAAACTAAGTGGCACCAAATATTCTAGGCAGATGTTATTATGGCAGAGTTTGGATAAATAACAAATAGATAAAAATAACTTTGTTCCCAGTTTCCACTGCATGTAAAGTGCATGTAATAGTAAATTCTTTGTATTGTACTGAAAAATCTTTACAAATCAATTTACCAGTACTGTCCAGTGTCAGTGTGAGACTAATCCATATAGCTCCAAAAATAGCTTTTTCTTTCCTTTTGTGATGGAAACTTTTTCTAAAGCTGCAGTTTTGAGGCACTGGTGTCTGGCTAGGTTAAAGGCGTCCTTTGGACTTGGGATTGATTGGACAGGCAGTCTGTGGCCCTTGATCAATTCAGCAGTCATCGCGTTTGCAGCAGGCTGAGTTCCATTAGCTCTCACAAGTTGCTGTCAGTGTTTACACAGAGCATGTTATAAGACCCTTCTGGCTCTTATATGAGTTGTAATAGCAGTGTCATAACTTCCCAGAGTGCTGAGTCCAGTTCTAGCATTAGTCTCGAATGTTGCTCTTTGCTGATGCTGTTATCCAGCTGCGCTGTAAGTTTAAGGGAACTTGTGGATTTGTTTGTTATTGCACAATCTGAGGTTACATCAAAGGAAAGGTTTTTTTTTGTTGTTGTTGTTGATCTTCAGGTCACATGCTGAGTTTTACAAGTGTGCTTTTTGTCACATGTGAACTTCCAAGAGTTCAAGTTCAAGAGTTCAAGAGGTTGTTCCATTTTACAACCACAGATTAGTGAAAAGTGCCTTTCCAAATCATTGCTAAATTATTCACAGTTGCATTATGAGGCATAAAAAAAGAAAGAAAAAAGAAAAAAAGCAGGAGAGTTAAAGATTCGTCTAGTTATTTCTGTCTCGCAGCTACCCAGTGCGGCCCTCAAAGACTCACTGTGTTCAGTCACTCAGGAAAGGGAGTGGACCGTGTGTGTGTGTGTGTGTTGGGTTCCACTTCAGGAGAGGGGAAGTCTATATGTTTATAAGAACTTTCAAGTGTGTGAATGCCTATATTGCTCCCCCTGGAGCAATCATTCCTTCATTCCTCGACTGAAAGAGATATTGTGCTGGTCTTCTCCTTCATGCAGTGTTTGAAGCTGGTCTTTTATAGATACTGTGAACAGACCAGAGAAGAGATTTATATAATCCCCTTTTTCTTCTTTACTTTGTACACAAGCAAAAAAACATGTTGTTTTAACTTGGATAAATAACTTGGATGATTAACAGTTTTGTGATCAGTAAACAGAGCATTGAACATTCACTATACATTCATAGAACCAAGTTATTTACCTTTTAATCTAAAGACAAGAAATTTTTGCTTGAGTGATTAGAAAACACGTCTAAATGAGCAATTCACTCATGTGTCACCCGTCTTTTCACATTTTCAATTCAATAAACTCACTTTATATCAAGAGCCATAGTGAAAAATGAGCCATTGACTTTTATATGCTGCCACTAGCAAAAAGATATAGTCTGTTTTTTTTTACCATCCGAACTACATTAATCCTGCCCACTTTGGATGCATGGCCCATAGTGAAGCCACGCTTGTCCAGAGACGCATCGAAATCAGCCCTCGCTCAGATGTTTCAGTGCCTTGGATCCGTGCTGCCTCCCTCTTTGACTTCCAGGGGCAGGGAGCCATCCCACACTGCAGCTGTGCACACAGTCTCCTGGGTATCGCCTAATAATGGCCAAAGCTCTAGCCTGCCATCCACGGATTAGGCTGGATATATCCACACTGAGCATGACTGATTCACTTTACATTTTGGCTGCCGTGGTAACACTTTCTAAAGCTGGGAGCCACCGTGGCGCATGTGAGCCTGCAGGTGTTGAGGCTTTTCTTTTGGGGGGGGGCAGGGGTATTTCCAGTTTTAATATCGCACCACTGATGGTTTGAAAAGTCAAGACTCTTGAAAGTGTCCTATTCACAAATTTTTGGAAATTTCCCTCCTGCTTGATTGACTTGGAAATTCATAGGAGTTGGTTTGAAGGGTTGTAGTAAACAAAACTGAATAGCCTGCTTTGTTGGGACAACTGAGTGTTCAGTTGATTCTTGAGTATACAAATGTATTTATAGGAAACATATAATGTATTGACTGAAGACAGGTTGAGATTACGTGTCCTTGTATAAGCCTGAGCGTTAACTGCATCGCTCCACTTACGCAAGCAGAAAAGCTGGTTGCCTGTTTTGGATTCAGTTTGTGGACGGCCAGTTTCCTGATTAACTTGCATAAGCACAGTGAGCAGTTGAACATGACACCATCATTGTCTTGACCAGCAATTATCCCATTTGAAATGCCAGACACAACAGAGGGGCGTATTTCTTATACCTTATGATCTTGTGACATTTAGAACAGTTTTCAAGTTGATAGAAGCACCGGATAATCTAGAAGCTGAAGCAAAGTTTCCAGAAGAGTTTGGGATGAGTTTTAGGATGAACAGCAGTGATGCTGCATTAAAAACTGAGACGATGAATGGGGAATGTTGGCCACGGTCAGAATGAGGAAAACGACACAGGTGCCAGGAGTTTGATAAGTCCTGTGAATACCAGCAGATTGGAGTGCCTCTTCACATCTCTGACGCAGCGACTATAGTGTGTACGTGTGCGTGAGAAACAGAAGGCAATGAGAAAATTGCTTCATTGTGGCGATTGTGTGATGAAGCATGCGCAAATGAAAAAAAATGAAGTAAAAAAACAGATGGACACTTATGGAGACTTTGTGTGTATGTGCTTTGTGCTTTGTGTGTGTGTGTGTGTGTGTGTGTGTGTTTGCAAACCTGTGGATGCTTACACAGTCCTATTCAGTACAAAGCTAAAACATATGATCTGTGTGTGCGTTTTTTAAAACAAACATTGTTTTCCTTAAAGTGAAATCAAATGTCATGCTAAAAACCATCTGAATGGGCCTGTCTTGAGCATCCGGCAGATTTCAGTTGCTATGTGACTCACTGGGGTGGTGAACCTCTCCTGGGCTTATACTTCCTGGGCATTATGGGAGATTTACATTGCACTTCATTCTGCATTACTGCAGTGCTTACCTCAAGCAAGACTTGTTATATCCAGTGGTAGGAGAGCCAATGGAACATTCTAGGAGATTTTCTGAGACACCACTGAAAACGACAGCTGGTTAAACTGATGTTATTCAATACAGTTCAGGTGTGTAGAGGAGCATTGAATCAGTCCCAGAGTGATATATTTTTGGCAATGTGGTCATAGTCATGACGAGAGAAAGCCTCTGTGTTGCCCTTTAGACCCATAAAGATCACGTAATGGCTGTTGTTGAGCAAAATGACAAGTGTGTCTGAGTGTATTGAACAGTGACAAGCCGCCCACAGAGCCTCAGCTCAATGGTTCGGCGAGGAAGACAAAAGTGCTCCCCACCTGGTAGCCGAGAGAGCACAACGCTGTTGACCAATGACTGACAACACATAATCAATGTACATTTGCCTTTTTGAAGAACCCAAGAGCCCAGACCGCACTGTGTCAGTGAGAAGGGCCCAGCCCCTGACACCCAGACCAGGCTGCACGCTTTGAGGGTGGCCACTGACTGTAAGGTGCAAATTGGGTTTGGGCATCTTTTCTGGGGCCCGATCAGCCCCTCAGGGCATCGCGTTTTCACATGGCTGGAAAAATAAATACCATCTGCATTACGGTTTGCAGGTAAAAACAGGCCAAGGTCAATTTTTGTGGTCGTTTTCAGACTGACAGCTGCTCGTTAGGAGGGAATAGATGTGCTGTTGTTAATGCCACATCAGTCTTCAGCTGGTAATTAGACTTTGGGAGAAGAGAGGACTTCCTTCTGCTCAACCCAGTCTTACTGTGTCAGATTCTATTGTTTATCCGAACACACGGGACTGATGAAATTAGTGGCTTGTTTGATTTTTCTCTCATACTCTTTGTAATCAAAGTGTGGTTGCCATTTAATGGAAAAGTGTTATATATTACAGGGACCAGTGTCAGGATGGAGCAGCCGAAGGAGACAGTGTGGCATGACACACTATATAACACTCTCAGTGTTGCTGCCAGAGCTTGACACTTACATGCAGCCTTGGCCTGGCACCTCTAGAATGGGCTCATTTGTAATTATCCTTATGGCTGTAGGACACAGGACAGTCAAAAACAGTTAAAAAAAAAGTGAAATATATCTGTATACACACAAGTGCACACATACTCACATTGTACAATCTGGAGAATTTACAGTTAGACGATGGTCTAACTGGTGTTCATTGTTCTCGCTAAAATTAGACGTTCATATCTGGAGCTTATACAACTAGTTAAACATTCTGTGAAACATGGTTTTGTGTTTGCTGAATCTCCTGTGTAATCGACTGATCCCATGTTTAAAGAAATGTAGCAGACAGCTAATGTAGCAGATGTCGGTTAGCGTTAATTGGTTCGTAATAACTTGCCCTTAACCCTGAAGGTTAAAGTATATCTCTCACAACAGACACTTGTTCTCTTAGCTAATGAGGCTCGTGGAGCAGTTGAAGCTCCAGAGCCGTCACCACGCCCACAAGCATGACCTCGCTCTTCACGGCTAGCGGCCACTCACGCTGCGGAAGACCGAGCCAAGCTTCTGTTAGCCTGCCATAGCTGGCTGCCAGAGACTGACTGGAGCACTGATTTTCTCCTCTGTGCCCTCCCTCCCAGATCCAGGGTCCCTCTCAAATTAACACCCACTCCTCTTTTCATGCCAATTGCGATACCATTCCTGTTGTTATTTTAGCTGGTAACGTGCCATTCAGAAGTGGGCGGAAGTCAGATGTTTCCATGAATAGAACAGGGTGAACGCCAACGTGCACTGTTCTCCACCTGCTCATAACTGACCGTCTAACTAATCTGGTGGTCTCTGGGCGCGAGGCTGGGATTCAGCCCTCAGCTAAAATGATCACAGTGGAAGGTTGATTTCTTTTCCGTGATGGCTTTTTCCGGGCACATGGCTGGCTCGAGCTCAGACGGCCGTGATTCCAGCCATTCAGAAGAGGATGCTGACGGGAAGGAAGCGTGTCCGACAGATAGCAGTGAGGTAACCTGCTCCGTGAAAAAACAGCTGTTTACTAACCACCTTCTGCAGCTTCCCTGGCGAGGGAGTGCGTGCGTGCGTGCGTGTTTTGTCTTCAGAGTTGTAAAAGAGCACTTTCCACTTTAAGCAACACCCCCTCTCTGCCTGTGCGTTCCCTGACATTATGGAGGGTGGACCAGAGCACTAATCAGACATCCGTGTAACCTGATATGCTCTTCTCAGTCGAAGAGGGCCGGCGTGCGCTGATGAAGCCATCTTAAGTCAGCTCACATAGCTGAGCTCTTCAGTATTGCAGCCCGGTAGCTCAGGAATCTCCTACCCTTCACACTGCTCCCCCCCTCCTCAGGGAATGAACACAGTCAGGAACGACTCACCACTGAGCATGAACCATATCACACAAAAAGTAGAGTGGATAGGGAGTGGATCAAGCAGTGTGTGTGTGTGTGTGTGTGTGTGTAGACTGTGTTTGCGTGCTTTTGTTGCTGTGTGTGTGTGTGTGTGTGTGTATGTGTGTGTGTACATGCTTTTTTCACCAAGAGCCTATTCAGCTCTCTGCACTGCATAATTCTCATAATTTTTCATGCTGTAGTGAGATCCTCCAGAGTGACGGTACAACCTTGTGTCTTTCTTTTGTTAGTGAATGTGAAATAATGTTACTGCATGACAAATCACCCCTTGAGCTGAATTAATCAAACCACAAGGTGCAAGTACTAATCCATTATTCCCCTGAAATATAAAGGTTATGACTGGCCCGTGTGCTTCTCACTGCCGTAAATGACACTACCTACAAAATAAAGGTGATTTAGGCCTTTACAAATATCAACACCAGGTAAGGTCGGGCAGAGGTCGAGGTCGGCGGGCGTTAGGGTTAGGGTTAGGGTCGTCCGTGTGGCCTGTCTGGGTTGTAAGCGTGGAGGTTTAAGGGCGTAACAGGTGGATCAAACGGCCGCGGCATAAAAGCTGCGTTTTCTTTTGCTTTTGCGAAAACGGCTGACAGGCACGAGGAGTGACGAGACGTTTCCTTGCAAATCCATTTAAGTTGTTCATTCGTCTCATGGGGGCAAAAAAAAATTGCTGTGTACCTGCCAATCAGCCGGTATTGAATAAAGACGGCATTCCTGCCAGTCCTGAACAGCATTCCTGTTTCATTTTATAGCGTTTTTCATCTTCATTTCATTTCACAGGAGCGTTTCTAGCTCGTACAGCTAATGCGGCCCCTACGTATTGTGTTTTTGCCACTGAGGTTTAGCAGGTGTTGTGTGTTAATATGTTCCTGGCCTGTTTTTCTGGATTTGATGCAGCTCTTTTGAGTTTAAATGCGGTTGGAAAGCTTTTCTCCCAACGTTGCATGGAGGTGTTAAAGCAGCCTGGCTTTTGTGCCTAAATCCATTTTTGGTTCATCTTTTTAATATAAACTCTAAAATAAAAACGGAAAAACAATCAGAAACTGCAGGTGCTACAGTATCGAGGTGATAAATAAATCTCAGTATGTAGCCACACCAAGATTCTTTATTGTTTTTTGTGTTTAAAAGTTAGACAAGAAAAGGACTTCAGCTTCTCTTTTCCCTGCAGTTTTCTTGTTCTAAAAACAGGCAAGTGGTCTTTCTGAGAGAAAGTCAATAGGTGTTATCCAGGGATTTGTACACTTTTCTGTTGTAGATTGCACTACAGGAAGTCAGGATATGAATACCAGCAGTGGACAGATTCATTCTGCCTGTGTGGCAGACATGACTGTGTGTGTGTGTGTGTGTGTGTGTGTGTGTGTGTGTGTGTGTGTGTGTGTGTGAGCATGTGAGTATGTGTGTGTGTGTGTGTGTGTGTGCGTGCAGTTGTCTATGAAGTGGGATTGAGGCTACTGCTGACAACTTTATTCATGCCACATTTGCCTGTGTATTCATCAGCACTGCACAATATGGTAAAAATGGTTTGCAGATACACTGGAAGCTGCTTTAACCTTCAGCCCATTGGAGCAATCGGTGCTCTCTCCAAATCCCGGAAGCGGAATATGTCAGTGTGGACCGAACCTGCACAGGCAGGGAAGTTCCCCCCTTCCAAAAGGTGCTGGTGCTTTTGGGGGCTAAGCTGCGCACACACACGGTTTCTCTCTCTCTCTCTCTCTCTCTCTCTCTCTCTCTCTCTATCGCTGTTTACAGTTTCGGGGTTTCTGTGAGTGGAAGGGCATGGCTCTGTCGCTGGACAGAACGTGGGCGTGCAAGCATCATACGCTCTGTTCGCGTTCTCTCGTCAGGACAAATTAGGGCAGGTCCGTCCGAGGCACTGAGAGCACACCGAGAATATTCAACCCCATGAACCGATGTTGATTCCATTCGCGTGTGCACGCTCACGTGCAGTGCTTGCTGCTGTGTGTGTGTGTGTGTGTGTGTGTGTGTGCTCGTGTGCGTGTGCCTGTCGGACTGCGTCTGCTGACCTTTTGCCGGACCGCGTCTGGCGACCTACATTCGTCTTGCTCCACATTCGATACACCACAATAATTTCTGTTACTTATAAGCCAGACTTTGCAAAACTCTTTTTTTGGGGGCTTTTTGCTTTGTTTGGTCTGTTTTTGCCTCCACCTGTGTGTTGCTACTGCCCACGTGGCCCCGTCTCGGGCGTCCCCAGGTCTGACAGGCTTGCGCCTGCTGGCTGGACCGTGTGCGCTGGTGAGAGGCTCCATGGTGCTGGCCAGGATGCAAGAAGGATGTGGCCACGGTTCGGCCCGAATCTAGTTCAGCTGCCGTAGTCTCCACGGAGGCGTTATTCAGGTCAGGCTGCGAGGAGAGAGAGAGAGAGAGAGAGAGAGAGAGAGAGAGAGACAGAGGGAGAGAGAGAGTGGGAGAGAGCAGCTGGGATCACACCCAAGACCCAAGGGCAGACCAGCCTCCTTCACTGCCTGACCAGAAATATGAGATGGGGATCTTCTGTTGCCCCCCTACCAAACAATATCATTTTCTAGTTTGTAGCTCTTCTCTTCTCTTCTCTTCTCTTCTCTTCTCTTCTCTTCTCTTCTCTAAACTCATTCAGTCTTAGCACTGGCAAACAATCCCTCAATATCACAAAACAGCCCCCAAACATCTACTGTAGTTTAATGGGAGGACTTTTCCCCTCTGCTGTGCAATTTATCCCTCAGCCTGCCTGTCCAGGTGAGGTCCCCCCGTGGGCCATCAGAGGCTCGGTGTGTCACCAAGGTAACACTGTCATAAGTGGCCAGCCATGAGCCATCCTCGCTGCTGGCAGACCAATCAGAGTGACGAGCTTAGCAAGCTCGTTATAGTCAATTCTGGGCAGAAACAAGTCAGATGACAGGGTAGCTAAAGAGAGTGGACAGAGGTCCCTTTGGACTTCCTTCTATGCTGTGCTACCTCTATCCCACGTTCACATGCTGGTGTGGGACGAGCCTGAAGCAGTTGGCTTGTCACCCACCATTGTGTTGCTTATCTCCTGGAGAATTAAAAGAACAAATGCCATTCAGGGAGGAAGCAGACTTCATTGGCTACTGGTTGCCACGGTAACGGTTGCTGGTCCACTGAGGCGGACTGACAGAGGTCCCACTGGGAGCTCTGACACTGTGGCACTAGGAGGGACATGACACACACCAGCCTTGTACCCATTTTCTCTCTCTCTCTCTCTCTCTCTCTCTCTCTCTCTCTCTCTCTCTCTTACCTTCTCAGTCTGGCTCTTTTGCTCTTGGTCTCTTTCACCACCTGTTGCTCTCTTTCTGTCTCTCTTTCCTTCACTAACTGTTTTCTTTTTTCTTGGTTTTCTCTCAGTTTAATCTGTTAATAAGAGTCAATAAGTAAAACATTCTTACCACCTCCTGTGTATTACGTCTTTTTTGGGGTTATTGCCCCCCTTTGGTGACACATTTTACGATAACGAAACAAACATTTCTAGGCCACCTTAATGTTTGCTTGCCAGTGGCCAGTCTCTCCCAGGTCCCACCGAGCATCTTCGCCCTGTTGCCGATGTGCGTTGGCCATAATCCTCAGGCTGCCGGAGTGCTGACGTTCCTGCATCCGAACCCATGCAGAAGCCTGCAAGCTGATCATTAATGTCAAAGCCTCTTTGTGGGCACGGGTTTTCGCCTCCCCTCCGCGCGCCCCTTCAGATTTACCCGCCTCAGTAGCAGCAGATTGGCGCCATTCTTCCCGCTCGTTCCATCAGTCACGTCGACTGTCGTTCTCCAGGCCGTCCTGCCATCTGCCAGCAGGAAGTCCCGCTGATGCCTGGGTGTCCCTGCTCCTTCTCTTCCGCGCTTTTGCAGCTGCTCCTCTGTCCCGTAACTACATTTACATTTACAGCATTTTGCCGACGTTCCTATCTAGAGCGATATAATTATATTTATCAGTACGACAGCGTGCGCATTTTTGCGCGTGTGTGTGTGTGTTTGTGTGTGTGTGTGTGTGTGTGTGTGTGTGTGTGTGTGTGTGTGTGTGTGTGTGTGTGTGTGTGTGTGTGTGTGTTCGTTCCTTGGGAATCAGCCCATGACCCTGGTGTTGCTAGCACCTTGCTCTGCCTGCTCTGAAAGGAACACTCTCTCTTTCTCTCTGTCTCTCACTCTGTTCTATAACTGTCTTGTCTTCCTCTATCCTTAGCTGGACGTCTCGTCTCACTGCACAGGAATATTTAGTACTATGTCTCAGTTTAGTATTATTTAGTGAGGAACTGGCATAACGCATTAATAAGTCCACTTCCTATCTCAATTCAGTGCCCAAGTTGAAGACCAAGTATTTTCCGTCTGCTTGTCAATGTCATAAACTCGGGTGACTATTTAGTTTCTAGCTACATGGCTGAGACTGTAAAAGTGAAGGATATTTGTGTAAATACTGACTCACAGAAACCACCAGTGCTGGTGACCATACTGTCAATAAAATGCTTTTTGATAGACTGAGTCTACTCAGTCTAGTCTTTGCTTTGGCTGTATGGTTCCAGAGACTTACTGTCTCAACACAGAACAAATAAACAATTGGATATGCAAACTAAAGACAGAAGAAATATATTGTATGTGGTACCAAAGAGGAAAGACTTTAATTTAGGGTTTCAATTCAAATATATTTGTTTAGTGCTTTTTGCAACGTGTTTGCACAAACCAGCATAACCAAAATCATATATTCAAAGAATCCAGGTCCAATCCCCTAATGACCAAGTCAACAGTGGCAAAGAAAAATTCCCTGACAGCATGAGAAAGAAACCTTGAACCCATCCTCTGGTCGACACCCAAGAGCAAACAAATAACACAATGATGGATGGATGGATGGATGAATGAATGGATAGAGGGGATAAACTGAGTTGTTCAGAATGTTCTCTAGTTTAGCCACCATCCTCCCCTTTGACACTGTCTCCAGTGAGTTCAGCATCAGATTTGATAGAACTGGCTTTCCTCTTCAGTATATTCAGACCCCCAGAAAATATCTGCATAGCAAAGAACATCGGCCACAGTCTGACACTGCAAAGACCTGCAGAGTTTGAAAGACCTTCATCTAACAAAGAAAAAATGGCTCTGGCTTTTCATGTACAGTGCCACTGTACTGTCAGTCCAGAACCAGTTTATCATTCAGGTGGACTCCCAGGTGCCTGGAGGACTTCACCACCTCAGCCTCTTCTCCTTAGAGACTTTAAACTGCTGCTGTGAGAATGCTAACAAAGGCCAAGAGGAGCAAACATACTCACCCAAATCTCCTTACACTAGGTTCCAGTTTAGTCACAGGAAAAAGCTCCTGCTATTTTTTTTTATAGATCACTAAATGGCATAGAGCCAAAATACATTTCCAATATGTTTGAAGAAAGCAAAACCCAGAGGTTTCTCAGATCATGAAGCGCTGGCCAGCTTGTCGTGCTCAGAGAAAGAAACAGCCCTGGTGAATCAACACCAAGCTTCTGTTTTACTCACAGCTGGGATGTACTCCCAGAAGATCTGAGATGAGCTGTTTTTAAATCTAGGGTAAAAAAAAAATGTTTTTTTATGCCTTTGATTAAATCCTCAGGTCAAGCACAGTCCTTCACTTTTCTAACATTTAATGCTGAAGGTTTTATTTTCTGTTTATTTATCTTTTTATCTCATCAGTTTAACGTTTGATATTTGATTTATTGATTTTACAATGTCTTTTGTGCCTCTATTTTTGCATGTATAAAGAACTTTGAATGTATGGAATGGGCTTTTGCTTCGACCATCTAGCTGTCTGTCTCACTGTTCTGCAGCTGTCTGTCTCACTGTTCTGCAGCTGTCTGTCTGTCTGTCTCACTGTTCTGCAG
>JAOXYF010000004.1:10207954-10215454 GCA_028565775.1 Sternarchorhynchus goeldii
ATGCATACATAAACACTATATTGTCAAAAGTATTCGCTCACCCATCCAAATGACTCTCCACTAGTGCACAAAGCAAGGTCCATAAAGACATGGATGAACTTGACTGGCCTACACCAATATCAGGATTGGTGAGATAGTTCTATAACTTTAGAGGATGTTGTAAAAGCTTTTGCACATTTTAATAATACATCCCAGTGGACAGATGGACAGATGATTTTTATAAGAGCATTTGGAACTAACCCTAACCCTAACCTCTTTATGTTTTCTGAGAGAGTATACATTACCAAGAATTCCCTACTACCTTAAAGCAAGGTTTTATAACACTTATTCCATAGGATAAAAACATGCTCTATTGCTTGGCACTTTGACACCAATCTACCCTTAGTTTGCGAAATGAATTTGATCTGTTATGGACACTAATAGAGATGAAGCTGAGTTTTCAAATAACATTAGGTTAGTTTCAGATATATTAGGCTTCTCTGATTTATGAAAACCTCCTTCTTTTTGCCGGGATGCTTTTTTTAATAAAGCATTATATAATTATTATCATAACTAATTAATAATTAAGTAATTAATCAAAGGAAGCAACATGAAATTAATTTGCAATTCATTACACATATATTATTCAATAACCATTACTTAACTAAGCTATAAATAGATAATAATCCACATTGCTCACTTTGCGATGCACACCTCAAATCCTTGGTTTTTTGGTAGTCACACTGTTTTGGAAAGACTTTACATATTTGTAATTGATCAAAGCAGATTCAGATTTTTCTCTGTATTTGGAAAATGTTTATTTGGTTTTAATAATGGTTTTATAGATAAAGCAAAGTGGTGTTCTATTATTAATTATAATTTTATTCAGATTCTGTGCTTATAAATGTTAATTTATAAATGACAAATCATTATAAATACATTTCACAAGAAATAAAACTGTATATCAATAGAAAGGCTGTGAATATTAAGGAATATATATGTAAATTACCCCCTAATTTGTATTATTTATCCATCTATTTACTTGTTTACTTTAATTTTGCATCAGGAGCTTTCTGAACCTGTTTGTTTAAAACAGATCTTAAAATGCATTTAAATGCATTAATCACTCAAAGAACCATGGCAGTTAGTACTACTAATCACTAAATGACCTTGGTAGTGTCACGCTGGGCTCGACCAAAGAAACAGGATGCAGAGCTGGTTGAGTCCTTTTAATGGTTTTATTTATTAATACGAATAAAGAAACACAAACACAGGGGAGGAGTCAAGGGCAAGCGACCAGGCAGTTAATACTGGTGGGCACTGTACTAATTACAAGCTGATGTAATATTCCATGTTCCAAGAGCCAGTTTTAATCACCTACAGTCACGAATGTGCTGGGTAGTGATTGAAATAACAAGATCGCAAATGTAAGTGGTCGAAACGAGCTTTTTCTGCATGGTTGCTGGACTCTCTCTTAGACACAGGGAGAGGAGCTCGGCAATCCGCCGAGGGGAGTAGAGCCGATGAGGTGGTTCGGGCATCTGGTCTGGATGCCCCCTGGAAATCTCCCAAGGGAGGTGTTCCAGGCATGTCGAAGGGGGAGGAGACCCTGGGGAAAACCCAGGACGCATCTCTCAGCTGTCCTGGGAGTGCCTCATCCAGAGATGTTCGATCCGCTGTTTATATGCATTACAAAGTTCAGTAAAGCATATTGTCTTTTAAAAGAGTTGATGGTTTCACTTTACATTACCTGTCAATCACAATAACCAGCCACCCTGTGTCTGCCCTTCTTCAACAAGCTATCATTCTTTCCTGTTATATATTGCATTATTTCGCACTAAAATCTATTGACACGTTTTGACGTTCAGACACACTGAAGGCCACTGTATTAAACAGAATGTGTCAAGCACACTACCAACTGTCTGTAGTTTTTACTTTGAGCTGTAGTCATTGTGTCTGATGTGGATTTACAGTGAAATTTCTCTTGAACAGCGTGAATGACAAGCGTAGGGGAAATCGAGTCGGAAAGTTGTTCCAGACTGAAATGTGGCCGTTCGTGGCGCTTTTCGGAGTGTGTTGCTTCTGCCCCATTACACTCAGGCTCTGCTACTTAGAGAAGTAAAAACTCCCTAATGAAGATAAGAGGCCAGCAAATGACCTCACTACATAATTAAAACGTGTGAGATTTTAATTAAAACCCAGAAATCAAACTAAAAATAGAGCGTGACGTGTGATTCGTCGCAATGGATGCGAGATGTACTGATTTTTTTTTTATGAAAAACAGATTTCTTCTAACAGAAAGAAAAGATTGATTGGTTGATTGGATGCATAGTAATGTAATTGGTGGATCATGGATTCGGAAGCATGCGGCATCTTGCTAGGTAGTACAAACACAAAATGAAAACGTTGCGCATTCATAACATCGTAACATCATAACATCGTTATTCCACGGTGTGTAAATCTCCAGAGAGAAGGCCCTTGTGTAGTTCGATTAGCGTGGTCATATTACATTGTACAGTTGGGAAAGACTTACAGTGCATTATCGAATGAGTGGGGGAAAGCCATTTTTGACATTCTGTGAGAATGCCTACATAAATACATGTAAAAAAAAAATTTTTTTAAAAGTACTAAATTCACTATATGGTCTTTATTCCATCAAAGAAACTGTATAGCATGACGTGCTTCGCAAGCCGCTTTGCTTTTGAAACCACATTACTGTTTCAAATTATAATAAATACCATTTTTGTTGATGATATTACAAAGCACTGCCACTTTGTAGAGGCTCTCAAGAAGATGAGGGACGGTGGGGTGTCGAGGCCGTAAAAGATCACCACAGGTGCATTCCTGCACGGCGGAAACCCCTTCATTTATAGCAAACAGCCTGCCGACTGTGACGACGCTCTATAGCCTGCAAGGCTGTCGTAAACGAGGCGAACCATTGCTCAAGGGCTCTTGGAGACAGGAGACAGAAGATGAGGGCAGATATTTATATGTCAGTATGGACATCACAGCCTCTACGTAATTGGACGATGCAGAGACAGCTTTTGCTCTGTTTTGGCTTGCTGGATTTTAGGATTCGTGTAATTTAAATCCTCTTGGACTACAGCTGACATTCTGCACTTTAACGGTCATATTGTTTTTGTTTGTTTGTTTTTTGTAAGCTGAAGGCTCACCCTGAGTTTAATGGAGCCTTCCCCCACTACAGTGACAGCAGATCTTCTCAGTTCCTTACATAACCAGCGGAGGAATATGTGTGTGTGTGGGTGTGGGGTGGTGGTGGTGGGGGGGGTGTGCATCTTGAAAGTGGATGCACTATATAAAGGCCAGAGCGGAAGATCTTTAATGGAAACCTGACACATGTGTCGCGTTTAGTGCCCTCTAGGTGATATCACCATTTTTGAATCTCCAGACAAAATGTTTTTGTTTATTCCTATGTCACTTTTGGCTTAGCAGTTTGGGCTCTTAGAGACCAGGAACATGAACGGATCACTGCAGGCAGATCCACGTTGAGCTTCCTATTGTCACTGAGTGATAATCTATAATATCTGTTCGGCACTGCCTTCACTGAAAAAAATAAATATAACCTTTTCATGCTAACATTCCGTGTTGCTAGTTACAGGCCGTTACCCTGGAAACTGCCTATTAAAGGTTCATTTTGATGTTGCTTTTCTGTTTGATGTATGAGCATTCATAACAGTTTAAAACATTTTACCAGAAACTGTCCCATATCGATGCTTATTTACAATTTTCCATCTTGACATTAAACCGCCTACTTTGATCCTAATGTATAACAAGTTCTATGGGAGTCTCTATCACGATGCTGCTGCTAATAGATCAAAGTAAACACGGCAAATATTCGCTGCCTGATCAGTGATGAACATATAGAATGAACCACTTCTGATAAACGTGGCCCAGAATTTGTGAAGTGAGCAAATCCATCAGTGTTGTGTGACACACTCTAGACACTGTATGTGGTGACTTAAGGCCAAATGGATTGGAAAAGCAAAGCATAAACAGCAGACGGTGGCAGAGGAAGAGAAAGAGAGAGAGACAGAAAGTGATAGAGAGAGACGGATAAAGACAGAGAGAATAGTGGCAGACCTGCAGTACATACATTACGGTAACTGGGTATCCCCAGGAACTGACAGGCATGTTCTTCCACCCTCAGGGGCATTCCCAGCAAGAAATGTGGCACCATTATAGTGAAGGCAGAGGAGCTGAGCAACTGCAGAGTAAGTTCTCTTCAGCAGTGGTGCTGAGCTTTGCTTATGTTCTATGTTCTGCCTGGCAGACACAGTTGATTCTCTTTTGCTCTCACTAAGCTCCCTGGAGTTACACGCCCGAAACTGGCAGCAAAATACATTTGTTGTAAATCACAAATTTCAGTAACAAACAATGGGATGAGTGACAAAGTTGTAATAAGATAAAATAAATTTGTGTATACACCTGTGTGTTTGGCTTATCCAGACATACTGATTACAGTAACAAGCCTGTAGCCTAAAATCCCAGTAGATAATACTGGTACAGGCTGGTAAAACACCCAGCTCATCCATGGGCCAAGTGATCCAGCTATCTTACACACACACACACACACACACACACACACACACAGGCACTCATGATTAGGTATCTGTTTAAGTGCACCTGTCTGTGTGTATGCATGTATGCTTGTCAAAGGGATTATTTATTTCTCCTTAGCTTTGCCATCTGGATACAGTTAGGCAAATGTAAAAGACCATGCCAGACCATTTAGCATGTACACCATGAATTAGCCTAAGAAGAGCCAGTTGCCAAATGCTCAGTTAATGCTGGGATTAGCATTAGCCTAACCATTAGCGCAGTGTAGATTTACATGCACACGCTTGCATGCTCCCATAACCCATTTTCTCCTTTGTCTCTGCAAACATCCTGACCTCCAGGAATCGGTGATGATGCAATTTTGTGGCAACAAACTGGACAAGAAAGATTTCTTTGGCAAGTCTGACCCTTTTCTTGTGTTCTACCGCAGCAACGAGGACGGGACGTGAGTAATCCAGCTGACACGCACAAACAGAAACACACATCCTCTCTCCCTCTCTCCCTCTCTCCCTCTCTCTCTCACACTCCTCTGTTTGGAGCTCCATGTTACTTCCTTCAAAGCTAGGGGCACTGAAACTGTTTTCTCCACCCCCTTTACTGAGAACTATGGCATGATGACAGAACAGCCAAGCATCTTCTTTAACTCTTGAGTTAACTGCTGGTTAATTAACTGCTGGTGGATTTGAGGTTCAGGTTTGACAGTTGCTCATGCAGGCTGTGTGTGTGGGGGAAATTACTTGCAGTAAATGCATTAAGCACAGAACAGCTCTGGGGAAATCTTTCCATGCTGACACATTCTCTCTCTCCTCTCTCTCTCTCTCTCTCTCTCTCCCTCCCCTCTCCCCCCTCTCTCTCACTTTCTACTACTCACTCACTAAATAAAAGTGAGGTGTTTTAATTGATTGCCTTCCTACAGCCTCTGTAAAAGCATTTTCTTTCAAATGGCTGAAGCTTGGAAGTAAATTCATTATGAATTTAACCAAAAGGTTGTTTGTGAGCTGTCTTTGTTCTTACCACAGTGTGTAAAGATGCGCTTTATCAAACAGAGACAGGAATCGCTTTACTTCCGTGAAATATTGATATATTTTTATAAAGAGCAGTTAAAGGAACACAGACAGCCAGTGTTTCTTTCATGATTTTTAAGGTGGTGACAGATATGTCATTATTGGATTCTTTGAGGTGGTCAGCATTTGAAATGAAGATCGAAGATGAGTTAGATGTGGGCAGTTAAAGTGATGAGCTAATTGAATCTTTCATGTAATGTCAGTGATGCCATTTCCTAGAAGGCATATTAAAATTTCACTCATGAAATATACACAAGTATGAAAAAACTGAATCTGGGCAGATTCTGTTCACACATTGACTGCTGGATGGCAAATGATTGATGTTATTTTTGCATATCTGCATTGTTGTGAAGGGCTATCAGACACAAAGTCAACAATAACAAGGGAACATAAATAACTTTCAAAGAAATGGTAAATATTTTAATAGGCCTGCATATAAATTGAATATCTCTAATGTGGAACTCACCAGAAATTAGCACAGCTTTGACATTATGTTTGTCCATGTGCTGGGGTTTTTGTGCATGTCTCCAAAGGTTTTTGCTTGTGTCTGCTAGATTCACCATTTGCCATAAGACAGAAGTGGTTAAGAACACCCTGAGCCCTGTTTGGCAGGCCTTCAAGATTCCTGTCAGAGCCTTGTGCAACGGAGACTACGACAGGTAGGACCTAAACAAACCCGCCACCTCTGGCCTACACTGACCAGAGTCATGAGCCTCGAAAACTACAATACCCATGAAGTGTTTGGCAGCTGCCACTGGCCGCACATTAGTTCTAGAACACATCTAGACAGGCTGAGATGGTCTTCCAAGTACACCACTCATAAGGATGGAATTCTTATTCAAACTCAGTAGTTTGAAATGATTGTTTTCAATACTATTATTTTGTCATTCTGTCTTATTTGACATTTAACATCCCACTGATTTCGCTTCAGTCCTCTAATACTAAATATAATGATTAAAAGACACCTCTTAGGGTCTGGTTTATAGTGAATGAAATAATGAATGCTGAATAAAATATGACAGACATTGAAACAGCAGTGTATCAAAGCAATAGCCAACGGCTGAATTATAAGCGTAACGTGCTAAGTGCTGGGCAAGGAGAGGGGAGACAAATGATGTACAACAACAGAAGTGAGTGAGAGAGAAAGCAAGAGAGAGAGAAACGGGCATCCACACGCCTCCCCGAGCGGCCCGCTCTCCACGCGCAGATAAGCCACAGAGGAAGCACCGATTAGAGCCCCATCCCTCCTGCTTTATCTGTGCCTGGTTGATTGAAAGTGTGTGATGGTGGGGGTTGGACCACTGTTGGAGTCTGTCTCTGGAGATAAGGCACTGTGGGAGACTGAGGAGACAGAGAAAAAAAGGGGTCGGGGGGGGGGTGGGTTGCTATAGAGCATGGGCGAGCATCTCATGGAGTGCTTGCGGATTCCGTTTCCCCTGGAGACGCTTTAACATCATCCTTAATGACTTGCCATCACCTAAATCGGCCTAATCTTGTCCAAAACAGTGAAACAGACTTTTAACAACAAATAACAGCCATTATTATTTATAATGCAGGAAGAAATGACATGGGATGGGGCTTAAAGTTTGAAGATTAAATGGACTTAATGGTGAGCAGTTGGGTATCGTGGATGCAGGGGATTGCATCTCCCTGGCACTAGTTCGTGTCTCCTGCTCCTTAACACAGCTATCAGTGTGTGGTTCATATGAATGTGGTTTAACTAGTTCACAAGAATGGCAGCACTACTGTGCACTTCAAGCTCTATGGCTTTTTAAGCGCCCTTGTGTAGCTCTTAAAACCCTGACACTCTCTGTAGGTTCCAAGGAAACCAATTCACTGCTAAACTTATTCACCTTATAATGCGCTAACATTAATGAGT
>JAOXYF010000004.1:10220454-10235026 GCA_028565775.1 Sternarchorhynchus goeldii
ACCTCTCCCTTCATACCTCGTCTGGATCCCCGGCGTTCGGCGGCACGGTGATTGATGCTTTGTGTGAAGTGTGGCTCATTATTGGAACGGGCATGAGCGAACTCCACCCATCCTCTTTTATTGTGGAAAAGAGCAATCCAATCAGTTAATTGTCATTAGGGAGCTCTTGGAGATGACGGCGCTGCTAACATCTGCAGTGATAAATTGCAGCATTGTATGGGGTGGTATCTCGAAGACCTGTCCCCGGGCGTACGTGAATGTGTGTGTGGGTGGGCCTGTATTTATGTATGTTGTGTGTCTGTATTTGCAAGTGCCATTGGTTTAGACGGAACAGTCATTATTAACTTTTAGCTAATGGGTGTTTACATATCTAACAATGGATCGTACATTCTTTTAATCCATTGTGTTCATATCCACAGTGGGATATGTAGAATCGTTCTCTTTCATGTTGGACATAAATCTGATATTATTTTTGTCAGAGCAGCTGATCATTTGCATGATGCTCATTTGTATTTTTAATACAATTTTTAATTGCAAGAAACAGCATATATTCATTTAAGCACCAAGCATGAATTAGGATGCACAATCACTGGATTGGACTCAATGTGCAATGTGCAGTACAATGTGCAGAGGGCTGCAGCATGTGGACTGTTGGGATTAATTGTTTCATTTTGCATTGGTGGAGTCCTGATCCAATCACCTGAGGTGATTTGTTCTCTAGGAGTTTTGCTGGTTCCCTTGTGTCGTTTGAATACACTGCAAGGCAAATCTCAATCCCAATATGAAGCAATTTCAAAATGATATTTTGTCAATAACATTCAGCCCTAGCATAGATGGTCTCGCGATGCTTGTTCATTATGTGTGCCATGTTATGTTCTGGCCAGTGATTACACCCCAATAGGCCTTAATCTTCCTTTCATAAACAAGGCCTGTCTTAACGAGACACAATGATGGAGACACAAGTGGAAGGATAAACTCAGTCCTCAAATATTTGTTCATTTTTCCTTTTTTTCTATATGAGGAACTCTGTTCTCAAACTGCGCATCACAGTTGCGCGTTACAAATCTGTAAGAAAACAGGCAAATGTAAGGTGCATTCCTACTGCCCTGGCAGCTCCTTGACAATGTTATGGAAGATTCCAAACCATAGGGAGTGAAAATGTTCTGTTTGAAGGCAGACTTCCTTCACAGGATGTGAAGTGAAAAAATGTACCCATCAATCATTGCGTGTCTAGTCTGTTGGAGCCTGTTGGAGCCTCATCACTGGAGCCTGTTGCTGTGCTGATTATTGGAGACCAAAAGGAATATGTCAGTTTATGAATGTGTGTGCTATTAATATTCAATATTTTTTGCTGAACACTGTTACTGTGTAGAAGTAACCTGTTCAGAAAAGTTGCCATTTCATCTGAAAACCTTTTACCTAGTTATTTGATGTTAGTTATCCAGATGTAAAGTACACAATGTTGATGTTTTATCAGATGTTTTATGCCACAGGTCCATCCTTCCATTGCAGTGCGAAAATCGCTAAAGGGTAGTTTCCTTGAAGTTTAGCAGAATTTTACTAGCCTTAAATTATCATTAAATGCTGCCAAGACTGTGATTTAGTCAGAAGGTCTCTGTGACCCCTCCCACCCCCCTCCCACTAATTACCAGGAGTGGTGGAAGCACCCTAGAGCAGGATTAGGGTTTAACTACAAATACTTAGACTTGATAGTGCAATGTCCTTCTCTCAGCATGTCCCTGCATAAAAGTCAAAGGTTCAAGCAAAGCTTGACTTTCTATATAGGAATCGTTCCTTCTTACACCTGCTGCCAAATGTATAATTATTCAAATTGTTTAATTTGTAGATTTGCAAGCAAAAACACCCTTTAAAAGCTTGACACCATTTATCATTTTGCTATTAAACTTGTTACAAACGCTTCAGAACACACCACTGCTCTCTGTATTCTTTGGTTAAATCTTGCCACCCCTTATTTAATTCACCCCCCTATATAAGTCAGTTCTTGCAGCCAGTCTCTGTGGCCAAATAAAGCACAACTTCTTTCCATTACATCATAGCGAAGGTCCCAAAATCCAACACACCCTCTGGCTTGTTGTCATTTCAGTCAACTGCTGCTAATGACAGGAATCTGTTGCAGAGATTTTATTTATCTGCGTTTAAGGACCTATTTATTGATGCTATTTAAATACGTTTTTTACGTTAAATGTTACTGCTGTTTGATTTATTTTCTTCAGTTTGATTAAGTATTCTTTCTCTTAAGTATTTGGTTGTTTTGTGTTATATCTTTGCAGTTATTTTTTTTCTGTTTTCTGGCCAGTGTCAGTATAAATAAGAATTGATCTCGCCTGGCTAAAATAACAATGAATTAAATATAAATGAATATTTGCTACTGCAAATATTGTCATTTTACATGTAAAACATAGGCTGAACGTCCCATAGATCCAGTTCAGTGAACTGTCTAATATTCCAGATTTCAAAAGAAATGAGAAAACACGATGCGCATAAAGGCCCGTGTGTGATGACTTTGAACGTCCTTGAAGGGATTTAATCAACTGCAGTTCCCTTTGACCCACATCACATGATTAGTGTGCAGGGAAGACAAAGAAACTGCTTAGGGAACGAGTGGAATGAAATGCAGCTGTTGTGTTATCAGCGACATGGATGGCATGACAGGCAATGATGCCATGATGATAGGGATTATCCAGAGGCATCACACATCTTTCTGTCATCGGCTTTTCAACATTTCGTGCATTGCAAAACTGCCTCTCGAAGAGAAGCGCTGAATTTATGCATGTAAATGTAATATTTATCTGTGCAAGCGTTATATTTAGAAAATAACTGCATGAAAACAGCTGGTCCCAGCTGGGTAGAGAGCGGGGGTTAAGCGCCCCCCCCACCAGATAGTGCATGTCCACTCACCTGCAGCATCTGGCTGTGTAGTCAGGGTGTTTCCCCCAGGTGGGCTACCAGTGCATGCAAAATCCCTCACGGTGGCAGGGAAAAAAGTTTGAGCTTCTGGAAGTCACTGACGCACCACAGACCCAAAGACTGTTTTTTTTTAGATGGTACGGTAAAGCCTTTACAGGGAAGCATTCAGAAGGTCACCTATGCAAGGATTTCCACACACCCTCCAATGGCGATAAAGAAAATGAGCGAGATCAAGATTGCAGACTCTTGCAACAGCGCTGCTCTCTTTACCGCCTAGGGCAGGTCATTTGCTGCAAGTTTTTTACTGGTCAATGTAGTCACTTGTAGTCACGTTTTTCTCATAGATCAAAGCTGTCAAATGGCTTATGGTCCAGCAGCAAAGGTCGTGTCACGTCGGGTCATTTCGGGTCATTTCGGGTGCACCTCCAGAGCAGCATTCACCCTCGGTACATGCAGTGCAAAGTTTGCAAACTTCCCGCAACTGGGCCACACAATTACATCCCATATCTTCTACGCCACAGACTCGGAGGCAGTTGTTGTCAGAAGTGGGGCAGGTATTAAACTCTGATGCACGCTTCAGCTGCTTCTGTGACAGCATCCGTCTCTCATTGTCATTACCTGTGACAACTCCGCCGCGTTTTCTCACTGCCAAATGGATGTGTTTTCCCTGGGGGGGAGGGGGGGGGGGGCTCTCCATTCTGCTCGCAATTGGTCATCAGCTGGTAGCGCAAGCAGGAACCAATTGTTTTTTGTTTCATTGCTAGAGGCAAAAAGTTGTGTGTGTGTGTGTGCGTGTGTGTGTGTGTGTGTCTGCATGCAGGTTTTATGAGTGATAGCGGTGAAGTTATCAAATCACTGTATTTTTGTCTCTTAGTTTACAAGCTTATCAGTAACTTCCATTTATCTTTTCTTCTATACTCCCACATTGTACTGCAAAACTATATTTTCAAACGAATTGTTCAAATTAGCACTGGCTAATGAAACATGCCCATGTGGGTTTGATGCTGGGGTAGGCTGGCTTTGAGACATTAGTCTCTGCAATATGGTCTGGCAAACTGAAGACTCCCAAAGGAGTGTGTTACAAAACAGCATTCTCTCCCCCATTCTCTCTCCACTTCTCTTTCTCCCTCTACACTTGTCTCTTTTCCTCGCCCTCCCACATCTGTTTTCCTCTAACTCTCTCTCCGCTAGCCCACAGGTTGTGTCAAGAAGATCAAAATGGAACTTTACTTTTCAGTGCTGCATTGCCTGTTGCATCTGGGAGCCAGAGACAGTTTTACCTTTTCTCTGTAGACACAGGAGTTTTCAGTAGTTCAGTCATTTTTTTTCCCATTGAGCTTTTTGGAAACACATCCACGTATTGCCATATCCAGAAACAAACCACACAGTCTCACTTCTGTACCTTGAGGTATTATGCGACTAATCATTAAGTGTTTTGCAAAACCAGTTTGGAGCCACTTGCCTTTCATAACTGGCATGGTTGATGAGTAACCAGTAAGCGTCTTCCTCTGAAGCGTGTGTGTGAAGACCAGTATTCCCTGAGCTCGTTTCTTTGAGCAGAGTAGCCGAGTGCAGGTTGCACGTGTTCATGGAGGCGGTGGAGGCTGACCAAACCGTTCGCCCAGTTAGACCCACTCAGCTCGCCACTCACAGAATGGCCTGTATGACTGCAGTGAGGATAAGATGAAGCTCACAGTTTCACTCACTGAACTGGTTAGACAAGGATCTCAATTTGAGGAAACCGTCATGTTGTGTAATTAGTGTAACATTTCTGTGAATGACGCACGCACACACACTACACATGCTGGTGTTTAAAAGACGCTGTCAGCTCTTCCAAACGGACACCTGTGAGATATTTACGTCTTTTGGGAACATCTTTCGGGGAAAGTGTTTTGGGAAACGCGGAGGAAAACTTTTGCGATTCTGTTCCAGATGTGTCACAGCTGAACTGAGAACAAGAACAGGAGGTGCGTTGCTTTGCCTTGTCAAACAACCCCACCCCCACCCCCCTTTGCACCTGGAAACTCCTTTCTCAGCAGATGGCCAGGGTCTAAACAGGGCATCATGGAGATATGAGGGCCTGCTAACTGGGAGCTGCCCTTCCGTATCTCCTATAGCTCTTTTCTTCCTCATCACTGTTTTCCAGGCCATGCACCTGTGATGGAGTCAGACCTGCAGGATTAGATTTCACCCACTGAAACAAAAACACCTCTCTTTCTTTTATCTTTTCCTTTTCTAAATGTTTTTCCGTTTTTAAACCCAGCATCCATCTTTTCTTTTATTACTCCAATCTGGCACCTTCCAATCTCTTGACTTCTTCGATGGTGACTTATAATGACCGTGTGTGTGTGTGTGTGTGTGTGTGTGTGTGTGTGTGTGTGTGTGTGCGCGCGCGCGTCACCCTTCAGTCTCTTAACACAGATTTTCACACAGCCCTCCCCTCAAGGAGAGCCCCTCCACACAGCATCTCCGCACACAGAGATCTCCACACGGCCCACACAGCCCCCCTCCTCCACACAGCTCTTTTCTCAGAGAGATCTTCAGTCTGCCTGCTGTCATTACTCTGGGTCCCACACAGCCCTCACTCTCTCCACCTTTCTCTGAATCACTTTTGTCACAAACCTTCTAATCAGCTCATCTGCTGACAGACAATAACAACGAGCTTAGCCTTTTGTGCATAAATATAATTTTAGTAAAAGTTCATCGTCAGAAAGATTTCGGATTATTGACAAAAAAATGCATTACATTACATTTCCTTAATAATTAAATTATCTTTTTAGCATCAGACATCTGTTTGTATCGTAGTATAGTATGTGTGTGTGTGTGTGTGTGTGTGTGTGTGTGTGTGTGTAACCTTGGTAATGAGGCATATAGGTCCAATATAATATAATGAAGCAATGGGTCCATACTTAAGACATGTGTCTGGCCTGCTGTATAACCCAACACACACTGGGCTTTTCATTCTCTTCGTCTTGAGAAGGTGATGTATATTTTTTTACTTAGTTTTGGTTCAGGTAGAGAAGGTTTCTCTTTATCTGCCCATTTGTTGTTTAACTCAAGAAGTTCAATCCACCACTCAGTAAAACAAAAGAAGCAATCAGTGGTCTGACACTAGACCAAACCATTACACACCCATTTGAACTTTTGGTAAAAAATAATAATAATAATAATAATAATAATAATATAAATAAATAAAAATATAGTTGAGATTTCACTGTTGTTGTTTTTTTCATTCAGTATCGACGGGAGTTTCACCTCACTTGAAAAAATTAAGAAAAAATCTTGCACGCAGAAGATCTGTTTTATTTTATAACCGTATAAAAGTTCTGCTGTTATCATCAAGAGCAGAGCAACTAAGTGACCTCACAACAGATCAAGGCTTATATATACACATTCACCAACCCCCGTTATTACAAACATTTGTTTGTTAGAATCGCCTTGTAAATGTACAGTTAGAGGCCATATCCCATCTGTTACTATGCAGTTTGTGTTAGTCACCCTCCAACTCTTCATCCATGGTCAGTGTCTGATCACAGAGCTGCTATTGGCTGGATATTTCTGGATGACGGATCACCCTCAACCCACCAGTGACACCGGCACATGTAAACTGCTGTGTCTGAGACACTCATAGCAGCGCGACACCCACAACATTTCTGCTCAGAACTTCACCAGTGATTAATCGGGTAGTGATTTTATGTGGCTAATAAATTGCGCCTGGCAACAGGGGGGCTGCGTTCTGAAACCACACACATACTGAATGCCTGCTAGGGCGAGGCGCTAGCTAATACACACACATACAGAATGCCTGCTAGGGCGAGGCGCTAGCTAATACACACACATACTGAATTCCTGCTAGGGCGAGGCGCTAAGCTAATACAGTAGCCAAAGTGCGGCTTTCAGGTAGGAGTTTCTAATGAGCAAAGCCACCTTTGCTGCCGTTATGATTCAATCCCACACATTGTGTAGTTAAAAGACAACACTTGTTTTCCATGGGCTGTGAATCTTCTCTGGCCTTCACCTACTATTTGGTCTGTTTGCACTCGTATACAGGAAAGTATCAGTCAAGTTGACAGCGTTATTAAAACCCTGATACTAATTTTGCAGGGCCTTCAGGTTGTTTCATGCAATTGCGTTGTATGGAAAGCAGGGGCCTCACTAAATAAATGCACCTGTTCTTCTCCCTTTCCTTGTTCTGCAGGACTCAGATCAATTTCACTGTGGCGATTGATTTCACCGCCTCAAACGGTAAGTGCCAAAGTCCTCTGTGGGCTGCTGGGAATTATTTAAATGTATGCAAATGAGGCAAAAACATCAGCCAGTGATAATGCTCCTACAGCATAATGGGCGAGGTGAAATAAGGTAAGGAGCTACGATTAGGAGAAAGGACGTGGCTTTTAGAGCCATTCACAGAGGCACACAGGGAGCACCTCAGAGTTCAGAGCCTGGCAGAATTAGAGAGCCACTTCTATCATATCTACTTCACGGTTATGGAGTGCTGTGGTCTCTGGATCCAAGCTCTCCCAGTCCTGGGGCAGGTGATAAAGCTTAACACTGCAATGGTGCAGGATAAAACTGATGAAATTCAGGCTTGCCAAGTTGCTCCCACATTCAGGGTTGTTAGTGTAATGTTGCATTCCATGAACTACTGTTCAAAGGATTGGAATATTTTTTCAGTAATAAAATCCATCTTGTTGCTGATACGAATATCATAAGAGTATAATACATCGATAGAAATATATAATTTCATTCATATAAAATGTTTTTTAGGAAGAGTTAAACAATAATACTAAAAGAAATTTTAGATGCATCCAAAAAGATGAAAAGCAGTATGAATACTTCCAGAACGACAGAGAGCTTTGTAACGTACTTTATTCCACTGTATTTGTTTACTTACCAGCAGCTAAAGCTGGAAACAGGTGCGGATGAATTTTTTAGCGTGATAATTTATCTGACTTCAACGAATAATTACATATTGACCAACAACCACCACTGCCCGATGAAAACGAACCACATATGATCGGCATTCCGCACTAAAGATACTAAAGATAACCCATCAAGTATTGCTACCACAAACTCATGCCTTGTAAGACACAGAACACCTGACCATTTGTGGTAAGGCGGAGCCAAAGTTGTGATTGCGGTCACCTGTATCTCCCTGAGAGACCACACATGTCCATTAGCCGCGAGGAACAAGAATAAAATGCAGAATTTGGCCACCAGTAGTACTGAGAACAAAGGAATAAGCAAATCTGACAGGTTAAATAAAATACAGCTGGTGAGTCCAGGCTGAACGAACGGTACCGTAGCATATACCGCTGACACAATCAAGAAGTCATATTCTATGTTATATTGTAAACTTCTGGTTTATCTTGTAGGCATTATCTTGTGGGCTTTTCTGTATGCAGTTTGTTTACTTTTTTTTTTTCTTTCTTCCTTTTGCGGTTTCTAGGCAACCCTGCCCAGCCAACCTCTCTGCACTACATGAGTCCGTACCAGCTCAATGCCTACGCCATGGCCCTCAAAGCTGTGGGCGAGATCATTCAGGACTACGACAGTGACAAGATGTTCCCGGCACTGGGCTTCGGTGCCAAGCTGCCTCCCGACGGGCGGGTGTCCCACGAGTTCGCCCTGGTGAGTGACCTCGCTCTGGGCCACCACACCCAACAACAAGGACGTGACGTGTAAACCAGGGTGCACATACTGCCCTGAGAGCTGAGAAATCCTGCGACGCTCACTTTTTATACTCAAGATTTCGAGAATGACTTCATTTATTCTAAACAGGGAAAAAAAGAGAATGTGCTACACTACTGGTCCTGTCTAACTGTCTCTCCAATACTAGATCATAATTAGCACATTTCCTTTGATTCCTCACAGCTGGATCATGATATGCATATTAGTATTAGTTTTGAGTTCCTCAGATATTGATTTTTGTCATTACGTGACAGTATATGAATATTCAATCTTCTGCACAAAGACGAAGAGAAAAGAGATGGAATAAATGATGACTTTCTGTCCATGGAGTGGAGTGTAATTAAGAGGCATCAGACTGGACTGTTTATTTATTTATTTTTGCTACATTAAAACATTTTTATAACCTCAAAAGCAGCCTTTTCATATAATCATGTAATTATTGGATTGTCAGATTTTAAATCTTCTTAAAAATATGTCTCTAAATACCATTTTGACAACATGGTCATAAAAAACTATTTATCCCAGAAGTGTTTATTTAATGAAATCAGATTTAAAAGTACATCATCAGAGTATTTTTCTGTCAGCTTTTTGAAACAGGCAGTCTGTAGAAGACACCAGTCTGTTCAAATCCTTCATGGTAGAAGTTTAATTGTGAATATTAAATTTCCGTTCCTATATCGAAAAAGGATTCTTGTGGGTAATGAAGGAGTTGGCCTTTTGCAAATGTCCTTTCCTCTGCTTCAGCTGAGATTCCTGCAGCTCCAGTAATGATTGCTCACTGCATTGTGATCAAATGTTTGCTTTTGTTTATTTCCCTGTTGTAAACACAAGTACCTCGATTTCCATTCTGTGCTTTCCCATTTCTTTGAGCCCCTTGATTCTGATGATACTAGATTAAAGAGAACAAAAGAGAAAGTGCATGGCGGCAGCGCCACGGTAACGAGGGCATGAAACAAGATGAAAGAGAGGCACAAGTGCGCACGCCTAAGCCCCCTTTTTATTGGAGGGGTGCAGTATCCATCCGCTCCACATGCCACGTCATTCCAGAAAGAAGGGGTTGGGGTGTTGGAGAAGGGGAGTTTTGAGGGAGGCAGGGGGGGGGGGGGTCGTTCTCATCCACATGATTTGCCATAAACCCCTTTCATACCTTTTTTATGAAACAATTGCATGTAAATCCTCTTGTTTCCGACTCTGGCTGATTGTCTGAGTTCCTCTGTCTCTTAGAGCGTGGGCCTATTTTGAGACTATGTCACCTTCCTCCTTTGGCTCCGAACCCACGTGCAGGTCCGCATGCCAAACGCTCACACATCGGTGGAAAGACGCAGCCGACGCTGCAGTCTAGGGGGCGAGAGCGCTTGCTGTGTTCTTAATAGCAGACAGATGCTGCACCATCTGGGCTGTGCGCACTTTTCATGCAGTAAAAAGCAAAAGATAAGAGGAAAGCCTTACGGTATTTTGGAGGGTCCCTTCATCTCACACTGAAAATATATTACTTGAAGGCTGAAGTAAATACAGTTACTACGTTGACGAGACGCGAAGGACGCTGGGTGCCATGCACAGAGCAGAAGGGCTCTGGGGACATTTTGCGTGTCCACAAAACCCCAGTGGCAGTGGAGAGGGTGGGGTTGATGAGAGGATGCACTGAATGTGTTTGCTGCAGAGTTGGCTGACGTGTTTAGTGTAAGGGTGTCAGGGTCTGTACCCAGAGGGCCAGACTCCCAACACAGCCTGATGATTTCCCTGAATCAGCTCATCAGTTAATTAGCAGGGTTTGCAGTAGTTTGACACGGCTGGCTTTGTAACAGAACTTCGCTCGTGCTCAGCAGTCGATGGACTGCATCAATCAGTCGATGCATCAATCAATCTGTTGATCCAACAATTATTCAGAGGATCAATATATAGACAAGAGTGTCTTTTAGAGACACACACACACACATTTAACCCTTTTGTCTGTACAGAACGGGAACCCTCAGAACCCATACTGTAATGGAATCGATGGCGTTATGGAGGCATACTACCAAAGCCTGAAGTCTGTCCAGCTCTATGGTCCTACCAACTTCTCCCCTGTCATCAATCACGTAGCCAGGTACACACACACTCATCCCAAAGTCAGACACCACAGGCACTGCACCCTATCCTTTCCAACCGATATACAAATACACAAGATCCCTATAACACACACACATATGCAAACTGTTTACAAGTTGGAACCTCAGGTAACTGGAAAAGGTGTGATTCTCACATTCTGAATCATGAGAGAGAAAAAAAAAGCTTAAACTGGAAGCCGGTGAAGTCGCCACTCCGCTCTCTCTATATGTATGGTAATATGAAATCCGCTCGGGGAGATCGATACGGGGCGCGGACCTTAAGCGGGGCTCGACCTGCGCGTGGGTCAGAATGAGTTTGCACCATTGATCGGTTCATGTCGGCCCCGGGGATGGCCGGGTGAGCGCGAAGTAATTAGATAAAGCATGGAGTTCTGGTGCTTAACCACTGCCGCTGCCTCGCGCCAAACAAGCACGCCTTACATTACCTGTTTTACTTTAAAATCTTTTTTCATATGTGCACTTGGCCATTGTTAATAGGATCTGTTAATCATGTAGTATATCCTATCATTAAACAGAAGACAAATCTGCATCTGGTTGAAAAAGAATGTCAGGAATCAATAAAATGCTGCAAAAGCTGTGCAATGTACAATGCAAAGAAAAACAAAAATGACCTAAAACAAAATGATGATATACTTGGTTTACATTTTGTGCAGGTTACTTGGGGTGAAATAAACTTGGTCTAAATACGTCACTCCACAATGACGCAAAATTCCCAAACATATATACCATTTAATTCCAGATTTATCTGGTTCATGCACAGGTTGGATATGACAGTTTTATGTAATGACTGATCTGAGGAGCACATCATTTTAATTGTTGTTTACTTGTGGTAAGTAGACGGTTCGCGCAAGTATTAGTTTTAAATAGCCACACATGCAACACATATTTACGTTAATGTGTAATAAGCTGTAATAGCTGTTGTTGGGAGAAGCTGTACCTTCAACACGCTTACCCAAGCAAACGATTTAATTTGGACTATACAGGGGTTTAGAGAAAACGCCTTTGTTCTCGGCGTGACAAGCTCCACAGGCCAAGAATAGGAACACAGAATATATGCTTTCCATTGTCATCAAATACGTGAGCATAATCCAATAAACAATGCAAACACATAGCAAACTGGTGTTTTTTTCCCTTTTCACAAGAAAAACAATAAGTCCGTTCACGTGTTTTCTTCCAACCATAAGAACTATTTGAGCCCAGATGGTTTTGTACATGCGTCTGCTAATTAGTTTGGCATAAAGAGATAAACGAGCCGGCCATGATATGACGTGTCCGAGCGGGATTTGTTCGCTGTCCCCCGAGTGGCCAAGTGACACCATGTCAGCCTGCGCAGCTAACGGACGTCAAGTCGTTAGCAACCGTTACTGTCAGGGCACGCGCGTGTGTGCGCTGTGTCCCTTCAACGCTGGAGGCAGAGCTGTCGGCGAAGTGCTCTCAGCCTTCCCTGTCTTTTATCTTGGGGATTTGCGGCACGGCTCGCGCCTACACAGTTTAATAATATACTGCTGTGCTGCTGCGCTAATGTTTAGAAACCGTGCGCTTTGCTTCTCCCGTACCTCTGCGCCTGGTCGCACATCTCTCCCATAACGATGTGCTAACTTTAGCAGTGAGAAACAGAAAGAGAGTTAGGTTTCCTTGATGAACTGGCAAAGACAAGACACCCTCTGTTTGCTCCTTAAATATCTCTGTGCCTTTGGGAGTACAAGGGAGAGAAAGGTTATACACATATCATATTGGAGAATAATAAAATTCCACCTAGAAATAGACAAATAAATGGACAGTGATAAGCAGAATTGGCTATAATTACCTAGAGTCATTTTTTTAGGTTATGAATTTCAAAAATCTGTTAGGTTGAACACACATGTTGTGATATGAGTGTGTTTTATTCTCCTGGGTAGGACAGCTACTGAAATACCCAATCTACCTCCCATGTTGAGACATAAAAAAAGAGTCTAATCATGAAAAACTCCAGCCTGTTAAATGCCAGATCCACTTGCACAACGCTGACAGGAGGTGCTAAGCTGCTTCAGGTTGTTGGGTTACAAGTGCTGACAAGTGTGTGTCATACTGCAGGTACGCTGCCTCTGTGAAGGACGGTTCCCAGTACTTCGTCCTCCTCATCATCACGGACGGGGTGATCTCCGACATGGCCCAGACCAAAGAGTCCATCGTCAACGTGAGCACCACAAGCCGTCTGGATGCCCAGTCTCCATTTGCTGTACTTGCCAATAAAATGATGAGCTTTAGACAAAATGTCACATCCATCAAAAGGAAGGCTTTGTTGTTCAATAGGTTGTTTCAGATGAAGTGTCATGTAATATAAAGTTAACACTTTTAGGATCCATACCTGGTACTGTTAAGTCAATGGGAGGCATAACCAAGTATTGGGGGGGGGGGCACCATATGACAAAGTTTTTGTTCTTATAATACAATAATAATGATGATAAAGGCTGGGGAAACATCTATCCTACAAAATAAGAAAATATTCAAGAAAATTACATTATCTTCCTCTAAGGTAATTTCACTTTATACCTATTTAAGATAAACAGTATCCGGTAATAGTAGCTTAAGCAAAGTCACACAAGACAGGAATGTTCTTCTCATGAAGTGAAACATTAATTTTATTTCATATAAATCAGGAATGTTAGATGTGCCTTTATTTGTATTGGTTTTACGTCACTCTTTCCTTGGTCTGGCTTGAATGGTACTGTTGCATGTTTCAGTTAGAACTGGCTAACATCTGTTAAACTTGACAACTGGCTTAAACGGTTTGAAAAGTGACCTGGATATAGATTCCTCAACAATTCCATGACACAAAGGTCATTGTGTGTTGGCAACATCAAGTCTTTAAACGCTCTTTCAAACATTATACTGATGTGTTACATAAACAGGCTCATGGTTATTGACACAGGTATTCCAGAAACAGAATATACAAGGTTAGATCATAATAATCAGACATATGATGTTATACATCTTTATGAATAGATGTAACCTTTATGAACTAGAAATGGAAGAAATGGAGTTTTATATACAGAAGATATGGAGTATTATGATCAGATTGAGTTTTCCTGTATGACAGTAAGTGAAACTGATTGTCACACTGACTGGTGGAGCTGTATGACTCCTCATATCAGTCATACCTGTCTCTCTCTCTCTCTCTCACTCTCTCACTCTATCATTCTCACTTCTGACAGTGTCAATCATTTAAAAAACGTCATGGAAATTGCTCTTTGAGGAATCTCTATTACTTTTGAATGGCACATCAGTGGAGAGCTCCTGTCAGTCCTCGGAGCCCAGCCAAGCTGTCAGATTCAGAAACCATCCAGCTGATGGAACTGGGCCCTCGTACACTCACTGCATTTCATGCTCTTGCGAGCCACCTATTCTAGTTTTTTAATCTGTACAGGTCAGCCTTCTTACGGGGATATTTCCAGCTATTTATACCCAGGATGGCTGTACCCTCTTGGTTTGGTTTGCCGTGGTTAGTAATTATCTTTGTGTGGTTTTTTTGTTTGTTTGTTTTGTTTTTGCTGAAGGCTTCGTGTTTACCCATGTCGGTTATCATTGTTGGCGTCGGACCGGCGGAATTCGACGGTAGGATGCTCCGCCCGGTCTCTCCCCCACGTTTCCATGTGTTTGTAATGTCTCAAAATTGCAGCGCTTTTCACTTTCCGCGTGGCGTTTCCTGGTCGTGCTTTTTAGCCCCATGTCACGAGGCGCCGCCTCTCCTCCGCCGCCGCCTGCTACGCCTCCCACCGCTCCTGCTCCTGCTCTTGTCAGACCCCCCCATATAAAACACTAGAGGGAAAACACTGGAAAATATTATAGACTTTGGCAATGTAACT
>JAOXYF010000004.1:10236896-10270596 GCA_028565775.1 Sternarchorhynchus goeldii
CCCCTCTCACCCCCTGGGTGGCAGAGTGCAATTTTCCACTGTGTAATCTCCCCATGAGCACGGGGTATAGAAAGCTCTCACACACGGCCAGGAGGAAACCCCATGTAATGTGACAGCAGAACCTCACTCTGCTACAAATTATGCTCCTCGCGCGGTTGACGGTAACAGAGATGGCAACATAAACCGAAAGGAGCGATGGCCGTGCACACGCTGCCTCCCTCGCACGTGCACGTGCTCACACACAGGCGCACGCACTTCTGCACTCTGCTAGTGCCTCTATCGCTGTGTCT
Source organism: Sternarchorhynchus goeldii (assembly GCA_028565775.1). Classification (NCBI taxonomy): domain Eukaryota; kingdom Metazoa; phylum Chordata; class Actinopteri; order Gymnotiformes; family Apteronotidae; genus Sternarchorhynchus; species Sternarchorhynchus goeldii. Next base: position 10,237,187 of record JAOXYF010000004.1, read on the forward strand.
TTCTGTCCTTTGCTTTTCTCGTGCTGTCATATTTGTGTGTGTCTCTGTGTGTCTTTCATTGTCTTTCCTCACACACACACACATGCACACACACACACACACAAACGGCAAAACTGGCTGTGCATGCGTTAAAGAGCTGATTCTGTTTACAGCCATGATCGAGCTGGATGGGGATGAAGTGAGGATTTCATCGAGAGGCAGATATGCTGAGAGGGACATCGTGCAGGTATGGACTGTGTGACTCTCTCTCTGTGGCCTAAAGCACTTTCACATATTTGCATGCACACACATCCCTTGTTTGGCGTGGATGGGGGAGGGGGTACATTTCAAGACAATATAAAACGATTGTTGCTTTGAAATTACCATAATTGGGGGAAATAATCAACTCCATCTGTCTGTTGTCTTAGAAACTAATTTAAGCATAAGGCTTTAGATCAGAAATATCTTGTATTATGAAACATACACACTCAGTCAGGTATGTACAGACTTTGGACACTGTACTGTAATGTGCCTTGTGCTCTTTTCCTGCACAGGATACAAGGCACTGTTTATCTCATTACATCACTGGGTTTCACGTTCAATGTAAAGAACTTCCCATAACTTTTAAATCTCTACCTGTCCTTACCAAGGCTTGTCAAGTCACTCAACCTTTACGTCCCCATACTCTATTAATCAGGTCTACCAATTAGGTTTTACTTCCTATCCACGAATTAGTAGCACTTCACCTCGGACCAGATTCCCTTAGAACATCCGTTGGATCTCATCGATTTCCGTGTATGCCTCCGGAACCTCATTCCGTGAGGTTTTATCCAAACATCGTAGATGTTATACCTCCATCAACAAACGCGTTGGAAACGCGGAAAGAAACTTTCATTCCTCCACCCCTCCCTCCATCCATCCAACTGCGCTACAACAGGAGGCGTTATTACCGGCGTGGCCCCCTCCCCCCAGTCTGTTAGCAGTCGCCCCAGCATGAGGAAGGTCTGATCTGACTCATCGTCGTCGGCCTGAGAGCCCCGTCTGACTGAGTGCACCGTCACATGCACACGCACCCACACGCTCGCACGCATATCTGCGTCTGACCCTCTTCCTCCACTCGCTCAAGCAAAGTCCCATCTCTCTGAAACAAACACAAGGCTGCGCGTAAAAGCCGTAACTCTTAAAATCATTTGGCTCTCGTTTTGAAAGGCTTTTAACCTGACCGGCGGTTGTGAGCTTGGTGCATGACTTGAGCCATTATGTCAATTTTGCCTCCTTGAATTTCATCTACCCTGGACAATTGCTTTCAAATCAACATTGCAAGTTTCCCGTAAGGTTGTGGATGATTTCCACGCTTGGAGCACCACACTGCAGTGGGCAGCTCCGCTTCCACCCGGAAGAGTTATGCTCTTCCCAGCAATATGTCCATTCCTTCTGGAAGTCCTGCAGTTTTTCAGAGCGTTTTTTTAAAAAAGAAACAAATAAATGGTGTGACTGTCCTGTTACTCAACCACCTTCTGATCTGAATATGTCTGTTTCTGCCCCATTACACTCCTCCCACCCCCCTCCCCTTTTCCTATCCCCAGTTTGTCCCGTTTCGTGATTACATCGACCGCACGGGGAACCACATCCTCAGCATGGCCCGACTGGCGAAGGACGTTTTGGCCGAGATTCCGGACCAGTTCCTGTCCTACATGAGGACCAGGGGCATCAAGCCGTCCCCCGCCCCCCCTCCCTACACGCCTCCGGGACACCCGCTGCAGACCCAGATCTGATCCACTAGGATCTCTCTCTCTTTCTCTCTCTCTGTCTTTATCTCTCTCCTCCTAGTTCCCTCTTTCTCTGTCTCTGAATCAGCCAGTGATGTGGAGGGGCCTGTTCTCGGTGTGTCTCTCTCCCCCACTGCACCATGAGCACGGGAAGACGAAGGCAGCGTCGTCACACAGGGGCAGGGGAGGGCCGAATTACTTCTATTACAGGCGTTCAGGGTCTCTCTCTCTCTTTCTTTCTCTCTCTCTCTCTCTCTGCCTCAGAGCCTGGTTGGCTTATCTTCTGTATAGTTGCTGAAGTGGACAAAGCCTTTTCCCCTAGCTCACTCTTACACTGACGGAGCGAGGGAGAGTCAGATGGCATCCTATCAGAGGTTTGTGCTTTTTGAGGAGAGGGGCAGAAGTTTAGCTCATTCTGGGCATAAATCACTCTTGACTGTTGTAAATAACTCTGGAAATCGATATTTTCTTTTATTTATGTATATTTCTCTCTCTCTCTCTCTCTCTCTCTCTCTCTCTCTCTCTCTCTCTCTCTCTCTGTCCTTTTCTTTCTTTCTATGCTCTCAATCAGTGTTTACATGTTGATGATTTTCTTACCGTTGGATACTTTTATAAGCGTAAACTTTCAATATGAACTTTGGAATACAGATCCTGTTGACACGCTCTTTGCCACGCGTAACAGTGAAGCTCATCTTTTGCATGGCGTGGGTTAACAGCTCAGATTTGTGCCGCATGATTGCCATGTTTTGAACTCATGTCTTTCCAAAGTTACTTTCAATATTTTCTTTGTCTTCTTTCGACCTTTTTGCTTTGTTTTCCTTTCTTTCTTTGTCACATCACGCTGACACAAGCAGGGTGTGTGTATGTGTGTGTGTGTGTGTGTGTGCACGTTTGTATGTGCATGCGTTTCTTTGCGTGTGTGCGTCGGTGTGTGTGTGTGTGTGTGTGTGTGTGTGTGTGCATAAGTCTATTCCATTGCATTATAGCAGCTGCTCTCAGATATTTGAGACTATGAGCCCAGTGGTCAAAAACACAAATGCCATTGTTTTCTCCCTCTTTTTTAGATTTAGCATCATTGGAGTATCATTGTATTGGTGTTTGTTAGTTTGTAAATCATCTCAAAGTTTGTGCGTCACCTGTTAACTAACTATATTTTATCTCAAAGTTGTCAGTTGGCCAAAGATGTGGATAAAAGTACTGTTGGGAATTTATCTGGATATCATATGTGCAGGATTTATGTCCATATTTCTGAACACTAATTTTTCAAAAAGCAGCTGATATTAAGAACTGCTGTTTTGCCGTTAGGGGAGTCTGTCCTTAAGGATTAGCCAGTTGACTCTCTTTCTGTACCTCACATGCCTCAAACCAGCTCTGGACTTAACAGATCACAGGAACGCGCGAAATCTGGATATAAACAGTTATAAAAGCGATACCAAGTGCTTTAGTCACCTGTCACTCCTTACTGTCTTACAATTCAAGAAAGTACAGCTAGAGTCATTGGTGTTGGACAAACTGGATACCCTGAACACCTTTTTACAGCAGAGCTCTAATGGTCACAGATTCTCTGCCTTTAATCCTTAGTCATTATGCCACCCTTTACTAAAAGACTCTAACATGTCCATTTGTAAAGGTTTAGACGGAAGAATTTAATTTAATTTTTGATTATCAGAAATTATAACAAATTGCCTTTACACACGGAATAGTAATGACCGGTGTTTGTCCCTGTACTGATTCTAAACCTCTAAAAGCCACAATTTGTAAGGTAAAAAAAACACATTAAAAACTGGTAAAACATTTTTAAAAAGGATGCCTGATCAGGATAGTACCCGTGGCAGTGCTAAACACTTCCATTGCATCATGTAAACTGCACAGTATGTAGCAAACAGACTTTTAAAAAACCTCACAAATGAACTGGATTTTATTTTAGTTGTCAATTTAAGTGTAGTAACACTTGGGGGTGACAACCTTTTGTCTGTTGATTCCAGAATCTTCCATGTAGCTCTGCTGCTGTGAGTGCATGTGTGGATTGCCACTTCCTTTTCTCACTTAAGGTTGTAAGGTAATAAGATGAATTATGTTGCTGATATACTTTCATCTGCAATCAGGAATTTCTACAATGAAAACTGACAGGCTCACATTACCGAGTCCTACTGACAAAGTCTTCTTTAAAAGGTTTGCTAAATATAATTCGTATTTAAAAATACAGCACATTGTACGGTAGCACTAGGAACTAGCTGTTCAGATGAATGCTGTGTGTGTGTGTGTGTGTGTGTGTGTGTGTCTACATGTATAGTTTGCAAAGCTGGTGCCACAGCTTTTGCCACATAAAAGCATGCATACCTGTGTGTATGTGTGTGTATTTCTCTTTCTGTGCGTGTGTGTGTGTGTGTGTGTGTGTGTGTGTGTGTGTGTGTGTGTGTGTGTGAGATAGGTGCCAATCTGGCAGGTTTCATTAGGTCAGAGGCTTAAACGTGTGATTCCATTCACATGAACTCTGTTTACTGAAGATATCCAAATAATATATTGTATTCTTGTCATATCTTATTATAATGTGCACTATGTTTGCATGTACAGTTTTACAGGAGATGCACCAGTTCTTTTGTTATTAATAGAGTGTTTTTGAAAAAAATATATGAAAATGAAAGTAAATGTACAAAATGGCCTTAATCTCTTACTGAATTCTTCGAATTGTGATGCCTTCAGATATGAATTGTTCTATATTTTGTGTTGGTGTATAATTGCTTTCTAGTGTATATTTACTTTGCACAACTTCATGTATGGATCATGTTGTACTTTTGGAAATCAGTGACTAATCAGAGAAAGCATGATTGCAGTACTGATTATCTGGTAATTCCATATGATTAAATAACTATTTCTGTATTGAAGTATTGATTTTGGAATAAATATTCTTACTAAACATACTGCACTTAATGGCTCCATCTGTTTTATGAAAGCAAAACACACCCTTTCGTGGAACTGAAATACGTCCTTGTGCTTTAATTGTTATATAAACCTGATTGAAAACCTGATCGCTCTCTCTCTCTCTGTCTCTCCCTCCATCTCTCCACCCTACCCTACCCTACTCTACTCTACCCCTGGTTTGGAAGCCCATTAGGAGTAATGTCTGTTTTTCCATGCTGGTGTGACGCCCTAATTGCAGAAGGAGAACATCGACTAACTGCCTGGCTCCAATTAAAGCAGTGGAAGGCATGACCCTTCATGTGGTCTGGGAGGCGGGGTCACAGCGAGGTCTCCCTCTCTTCCCTTTTCATACGCATCACTGCGTGCGCTTTTGAAGAAAGTTTCGATTGAACACACAGTGTCCATCGACTGGCCAGAGCGAGCGGATCGTTTTGTGGGTTCTCCCACACCCACACGCAGCAGTTTTTCCGTGCGACGTTTGGCACTAAGTAGCCATAAAACATTGCTTCCCTTTTCCTAGCAAAGCTACAAAGAGACCATGGTGAACTGACAACCTCTTGTTCTAACTCTGCAGTTGACTGGATCCAGAGCCCAGGTCAATTAGTTGCTCTGCATGCTTGTATGGTCTGTAAATGCCCTGCATGCCCTCAGTGAACCAGAGCACCAGTAGTGCCTTTATTGTAATTAGAAGATTCACAGTAAACTTCCAATGGGCACAAAGCACCTCTGCATGAACAGCACACACTGGAGTAAGTTCTTGACAAAGGCAGTATTTTCTCACCTGCAGATATTTCTTTGGTCCCCCTAAACATTTTCAGCAGGTGTGAGATTAGCTCCAAATATACTTAATAGTGCAAGTAGGAACAGTGTGTTTGTTTGTATGTGTGTGTGGGGTTAGGGGGGTTGTAGAGATAAGTTAACTCCTCAGTTTGTTGTCACCACCTTTTGCTTCCTAAGTCAGTCTAACAAGAAAAAGATCTGAGTTGCAAAGTCTGCCAGGAGATCTGCAGAGAGAGAGCTGATCAGGTGTTCACATCCAGGACCATCCGCAGTGGAATAGCCAGGCAGCCTGGGGTCCAGTTCGTTCCGTGGGGTGGAAGATGAACGGAAGCAAGCTGACAAATGATCAGACTGTCTCCTCCAATCCCGCCGATGCCACCGGATGAGGAATCCTTTGTTGCTTTGGGCCGAATGCGTTCGTGCAGGAGTCAGTGTGCATCGGTGACATCATCACACGGCCTGCTCTCAAATGCCACTAAAGATCACTATAGTCACCAGATGGGATATTTATGGAAAGAACCTTTCATGTTTCATTCCCAAAGATTATCCTGAAGAATACGCTGCTGAGGAAGAGATGTCATCTTGAACTTACATATAGTCCATATATTCGAACCATCAGATTTGTTTTATACAAAGGAACAGGCTGATTTGAACACAATCAAAGCCATGTCACAGGTTCACAGGTGACCTCAAGCCTTACATTCAAAACCAGAGATGAACAAAGGTAGGGTAAGGCAGATTTATTTATGAAGCACATTTCATACACAAAGCAATTCAAGAAGCTTTACATCTTTGTGGGATATTTCCACAAACCTGTGTTACTGCAGCTAAAGAACATCTGCACCAACCTCCTCTCTGCTCCTCCTCCAAAAATCCCAAAATACACACCCACTTGAGTGTTTGTTTTAATGCCGTATAGCTAATAACACGAACTAGTAAAGTGAATGTTTCTATTACATCTGTAGGCTCAGTGTTTATTTCCCATTCATCCCTGTTAAAGAAGGCTTCTTTCCTTGGAGAACACATGAAATCTCCCTTGTTAACAGAACCCAGAGTAGCAGCTTTAAGTTCATTCAAAACATGTAATGAGAAAAACATGCTGTACAAATGAATGAAAAATGTAAAAAATAAATAATCAATCTTGATTGCATAAAGGTAAGGAATGAAAGAACAGTGTCTGTTGGCCATTACAAGTTTTGCTGTGTATACCTCTCATATTTGGTTTTACTTAGAGTTACTGTAAACCTCAAGTTTATGCAATACTGAGTGTATCAACCATGTACATACAATGATTAGTAGGTTATACCTTGTGTTACTAGCTTTTGACAGGCATCCCTGATGCACCCTTTTGTCATTCTGCTTTCTCTGCATCTTTAATTCAGTCTCCCCCCAGAACGGCTGAATGAGATTGAAAGCTGTTTATCACTGGAGTGCACTGCCTCAAACCACACGGGTGCCTTTATTATACGGATGTGGAAATAATTCAGCCCACACATGCATTCCTTGACTTCTATCTGAATTCAAAGTCAAGGTGTGATGTGCCCAAACCTGATGGAATCCATTTTGGTAACAAGAAGTATCTGTAGAAGTAGGTTTCAAGAAACCTTTTGCATGACTTTCTCTCATGTAGAGGTCTGCGGTATTACAACAGCGATGTTCCTTAAATAATTCACTCAGGCTACACACATAGGAATACATTTTTAAAGAGTACTCCATTTTGCCACTTGGTGCTATGTAATGGGTGTTGATATCAGCAGAGGTTTTTTTTTCCAGTAACACTACATAGCTGCAACCACTAAAAAGTGAAAAAAATGAATGTATTCACCATTACAGTCTTTGTCAGTTCAGCCCATTGCTCTAAACAATAGCCAGTACAAAAGAGCATGTATACTCTGCAAAACCATTGGTTCCAAAACAAGTTCAAATCCTTCATGATACCATGATTTGTAAACTAAATGTCTACATTAGCACTGTGTTAATTGTACTAGTGATGCACACAGTATTACTCTACAATGCCATAAACCAGTTGTCCGATTCCATCCCATATAACTCCATATGTAAAGCAAAGCAAGGTAAGTTCATTTATATTGCACAATCCATACAGAATTCCAGTTATATACTTTGGAAAGAAAAGACCATTTTTTTTCAATTACTGTTTTACAAATAACTGACATATTGGCCCTTCAAAACTATTCAGTGATGAAAATAGCTATACCCTTCTTTTCAATAACTGCCAAGAGCCTTCCATCCATTAAATCTGTCAGGTTCATCTGTCGGCGATCAATATTAGCTGAACTATTCCACCACCACCCCCAGCTGCTGTTCAAAGAGGTCAAGTGTCTTCCCTCACTATATCTCACACTTGAGAATGTACCAGAAGATCTCAGTGAGATTTAGGTCAGGTGACAAAAACGACTAGGGATGCATTCTGTAATCTTTGATACCTCTGCTAGCTATCCAAGCGGAGACATACCTTAATGTGTGCAATGGAATATTATCCGGCATAACGACAACGGTCTTGAACGTTGTTGACTTCTTTCTGCATCACTGCTTGAAGGGTACTGACATGTTGATCCAGTGGGACCATAATCATTTGAAGATGTAGCATCTAGAGTTTCATCTGCATGGCTGAGATATTCAATAGCCTTGTAGGATCTGGCCATAGGGAGGCATACATAAACTGAACATGGCCATTTTCCCACACCTGCAGCACGACTGCAGCTCGGGCTTGTTTGGAGGTACAGCAGGGGCTCACAGGGGCTGGTTGTGACCTTTGTTTTTCTTATGACCCAAACAGCATCAGTTTCAGACCCATTCTTTACATCACCTCTTAGGTCAGCATGCTGCTTTTTAATGACTCCCAGTTGACGAACTATGTTGATTGCCTTTTCAATTGTGAGTTCTGTCCAGTTGCATTCGCTCCAACGGTGAATTGTCTTTCAGCCCAATGACAGTCCTGTCTCTCTACAGCTTGTCATGCAACTCCCTGTAGTTGCAATTTTCCGGTAGTGCATAAAAAGGATGTTATGACATTGAGCCGTTTTCTCATATATCACGTTAGAATACGGCTTCCGTTTAGAATACGGAATCCGTTTGTCAGGAGATAATTGCTGCCCCAGCAAAATATCATTGGCTTCCTCTTCAATGCAGCGTTCACCTGATATTCCTGCAGCCTTGCATGATGGTTACTGGCCAGTTGGAATCGTTCAAATATCTGTATTCATATTTACCACTCTGGGGATTTTCTCAAAGTTGAGTGATTCTGGAGGTTGAATTGCGAGCTTCAGTCAGACTGGGAGTCAGGTTCTGTTCTCATACATGCTCTGTCTGACCCTTATTTTCTTCTGCTGGCCAATGAAACTGACTTTACTACTACTACTATTATATCGTATGTAATAATGTTATATTTGCTCGCTATTGCAGCACGTCTAAGTTAGAATGTAAAGGAATCACTGTCGTGTTTTATGCAAAATACCTTTCAGAGAGGAGGAGGGAAATCCCTCAAACAGACATAGACCCCCAGCTCAGAGACAGTATCGGTATCGGCGATACTGCTCTGTGTTTACTTGGTATCGAATGGCTACCAAATCTTGCAGTATCACACACCACTGCTTCATACCCTTCTGGCTAGGGTGTAGTTAACTGAAAAAAATAAATCTCTCAACATTTTTTTAAGAGAGAATGTAGACTACACACTAACTGGATTAAATAGCCTAATAAAATGTAGTCCATTTGATCTGCTGGTCTTTATGTACCCAGGTACTTAATCCAAGTAACGATTGCATGTAGATTCTTACAATCCTGTACAGTCCCATACAGCCATGAAGTGCTTTGATCTGAAATGCCTATCGGTTACCTGCAGATCTCTTATTGGAGATTATACATTCCTTATCAATTGCTCCTAGTCAAGATTTGTTGACTGGTTTATTTCTAGTATTGTCTTCCCCAAAATGTTAAGTAGAGTAGCTCAGTGCCTGAAATAAGGTAGGAATTGTGTGTTTGTGTGTGTGTGTTTGTGTGTGTGTGTGTGTCCATGCATGTAGGTGTATGTCAAAACATTGCTGGAGGGAAGAAAAAATAGGTGACTGTGTGATTATATCCTTATGTATGTGCGTGTGTGTGTGTGTGTGTGTGTGTGTGTGTTAGGGGGCATGCATGTGTCCCCAGGCATGTGTTGGGTAATGTCATGCAGTCTTGCTGAGCTCCAGGATGTCACAGTGGCAGGAAATAAAATATGTGGGTCATTCAGATTGATGGAGCCACAGTATGTGAGGTAATAGTGATCTGAACGATCCAAATAAATACTCACCTCTCTCTCTCTCTCTCTGTCTCACACACACACACACACACACACACACACATACTTTCAACATCCCTATCTGATGCTATTAAACTATCATAGTAATAGATTAGAGGAAAATCTTATACCATAACTCTTACTGTGTGATGGATCCATTTTGTTTGTTTGAATACTTAAAGAAAAGAAAAAATGTTTGTAATGGGCATATAGGATTATATTCCATGCCATTTTAGACCAGTTCTGTTTACTTTTATCATGAAGTGTTCCAGGAGTTCAAAGAGCTGCTGGCTGGACACATATATTTCCAGGGTCCAAATTTAGGTATAAACCAATGTATTACAAAGGCTTTAACAATATGTAAAACATACATTCACACAGATGTGACCAAACATTTAATTGATACTATAGTTCTTACAGGCCACTTAAGACAAACAGCTAAGTAAGTGGTTATATCAGTCCTAATAAGACTCTTAAATTTTGGCTTAAGAGTCATTTACAAAACGTTTTAGCACTAAATCAAGTTCTTAACTCACTGCGATTTATTGGTAGATTGGAGGACTCCTGTCGCTAACACCAAAGTATCATTTTTCTTGTGCTGATGAGACAGCAGGTGGCTTGAGACTTTGTTAATTGTTACATTCACATAATTGTCTTCACTACCATAATACACTAATTTTGGTTAGGCAGAATGAACCACTGTGCAGCTGGCATTGCTCATTAATGATCTTATCTACCCATTCTTTCCAGTACTTAGAGTAAACATCCAGCAGAGCAGACAGAGCTAAACCTGTAAAACCTTTAGCAGAATGTTTAGCCCTCCTCAAGAATTTAACAGTCTTGTTTGCTACAGTTTCCATACCAGACAGTGATGTTTCTACACTCTCTAGGGTACTATTGTAAACATTTGTGAGGACGGCATTATGAAAGTCCTCAGTCTTCTTAACCAGCGTGTGGATGTGGTGAGACCAGGTCAAGCCTTTTGAGATCTGAATGACTAGGCACTTGAAACCTCCCACTCTCCACAGGGGATCTAACTATGATGTTTGTTTTTTGTTGTTTCTGTTATTTTACGTGTGCTTTTGTGACTTTCGGCGAGAGGTTGTTATCCTGACACCGCAGTGTTAGGCCTCTCCCCTTCATCAGGTAGGCATGCTCTTTATTATCAGTAATCAGGAAGTTTCATCAGCAAATCTGGCCAGTGAGTTAATGGGGCATGTGGCAACGCAGTAATGTGTGTAGAGGGTATAAACCTGTCAAACATAGCCTGATATGGCTGTTTAGATTCAGATTTTCACAGTAAGATGGCCTTTCAGTGGTAAGATAAGATTTATTTACATTTAATACAGCCCCAAAAGCATATATGAGAACATCAATATCTATATTATATTAAGATGTCCCACATTATCACTTTACTAGTGATATATCATTCACTAGTGTAGTTTATCCACAAACATTTGTACTGTGTATGATACAGGGTTCTAATACTCTGGTAACTGGTATTAAGGCCCATGGTTTACAGGATAATCCTGTCCTTTCTATTTAAACATAAGAGGCAATACAACACACAGATGCACTTTCAGCTCAGCCTCTGAATTGTATTATGAAGATCCAAGCCTGGGGGGGGGGGTTACAGTGCCATAGTTACACAACAAAAAAATCAACTTCAGATCAATTTGGGTCTAACTATAACTTAGAACTGACTTTTTTAAGCTTGTATTTTTCTTTTCTTTTTTTAAAATGGTCTTTTTTCCATGGATTGTTTTCTTAAGGCACATACTCTGGTTGCTATGCAACACTGAGAGCCAGTAAGCATCATGGGAATATGAGTTTACCCTTACTGACCCTCCTCTTTCTAACGATCAAGTTTATTATATTACCAGGCTATTAATGTATTACTGTAGATTGTTTTTGGCCCTACAGATCAACAAAGACATCACAAATAATAGAGTTAAGATGAAAATCGAGAGAAGTAAGCTGGTTGAAGCACAATTATTAACACAGATGTGAAGAGAAATCAATCTGCTTACAGGATAATGCACTATTTATCATGCAGACACCTAATATAAATGCAGCTTATAATTGCGGTTGTTAGTTACTGTTTGTTTCAGCAGACAGGTAACAGGTTAACAAATTGCAGAAGTCACATTAAGCAATAAAGTGCTGTACTAAAGAGCAACTAAATTTAAAATAACATTTGTTTTTTTATTTGAACAGATGTAAATGAGTCACTATTTATTCCCAAGGAAAGCACACAGTACATCTTCCTTTGTAGAAACGGGTGTTCACCGTTATACACAGAGGCCAGAAAAACACATCATTTAGACAGGGGCCATACATTTAAACCTTAAAGCTTTCTGTGATGGACTGCTTTTGACTTCATGAATCCTGGGGACATATAAAAACCTCCCCATCAAGAGTCCTCTTAGAGGCACCAAAATTTCATGGCTAATCTGTTTTCTTTAAAACCAGTTCATTAAGGAAGAATTCATAGTGTCTAATAATATATATGTGTGCTACATTTTCAAATGAAATTATAATTCATATTAAATATATATTAAAGAAATTAGGTAAAAATTCAAGTGTGACTCATTTTACATTAAAACATAAAACTAAATGCCTTAGTCTAGTAGCCTGTAGGTTTGACCGATTAAGTGGCATGTTCTACATATCTAGTTCTAACATGCTTACTTAATTGTCAAAAAATTGTGAGTCTCCTATCAACCATTTTAAACCTGCTTTTAACTTTAATATATTTTTTTAATACAGCACTAAATATTAGAAACTTAGTCCCTTGTGGTACCATATTGGCATAGAAAACCTGCAAATGAGCTTCCCCTGCCAGGCACCACGGACAGGCAGGCAACCCTGACAGACATATGCACCGGCCCTAGAACAGGTGATACGTAGGCAGCCTAGGCTAAATCATTAACACGCAAAGCACATTAATGAGAGTTGGCGTCTCCGAGTGTCAGAGATAAGCTCAGAGATGAGGCAGTCTGAGGTCTAACAGCCAGGAACCTGGGTTTGCCCAGGCTCACTGCAGGGTGCTGGCACTGACAGGGAGGAGAGTTCCCAACAGCTCCTAGCAGCTCACCCAAAAGCCTCAGGAGTCAAAGCAGTCGCTTCAAGCCAGAGAAAATAAGAAAGAGAGATAGACAGAGAAAAATGTGGGTAAGGGGGCATATCTAATACACGCACTCACACACACTTGAAGGGTAACAGCAGACATACTGATACCATACCAGGATGATCTAAAACAAAACCTAGTGAGACTCTCCCCTATCTGAATGATTACTGCGAGACGAACCACGGCAGGTAAAAACGTCGCCACTTTTGCAGAACATTATCGCTAATTAAACTGATAATCAGGATATTACATGCATTTCTCACTGAGTAACCGCCACCTGAATGTTGCAGTTTTTTTCATTCAGCAACCTAAAAGAAAAGTACGAAACTTTTCGATAAAATTTGGGCATTTATGTATGCAAAATGATCGCTGTTTATTTAAGTGCACCCCTTATGAGACTTAACTAAACATTTCCTAAATACCCAGAATATTCCTTCTCTTTCGCACTCCGCCTAAACATACGACTGTTAATATTTAAGCTTCATCCATAAATCTGACCTCTGCAGTACGTTAGTCGTGTGCTTTATTTCCACCAGTGAGTACTGAGCAGTTACCTTTAGCCCTGGATGATATTTATAGCATCAGTACATCTGCTTCCCCAGACTGACCACACACACTCACACACACTTATCTACTTTCACACAGATGTAGACACAGACTCACACACACACACACACGTGTGCACGCATGCACACACATGCGCGCACACACACGACTGAGTGGTGTCGGGGGATTCTCTGCCCTTGGTAGGGGAGTGTGTAAAAGGGGAGCTGATGTCCCTTTGTTTTTCTTAGGCATGTTCACAGAGCATCAGAGCTCCTGCTTCTGCCAAGATTCCCTCTGTATTCAAACTGTTTGCTTTAAAACAAAAGCTCTACTTCCTGCTGTGATTTCTACCATTAGCCATCATAGGTGACTTATTTCCACACATGCAATAAATTCACTGTGGTGTGTGTTTGAAGTGACAAGGGAGGATGAGGTGTAAACATTGATTTTCTTCAAATTAGCTTACTTGAAGTCAGGCTTAGCTTGATGTCAACACCATGTGAAATGTTTGCAGGTAATTATCAGAAAAGTGGTCTATCCTACTTCATATGAGGTGTTTCTCTAGTCTTGTGAAGTTATGGATATTTTCATGTGCTTCCTGTTTCATTACCAGCATGTTCTTGAACAGGACCAATCATTTATCTAGTAATGGTGTATCCTTAAATATTGAAAGGGAAAAAGAACAGTTTCTGAGAATCTCCAGTATTGTCTATTGCCCTGAGGATATCTCACATCAGGTGTGACACTTTGCTCTCTGATGACCTTGTTAACAAAAAGCTTTCAAGCTAATAATTTATACCTCAATTTATACCCTTTGTTTCCTTAATATCACTTCCTGTTACAATAATTACACTTAATAAATTGGTAATCAAGTGACATTGACCTGGGGGTATAATGGGAGTTGTAGTTCTTAATGGAATACACCCACTGTATGAAGAACCCTCTCGGTTCACTGTAGGGGCTTTGTTCTGTCTGATCGGTCTAGTCATACTTTCATACCGAAGTGATGTAGCAACTAATAGGCTGATCCTTTTGGCTGTCTCACACTATTGGCTGTTGCACCAGGTTGTTTGATAAGTCCAGAGCAGTATTGCATCAAAGTTTGCTAACTTATGAGCAAATTTAAAGCTAAATTTGTAAACGAATGTCCTGTGTTATCGCGGTTTATGCGGTTATTGTTATTATTGATGTTGTTATTATGGCAGCAACAAAAAGAGGGGAGTGGAATTTAGGCGGGGGGTAGGAAAGTCGGCTGTTCTGAAATTCTACAGCATATTCACCAGTCACACTTGCCAAACTGATACTTCTTTCATGTGTGGGCCTCTTGACTTAAAATACCATGTTGTGGGAGCAGATGTAAAATCGTTAGTTTGCGGTTCGAAGACAAGGATTAAAGAAGCGTACGCGAGACCCAATCGCTGAATATTGTGCATGTGGCAGCTACTCGAGTGCCCAGCTTAGAAAGGCCGTTAGTCAGCTCAGAAGCGAGAGCACTGATTAGACATTCCTCCTTAATGAGGTTCTGCCTGCTCTCAGAGCGCTACTTTTAATAGAGCATCAGTGACCACATGTTGGATGACTAGTTAATGAGTTCCCTGTGGCAGTTAGGGGCATGCTGGGAAGTTTTATCTACTTTACAGACTTATCCATTTCCTTGTGGCTATGTGAAGACTAGTATGTAGTGTATGTGTGTTGGTAAAATCACACCTATAGGTCAAATTTCAGAGTTGGAACAGGAGAAAAAGAAAATGACCACGAATTTGAATTTCTTCCAAATCCTGTGGAGTAATATTCTCTACTTGAAAAATCCCTGAATTGCCCAAAGCTTGTACTCAGTGTGCACTGGCTGTGCCTATTATGTCTGAAGGGCGGGGAAAGCGTCTCGGCGGTGATGTGCTGGGGCGAGTGGTTCTCGAGAGCAGGCAGGAATTGTCAGAAGCCGCCAGGAACGCGGTTCCAGTGGGCGAAGGCCGCTCCACCACGCTCCCTGTACCTCCTTGGCCTGCTGGCAGTGGAGCAGGAAGTGGGTGACGTACCCGAGGCAGAGCAGGTCGACCGGGCCCAACGAGGAGACGAACGGGGAAGCGTCTGCATCTCTCGTCCACGGACGCCACCCGACAACCCCCTCAGCGCTCACCTCGAAAAGCTTGAAATCAGGCAATTAATGCTCCTCTTCAGCTCCTGATTAAGAAACTCCATCGCCCCACTTTCTGGCTATGCTTTGAGCTACCAATGGAGCTCTCTTTCTACGTTCTATTTTTAAAATGGTGAAAGAGACATAAATCTATTATGGAACAAGGAAAGAAAAAGACAAAGAGTCCTTTCCCTGTGTAGTGTTGCCAAAGTACTTTATAGTCAAGTTGATTGTGCATGTTACACATTTCACTTAAGTGATCACACACTTGAAGGCTTGGATTACACTTGTGATCTCTTGCAAATTTGCATCCTTATACAAGTGCTTTAGTTGGATGTTAAATGCATTGCCAAATAGCTTTGGTTGTAGCCCTCTCCTCTTGCTCTCTGCGCTGTAGAAGTTTCTGGGAGCTGTATCTGGGACATGGGGAAAGCACCAGAGCTGTGGGATTTGGTCATGTGACGGTGGTTCAGAAGATAGCCGTAGGCACACCCAGCTTAGGTCAAACAGGCATTTGCAAAATCACAATATTTCAGTCAAAATCCTAGAGCATATCTGCATAGCCACTAGTCCTACTCAAGAATCTTATTTCACATCAGTTATTTCACTGAGTTTTACAGTTTAGGTCTCAGAGCTTGAGGTGGCAATGGATCTTAGGAATGAAGAATAAATAGCAATATACAGTAAGTACTTTGGCTTTGATAACTTTGTGTGGAAGACGCATAGTTTTTTTTATAAAATCACATGGATTGCCTAATGAGAAGCTCTGTGCAGAGTTACCACTCCTGATAATTGGTTTAAGATCTCAGCCAATAGTTGGCAATTATAAACTAATTCTGTGAAACATTCACAAGACTAATTAAAACCGTCAGGCAGAAAAGTAATGGATGGATGGTACCGATTTCTTGTGCAAAGCCGTTCAGTATATTGTTCATGAAATAAAACGCAATAGGCATTTCAGAACCAATTTCAGAGTGCCACCTAGTGGACGACATGTACTACAATAATGGGGTTTATTTCATGATTGTACAGATTCTGCCGCTCAGCCTCACTAAAACCAACCCACCCGACGCCAGCAATGATTCTGAAACAACAAGGAATGTGAGCACTTTATAATTCCTGTGATTCAATCAAAATGATTTGCACGACAACTACGCATTAAGAAACAAAGAACAGATTCCTTTCACGAGCAAAGCCAATTCAAAAAGAAAAAAAAACGCAAATCACACAAGTGAGGAACTGTGCAAGACTGCTTTCTTTTTCCTAGAGGCTAGCATTATTTTAGAGAATTAATAACAAATATTACTGCATTTAGGGAATACATCAACACAAAAGCAATACAAACTAAACAATGCACATTGTCTGAACATGTATCAGTCAAATAACAGGACAACAGTTGAGAACCTCTTACTCATGATTGACCCACAACAGAGGGCTACTTAAATATAATTGAAAATCAACATTTCATAGCACACCGTTTAAAAAATACATTTGTAAATGATATCCTGTATGGATGGAAAACAGTAAATCTATTAGCATTTCAGTGTCTTTTTTGGGCAACTGAAAGTTTATCGTTTGCAGACATGAATCAACTGGAAATTACCTGGTGAGCAATGAGAAAGATCCTCTTTTTCCTTTCTTAAGTAAAAAAGTGAATGGATTATAGCATTCAAAAATCACCACATGAATCTCTGCACAGATTCACTATCAGCCCAATGAAAAGTCTTGTGGAGGAATATGTAGATCGTGGTTGCGTTTACTATTGTGTAGAGTCCAAACTCGAGCAACAGCCTGGGGAGGGAAGGCAGAGGAACATGGACACGGTACAGCAGATATGGCACAATAAAATAGCGGAACTCCAGAAGTTTCTGAGGAACCGTGGATGCCATCAGACACACACAAAACGCCAAGATCCAAAACAAGGACTTGGACTTCAGAGTGTCCAGGAAGTTCCAAGCTGCAAACAAATACCCAGGGATTAGGAGGAAACGAACTAGCTGATGCCTCTGGTAGATGTTCTTCCATACATAGAAAGTAAAGTGCCTATTGTCTGCCAGCAAATACTTGTGAACAAAAGTGAATTTCCAGACCAGGAGCAGAGACACAGCTGTTACAAGCAGAAGCAGTAAAAAGTGCTTTCTGAGCATCTGCAGGAACCTTAAAAGCCGCTGGTAGCAAAGGGAGATGGGCAGGGAGAAGACCAAGGCAAAAGAAAAGAAATAAAAGAGTTGAGGGAAGTTCAAGCAAGCTTCATGACTGGACCTGTCTCCAACCACAATCCCATTGTTCAAAACCACAAAGGCAACAAAGCCCAAAATGACCATGGCGTACGGCCATGTCGATGAGATGGCTGCCTTTAAGTTGATAGGTGTTGTGAGATATCCCAGCAAGAAGTGTGCTACTTTCCTGATCCCCCTGACTGCCAGCGGGATCTGGGAAGGCGATTTTTCGTCCCTCTTCTTCGACTGCTCCAACCTCCAGGCCTCGTCCATTTTCTGAGCCACGACTGAGCCAGCGCAGAACACCACCCAAATGACATTGGTTTGGCGGAAAAAGATGGCACAGATGCCCAGGAGAGCTGCTGCTTTGTGGCAGCCATACAGACACATGAGATAGGCAAAGAGGATGAAGAAGGTGGAGCCGGCATCCGTGTAGTAGAGGAACGTAAAAAAATAAAGCACTGGGAAGGTGGACAGCGTCAGAGCAGTCAGCACTCTCTGTCCTGCAGCCCGGGACTGCAAGAGACAAAGGAAGACACTGTGATGAGAAATCAGTGTGATGCACATGGTTTGGTACACAATGGGAAGATTGCAGTTATCACAGAAAAAGGGCACTATGGAAGTTAGACTGTACATGCTCACGAATTTCATCACCACAGGGTACGTTATGCATCCAAACGCATAATATTTATATAATACAAAACAGTATCATGAACTGATATAATTAATAGATACCTTGTCTTTAAGGTGTAATTTGCAGATGATGAGATACAGTACGTAGAGGTTCCCGCAGTTGAAAAGAAGATTAACAAAGCGCAGCATAGCAGTGGAACATACAACGTTCCCAGTCCAGTCTGCCAGCCACACCGCTGGTTTAATCACTCCAACAGAGACCAGGTACAGACCAGGTAGCGTAGTGATCATAGGATCCCACTAATACAAAATAAATCAAATATAAATATTAGTTAAACATTAACTGATAAGCTGCAAACACCATCTACCTAGCTAGATAAGTAGTGAACTAAGTTAGCTTGCCAACTAGCCAGCTAATTATATTTTGGGAAAGAAAGTGCTTTACCTAGCTAAAATAGCTAGCTGTAGGACATAAACGTACCTCGTTAAATTTCCCTTCACAGTATTTTTGGGCTTGTGGCACATGAAATATTTCATCCATATATGGACCTCTTTGTTCTCGAGTGATTTTCGAAAAAAGAAGACCTGATATTAAAAAATTAGTGCTACAAAGAGCTGTAAATATGTATCCTTCAAATCTTTCCATTATTTGCTGCCTGCCTCGCTTACTTAAGTTCGATTTTTATTTATTTCCAATTATGAAAAATCAGCGATACACAATTTTCAAGCAGCTAACGAAGTAGTTCAATAATTAACGTTAGCTACTTTAACTAGATAGCTAATTCAATTTTCCTTGTGGACATCATATATTACAGCTGGTACGACTATAATACCTTTCCGAGTCGCAACCGGACTATTTAAGGTGTTCCATCTGAGTTTTGCAGTGTCGACAGTATATTCAAATGTTTTTTTAAACATTTAAAAAAAATTAAATGTTTAAAATTTCATTCATGGTGGTTTACGGGAAGTAGCGAATGCTCATATACTATTGTTATGTTACATGATTAACGCAAAGACACACACTTTATGTCACCCGTTTACGGTGTCGCAATATTATTTGCCCGACCAACGTGTTAGTGTCACTGTATATTCGTGCAACTTAGCTAACAGAAGCTAGTTTTGTGATTTCGGTATCACCACAGTATTCATGATGCATTTAACTCAGGATTTGGAACTATTCCCAGAGTACTCCGTGACTCAGTTTCTCTTTAAAGATGTCACAAATTCTTCCGAACTGAGAAAGATGGCAATAGAGGGACAAATAAGCTGCGCATTAATCAACCCATCCATGGTAACGTTAACTAGGTAGCTAAATAGCTAGCTAACTAAACAACTAGCTCTAGCTAGCTAGACGTTTTTGAAGGCGTTGTTATATCGGAATGTTTGCGATGTTGGTGTTTAGGGGCTTGATGGTCGCGCAAAGCATAAGATTGTTATTGGAATTAAATGTGTATATATTTGAGCGTTTAGTGTAAATTTCACAAATGTTGCAACTATCTTTGCATGTATGTCTTAGATATATGATTTACACATACTCTCTCGCTCTCTCTCTCTCATTTTGTTCTTTCGTAAGATACTAGATACCTTCCAGACTTTAGTTGCAGCAAATAAAGCAGTCCATTTACAGAATATTGGAAAAATGAAGACAAAGACCTTATACTCTGAAATCATCTTCAGCCTTTCTCCCACAAATAATGTGAGTAGACTACTGTCTAATAAATGTGTTTCACAATATTCTAGTTATAAGATTTGATTGCTCTCTACAGATTTCAGAGGCTTTCAAAAGGTTTGGGATCTCGGACAATGACAAAGCAGTTCTCATCATCCTAGTTCATAAAAAAGAGGAGGATATCAATAAGGACCACATCCTGTCTAAGGTGAAGGGTGAACAGATACCACCTGATGACATATCTAGCTTGAGTGACATCGCCAAGATTAAAAAGGTTTGCCCCCCCCCCCCCCAGTGTTTGTTTTTTGTATAGACAAGAATTCTGGCACAGCTTACTGAGTGATCTAAGCACTGATGTAATAATAACCCAGATTTCTATAACACTTTAATGTTTGTTTAAAAAAGTATTTTACAAAAGTGCATTACACATTAACATTTCTGATGACTGAAAAATAAATGGATAAAATTGCAAAAAAGCTTTTTTTTTTTAATACAGTACCCAGTCAACAAATAAAAGGACCAAATCACCCCCACACACACAAACTGTAACCATCATAAAGTATATTCTTTTTTTCTTTGTTTGTCTTTTTTCGTTTCAGCTTTACAAAGTTACACCCCAAGAGGAAAAGTGTGGAAGTGTCTTAGATGCTGTTGTGTGCAGAATGGCCACTAAGGATGCGTTATAGTTTCACTGGCAGTTCACTGTATTACATGCAGCAATCTGTATTTATTTCTTTTGTTTAAACTTTTGCCAAACTTCATAAAACTAAATCTCAGTCCAGGAGTATGTAAGTATGTTGCTTGTTTCTTTGTGCACTGAATATGGAATGTGGAATAACGTTTCCCATAAGGATGAAAAATAGTTTTGATTTATGCATTCAGTTGAATAACTGTTAAGATGACTTAATGATAGCCAGATTCCTCATCTGAAGGTGAAGTAAACCCAAACAAGAGATTCATGGACTGCAATTCTAAAGAAATTTTCCTAAAATGGGAATTTTCATTTATATCCCTTGAATCCATTACAATTTGCAGTGAAAAATTCACTTTTTGTTTTCCCCAACTAAAGTAGGTGGATTTTATAATAAATTTTTTTCTATTGCATGATTTGTAAGTGACAGAACAATTACTTTATACATTAATTATAAATTTTGTTCATAAGACTGTTATTACACTTTGTTATTACAATGCATATTTTTGCCTATAATTGGCCTATAATTGCCTAGAAGTGTTCAGCAGTATTCCAGCTGCTAATGTAGAGTTTCCTTCTTACTGCTTTTCCATACTATACATAATGACATACTGGTACAAAACAGCTATGGGTGGTAGAACCATTCAGAAAGCATATTTGGCTACAGCATCAAAAATTTATTTTTTATTTTTTTCAATAAGCAATTTTTTTATTATTTTTGCAAGAAACAAGTACTTTTTAATGAGCAGTACTCATAATAATGTCACCAGCAAATACAAAATGCTGTGTGTGTGATGTGTATATATAATATAAAAATCATAACACAAAGAACTTTAAGAACTTAAAACAACATTGAAGACAAATATGTCTTTGGACTCTTGGGACCAAATCTTAAACAGAAATATTTTTTTTATTTTTAAAAATATGTTTTTGATGTAGGATATATTCAAACCTGTGTTGCTGGGAGAAAGCTATGTACTGTCAGTTTATTACTCAGCTTATAATAAAGGCACTTCAGCAGATACACCGCCTCAGAGAAGCCACGTGGGAACACATCTGAAAAAGATAATAAATGGGGAAGGCTGAATGTGTTAAAAATGGCATATTTCATTTTTCATTACGTTGATCTTACCGTAACAATTTTTGAGTAATTGGTAGACACTGATAGTTATATAACGCGCATTTTAAAATGTCTTATACAAATATAACAAACTAAATCACAAATACCCTGTAACTCAGTCCGGGAAGTTGGCGAGCTCATCTTTGCCGATATTCCCTCCACTCAGGACGACCACGACGTTTTTGCCACTGACGTCGGGTATCTTGCCGTTAACGAGGGCAGCAAAAGCGGCACATCCCGATGGCTCTACGACGAGACCGGCTTTGTACAAAGTAGAAACTGTAGACTTAATTTCCTCGTCCGTCACTAATACAATCTCTGCCACGTACTTTTGGCACATCGCGTATGGCAGCGCACCTGAGAAAACCGAAATCATGTCAGCAAGACACTTATGTCAACATAAATCAACCCCCCCCCGCCACACACACACACACACGCACTCACTTGATTAAATAAAGCGTGACACACACTGTCTTGTCACACAGTCTTGTCTTGAATAAAAGTTTGACAAAATAAGGCCGTTTGATTTGAGGCAAAACAATAATACCTGCAAATGGTGGTGCAAGTCCAGAAGCAATACTTTTGCTATCCATGCCAACAGGTTTCTTCTCAATGAAGCTCCTGTACATGGTGCATGCTATAAAATGTAAAGAAAGGTTTAGCCTACAGGAGGCAAACAAACAAACTAACAGGAAAGCATATATTGCCAGCACTGTTTGAATGACTGACATAGAATACAATCAACGTATTCATTCTCTACCCATTACACTTTTTAAAATTCATTTATGAGCATTTGAGTTAATTCTGCACCTCCTTCAGGCTCCACTCCATAGATTCTTGTCTTCTCACAACCTGAGAGCTTAATGACAGCTGCCACTCCAGCCAGTAAGCCTCCTCCTCCACAGCACACCACTACAACTTCTGGATTAGGAACTGCCTCCAGGATCTCAAAACCAAGACTACAGCAGCATGGGAAAGATGATGTAAATTGAAAACATCAGTAATGACTGTCACATCAACTCATATGAACCACATATTTCAGTACCATAATGTTGTCAGAATTCTCAAACTCCAGGCCTGACGGATTCAACCTAGGTTAATGGTTATATTTTTTTAATTTTTGGGAAATTAATCTGCAGTATTAGAGCAGGCAAGAATCCTGCATGGCCTTGGGAATGTGTGGATTTGTAAATTCTACAGTAAAATGATCATAATTAGTTGTCATGTACCTGGCATGTCCTGCTATGAGATCGGGATCATTGTAAGAATGCATGAAAGTCATGTTGTCTTCTTCAACACATCGATTTACTACATTCAGTAGACATGATGTTGGCACTCGTTCAACTTCAATACCAAAAGTCTGTTGATATATAATGTTTTCTGTAAGATACATGACAGTCATTATGCTGTAATTCGTATATATGGTCTGCAATATGAAAATTTACCCTCTGATCCAACAGACATATATAAATGGAGTCAAAATAATACCAGGCAATCTTTAACACACTGTTACAACAGTGGTTCAGCCAATGTGTTAACTGACTGCAAGGCATATTGTAACTACAGTAACTGTGTTTTGTCTATATTATGAAGCCCTACTGGGAGCAGTGGATTCATACTTGTATTAGCAGTGATCTGGAAATGGGGGCTGTTTCAGGCATCACCACTTTGCCTTTCATCCCATAGTGCTTAGAGGCATAGGCAAATGACTTCCCATAATTCCCAGCAGACATCGTCACAAAATGGCCCCCTTTGGCTCTTCGCGCGAACTGATTTGCTACGCCCCGGATCTTAAAGGACCCTGTGAAGAAAAAGAGGAACAGAGCAATGTAACAACTCAATTTGGGAGAGAGACTGGGCCTGAAATTCCCCCTCCTGCTTCTTCTTGACTTCTGCAGGCATCTCTCACTTCTTTAGTTAAGAAGAGTCTGGCATACCCGAACCAATTTATCAGAGTTAACACCCCCCCCCCATCCCTGCTAGTTTAGCAAATACAGGCATGGCCACACTAGAGCATCTTGCCTTAATCCTAATTAACTTCAGTTTATCAATTCAGATCAAACCCATGCCCTTAAACTAGGATAAGTTTAAAGATGGATATTCAAATTCCCAAACACCAACCAGTCCTTTGCATGTTCTCCAACTTTAAGTAAATGTTGCATGAAACATGGAGTGGAAGAGTGGTCTGGCACCAGGGGATCATTGGGGTGACGATCACTCCTAGAGGGCTGGATGTGACTGTCTCACGAGCCTCTTTAAGTACCTCCAGAGTAATGCTGTCCACTGTCAGGTTCTCCATTTTACTGATGGGTAGACAGACTTGGTTAGAGGCCAGGTCCATTTCAATAATGAAACATCTCTTTTGTTGAAACCAGACCTCTGTGTCTTTGCTTGCTGAGAACATCGATCACCCTCAGTCTGTTTGACACTCGAGCAAGAAAACGCGTGTCAGACATGCTCGAGTAAGCTGCCCTGGTATCAAACTACAAATTTGCAAGGATCGATTATTTTCTAACAGCGCTGTTGCCGTCGTATTGTTTTTGCATTAACGCCGGTCTGATTTAAAAATAGGTCTAACGCGAAAAAAACTAAAACATTCAGTCCAGTACATTCAATACAGCATGAACGTCAGCCACGCCAGTCTCGATCTACTGATCAATGGTAACAACTAATTTTATTATTAACAAATCTTACCATATATAATTAAGAGTTCCAACGTAGACTTTGACCCACACTGCTGCGGTTTACTGTTGCAGTGGAAAACATTACTCGGAACTAAGATACGTTGAATCTAAATGTTTCTTGTAGGACAATATTTTGAGAGGGACTTTAAAAATGGCGTCATACTATAGTCGAACGTGACATTCGTATTACTTCGCTAGAGTATTTTGGTTTACTTACACTGTTTAGAAAAAAACAGTTTCTATTAATATCATGGGTGTAATAAGGCATGTAGTGTGCGCTATGTCTGGTGGGGTTGACAGCTCAGTCGCCGCTCTTATTCTCAAACGCAGAGGTAAGACATTCATCCTGTAACGAAATAACCAGTCAAATGATCACTTACAGTCCTGTTTTCGATCTTCACTCCTCGTTTTTCCGGGTTACTTAGGTTATTTCGTCACTGGAGTTTTTATGAAGAACTGGGACTCCTTGGACGAGAAGGGGGTGTGCACCTCGGAAAAGGACTGCGCAGATGCTTACAAAGTGTGTCAGGACCTGGATATACCTTTTCATCAGGTCTCCTATGTTAAAGAGTACTGGCATGAAGTATTCAGGTAGGCCTCTTTAATACATTTTTACTGGCAGTCCAGTGAACATTGCTGCTTGTGCTTTGTTATATATCTATATATCTTCTTTCTTTTCAAAGTAATCTTCTCGGGGAATACCAGAAGGGCAGAACACCCAATCCAGACATAATGTGCAACAAACACATCAAATTTAAACACTTCTATAATTATGCAATAAACACTTTAGGTAAGTGCTTCATACGTACGTGTATTTTTGGTCTTGTTGACATGCATAGTAATGATATGATATTAGAAAAATCTGCTCATCATCTCACGCAGGTGCTGATGCAATGGCAACTGGCCACTACGCGAGAACATCTCAGGAAGATGAGGAGGTTTTTCAGCAGCCGCCCACGCCGTCGTCACGGAGCCTATTCAGAGATCGCTGTGAGATTAAGAATCGTGAGTCTCAGTTCTGCTTGTTTACCACCAATGGCATGTTGCAAAGTTGTCTCGTCTCTTAGTAACCTGCTTTCCTGAATTTCCAGGGGGGGGTTTTCCAATTGATATCTCATTAACTGTTGTCTTGAGTTGTCATAACATGTTCTTTTTGGCCTGTGTTTTTGATTTGATTTGTAGCTGTGAGGCTGTATCAAGGTGCTGATCGCCTTAAAGACCAAACCTTTTTCCTCAGTCAAATCCCCCAGGATGCCTTGCAACGGACTGTTTTCCCACTGGCAGGGCTCACTAAAGATTTCGTAAAGAAGATGGCTGCTGAGGCTGGTTTCCATCATGTTCTGAAGAAGAAAGAGGTAGTGCACCTGTCTTTGACAACAACCGCCCATTTTTTTCCAAGACATTTATTAATTACAAATACTTTATGGATGTAAACACTTTACAAGATTGTGCACATTCTGTTGCCATGCTCAGTTTGTCTTGGCTATTCTCTAGCTCCTCCCCAATGTCTGCTTCCTGACCACAGTGTCACTGCTGTGCTGAGATTGGCCTGCCAGCAAGTTCATTTCCACTTGGCCGTTGTGCCGAGGTCAGAAACTGTCCAGTGATGAGTGGGATAAAGGGTGGATGCAAATCTAAGGATGGCGGTAGATGAGGAGCAGTCTCTACACCCTTAGATGCAACAAAGTGATCAGTGAAACACCATTTACGGCCCTTAGCTCACGCTGTCCAAAGCGACTTACAGTTATGACTGAATACGTTTTGAGCAATTGAGGCTTAAGGGGCCCAACAGTGGTAACTTGACAATGATGGAGGCATCCTTTTGATGACTAGATGAGCACCTTAACCATTGAGCAACCACTACCCACCCACACATGGAAGGGGGTTTTTTAATAAAGTGGGTGGGGCTTGTATAAACCTTGTGATCCTTTATATTAGAGAATTTGCAAGCAGGATTTTCCAAGTGTGTATTCCAGTGTGACTTAGGTAAGAAATGAGCCCTGTTTTGTTTTGTTTTTTTTTTTCTTTCTTTTTTAATGGTCTCCTCAAGAGCATGGGGATCTGCTTCATCGGCGAGCGTCATTTCGAGGACTTCATCCTCGAGGTACGTGCCTCTGTGCATGCGGTAGACCCACGCAGCCTGCAGCCACACCTGGGATGTGCTGCGCTGTGGTTCTGAATGTTGCCTTTTCCCCTGCGCCAGTATTTGGAGCCCAGACCCGGAAGTTTCGTCTCTATCGAAGATGGGAAGACAATGGGAGAGCATAAAGGTATACGCCTTTCACACAGTGCATGTCGTCAGTGGTGCCATGGAGACAGGAGCGTGAAATAACTTTGAGTTTGCCCACACAGGCTGGTTCACTTTCACCTTAGGTCAGAGGGCACGTATAGGAGGGCAGAGAGACTCGTGGTTTGTGGTTGATAAAGATATCACAACTGGAGACATATTTGTCGTAAGTTTTACATCATTAAATCATTGTTCACGGTGGGTTTGTTTTTACGTGTTTTATTACTGTTGTTATTTAATGATCAATGGAATTTCGTATAACCGACCTGAAGCTTTGGCTCTGCGTTTTTAGGCTCCTACCACCAACCATCCTGCCCTGCTACGGGACACTATGCAGACGGATCGCTTCCACTGGATCGTGGGGGAGCCTCCTGACGAGCTGCTGCGCACCCACGTGATGGAGTACAACTTCCGCTTCATACACCAGATGCCGCTGAGTGAGTCACTAACCATCTTTGCAGGGGAGAGTGCAGGGCAGGGCAGCCACCACCCTCTGGCTTTCCTGAGTTTTCATGGTTACGCGTCGTCCCTCTAAATAGCTTGAAGGAAGATGCTATAAAAACAAAACTTTTTTTGTGGATCTGTTATTACCGACAATGTCAACAGTGTCTTAGTTGTCTATCATTAAAATATGTTACACAAATAAGAGTGTGTGTATGTGTGTATGTGTGTCAGCTCCATGCACTGTGACCTTGAATCTTGATGGTTCACTCTGGATAACAACAAAAAAGCCACTGAGAGCACTGACACCTGGACAGGTAAACTAAGAATATTCCAGTCATTTGTATTATACAGATAGTGGAAGTGGCATTAAAGGGCAGGGAGGGTATGCAATGTGTTCAGTTTTGGTGTTAATATCTGTAAGATTTAATTTCAGTTTCATGAATCAAAATTTGCAGGGAAGATGTAATTGTTTTGTTTTTAATATATCGGTATTCATTCTTAATTACAACCTTTTAGAGTCTCAATTCTGTTATTTTATTGTGCATTTAACATGGGGCACTAGTTTCCTTTAATATGTGACTATTTGTTTACATGAATGAAATGGAGCAGTAACTTAACCACGCTTGGCTCGCGCTATGTCTCCAGTTCGCTGTGCTGTATAAGGGGGACGAGTGTCTGGGCAGTGGCAGGATTGTCCAGCTGGGACCCAGTGAACACACCCTCCAGAAACGCAGAGTGGTCAGAGGTATGGAGAGGCCATCGGAACCGGCCATCTGAAAAAGGACAGCCTCCAACCGGCGCGCACACGCTAGTCTTCGCGAATGTCCTACCCCGTGTGCTCGTCGCTAGCGCTGGTGCATCATGCGGGTGAATGGCTAAGGCAAGCCCGGGAGATGTCCGTGGGCGAATTCCGAACTTTGGGAGGGAATTTGATGAATCACAATGATGCGGACTGGACAAATGCGGAATGTTCAGATGCCCCTGTTTATGACAATGTTACATACGTGTTATTATCACTTTGCAGTCTGAAAGTGATCGTGTTTTAAGACTGTACTAATTCAGTTGTAATATATTTTTAAACATGTTCTGTATTAACAACTGATTAATAACTGAAATAATCCTGTGAATATTAAATGTGTGGTTCTTTAAATATCTTTTGTGTAAGTGCTTAATTACTTTTTTATTTAAGTGATGGTGGCATTCTGAGTCAAATATGTTTAATGTTCTCAGTTACTCAGTTTTACGATCTTTAAAATGGCATTTGATTTGGTTACCTGTTGAGCCTATATATTGATATAAAACGGTAATAAACGTCTTAGTCCGGATTTAATCCGATTTAATATATGGAGCATTTTTTTGCTGCAGTACCCGAGCATTCTACTGAATACTTGCGTGTATCTCCAATTCCTGCACGTCACAATTCCATTTCTTGTCCACTAGAGGGAGCATGTGGACCAATTGAGGCCGCAGCTCTTTGAGAACGCAATGAATGTTCAGATGAATTAGCGGAAGCGCAAAAGCTAAATTGTATAGAATTAGTGAGTGAATGTTGGATAAGATCCTCACTTCAGAAAGAGAGAGAGAGAGACAGATAAAACACGCTTTCCTAGTTCTAAGATTAATGCTTCAGTATTTAAACTTAAAATGTCACATGCGTTTAATTTGTATTTATTTAATCAGTTCTAGGAACACCTTAGATCATATGAAAAACCAAGAATAGATGCAATTATGTGAAATGTAATAATATTATTTCAAATATATAATGGTAAGAGAAAACAAAGTATTTCCGACATGTGTTATTATAACAATAGAAATCTGTAGGCCAAGTCACTTATTTTAGAAGAGTTTTGGAAACAACCAAAAAGACCACTTGGAAAGAAACTTCCTAGCCAAGAATGCCAAGCAGGACCTAAATAGAAAGCCCAGCAACGACTGAATAACAATGCATTGGCCATTTACATCAGTTTAGAAGTTGTTACGCGTATCCACGAGAAAGCCCCCCGAGAACGTGCCTCGCGGGGCAAACGCAGCAGGTTTATGCTAATCACTATCGGAGGAGGGGAGACGCACGGAGCCATTTTGTAGTCATTTAAAACTTAACGTGGAATAATGACACTACAGTCTATGGAATCTACGACAAGAAGTGTTTTTATTCGGTGAATAAAACTACCATGAAGGATAAAAGAAAATCAAAGTGTTGGGAGAAGGAGAGTTGAGGACTTTGTTTGGACTTATCTTGAGGGAAAGTGGAATTAAGGAATTTTAAACCATGGAACTTTGTTGGGTCTTGGTTAACCTACTTCTCAGTGTGCCTCTCATTGGATGTTTTGACTTGCACCTTTCGGATACTTTACATTCTGGAGCTGTTTTGGCAAATTTGTCACTTGGACCAGGCTGGACGTACAAACTTGACAGGACTTTAACTTCCAAATACATTCGGAATTTTGTAAAAGTGGAATGGCAAGACGGTGTGGTAAGTCTCATACGGGAGGTGAATTGCGCGCGCCTTCCAAAGAACCCGGTACCTCTTTCTTTCAAGATAAAGTCTGTAACATCTGAATCTTTTGTCATCACACACTTTAATGTGTTTGTACACGGACAGAATTGCTTTATCAAGTACAAAAGAAAGAGTGCCGTTAACAAGCCCGATATTCACGCCGATTACCTTTACAATTTGGGAGTAACTTCCTGCTTTTCTTCAGGTGTTCTACTTGTCAACCTTGAAGACTATTTACCTGCCTTTGCTCAGCATAACAATATTTCTGGTTGTTCTTGCACAGCAAAATATTTGAATGTGTCTCTACATGAAAGAAGTTTATATGTCCAGGATGATCACTGTTTGTCAGGGAAGAAGGAGACTATCTTGTGTATGCTATGCGACTCGCGAGGCGACCGCTTCTCCATGCGCGTCAAGTTGCGGCTCATGACAACTGAACTCGTTAGAGTTCAGGGGTCGTTAGAGTACATTCAGCACGGATCTTACAAATTGAAATCACGCAGAATTAGGAGTACGAATTCAGCTCCTGTGTTTCAGCTACCTAATTATCAAGTATCTGTTCCGGAGAATGAACCAGCAGGGACGCGCGTTATCACACTAAAAGCTACTGATACCGATAGTGGGGAGGCTGGCAGGATAGAATACAGTATGGAAGCGTTATTTGACAGTAGATCAAGTGACTTCTTCAGGATAGACCCACAAACAGGTAGTATTGAAACAGAGCAGCCATTAGACAGGGAGTTCAAAGACACCCATGTCTTTAAAGTAACTGCAACCGACAATGGCAGTCCTCGGCGATGGGCTACGTCATTCCTTACCGTTACTGTCAGCGACACTAACGACCACAGCCCTGTGTTCGAGCAGACCAAATACAGGGTGAGCATTCGCGAGAATGTGGAAGTGGGGTTCGAAGTTATGACTGTTAGGGCGACAGACGAAGATGCGCCTTCAAACGCTAACATGATCTATAAAATCGTAAGTGGCGACAGCACAAACTCCGTTTTTGAAATTGACTCAAGGCATGGACTCGTAAAAGTAAAAGTGCGCCCAGATAGAGAGACCACAACGCAGTATGAGCTCATAGTAGAGGCAAATGACCAAGGAAAAGACCCAGGACCCCGTAGTGCAACAGCCACTGTACACATAACGGTAGAAGATGAGAATGACAACTACCCTCAGTTTAGTGAGAAGAGGTATGTGGTCCAGGTTCCTGAAAATGTGCCTGTCAACACCAGAGTGGCTCAGGTGGAGGCCACTGACAAGGATGAGGGTAACAACGCCAAAGTTCATTATAGTATAATCAATGGAAACGTGAGGGGCCAGTTCTACATTCACAGTCCAACTGGCTTCATTGATGTTATAAATCCACTAGATTATGAAACAAACAGGGATTATAGTTTGCGTATCAAGGCGCAGGATGGAGGCAGACCTCCTCTCATTAATAGCACAGGAATGGTGATTGTGCAAGTGATTGATGTGAATGACAATGCCCCCATGTTTGTAAGCACTCCGTTCCAGGCTACTGTTTTGGAGAATGTGCCCATCGGGTACTCTGTGATTCATATTCAGGCTATTGACTCTGATTCTGGTGAAAATGCCCGCTTGGATTACCGCCTCACGGACACCTCCCCTGACTTTCCCTTCACTATCAACAATAGCACAGGGTGGATTACAGTCAGCACCGAGCTGGACAGAGAGTCCACAGAGTTTTACACCTTTGGCGTGGAAGCTAGAGATAACGGCATTCCCATGATGTCCTCTTCTGCTAGTGTCAGCATCACTGTGCTGGATGTGAACGACAACGTGCCCACATTCACCGAAAAGGTTTACGCACTGAAAATCAACGAGGACGCACTGGTGGGAACCAGCGTGCTGACGGTGACTGCTGTGGACCGTGACATCAACAGCGTGGTGACCTACCAGATAACCAGCGGCAACACACGGAACAGGTTTGCCATCACCAGCCAGAGTGGCGGTGGGCTCATCACCCTGGCCTTGCCGCTGGACTACAAACAGGAGCGGCAGTACGTTCTGACCATTACGGCGTCGGACGGCACACGTTATGATACTGCACAGGTCTTCATTAATGTCACTGATGCCAACACCCACAGGCCTGTGTTCCAGAGCGCCAACTATCAGGTTCTGATCAGTGAGGACAAACCTATCGGGTCTACAGTGGTTGTCATCAGCGCTACAGACGAGGACACAGGAGAGAACGCACGCATCACGTACATCATGGAGGATAATGTGCCACAGTTCAAGATCGACCCAGACTCTGGTGCCATTACCACGCAAATGGAAATCGATTATGAGGACCAGGCGTCTTACACTTTGGCCATCATTGCCCATGACAATGGTATCCCACAGAAGATGGACACCACCTATGTGGAGATCATTATCGAGGACGCCAACGACAACATCCCTCAGTTTGGCCAAGAGAAGTATCAGGGTAAAGTGTTCGAGGATGCGCCTCAGTACACCAGTGTGCTCCAGATCTTTGCCTCAGACAGGGACTCCGGCTCCAACGGCAGGGTGAGCTATAGCTTTCAGGGTGGTGACGACGGCGATGGAGATTTCCTCATTGAGCCGTACTCGGGTATCATCAGAACCAACCGGAAGCTGGACAGGGAGAACGTTCCAGTCTACAACCTGAGAGCCTTTGCTGTAGACAGAGGAATTCCCCCCCTCAAAGCTGAAGTGGAGATCCAGGTGTCAGTTCTGGACATTAACGACAATGCCCCGGTGTTTGAGAAAGATAATCTTTATATCGATGTTAAGGAGAACAGCCCTGTACATTCTGTGGTGGCTCGGATAACTGCAACAGACCCCGATGAAGGAACCAATGCTCAGATCATGTACCAGATAGTGGAAGGAAACATACCTGAGGTTTTTAACTTGGACATCTTCACTGGAGACCTCAAAGCGCTCATGGATTTAGACTATGAGACCAAGACAGAGTATGTGATAGTAGTACAGGCCACGTCTGCACCGCTGGTCAGCAGGGCGACAGTCCACATCCGTCTGGTTGACGTCAATGACAACGAACCCATCCTGCACAACTTTGAGATAATCTTCAATAACTACGTCACCAATAAATCCAATAGCTTTCCAGCAGGCATTATAGGGAAGGTGCCGGCCCACGACCCGGATGTGTCGGATAAACTTACCTATAGCTTTTTGGAAGGCAATGAGTTGAGCCTGCTGATCCTTAACCCAGATACTGGAGAGTTAAAACTGAGCAGGGACTTGGACAACAACAGGCCGTTGGAGGCTATCATGAAAGTCGCTGTTTCAGGTAAGAGCCTTTTAAACTTTCATGTTCTCGGGGGACGATAGCGCATGTTTGATCAATTGTTTTTCATGTAAAAAGAATTCCAGTATCCACCGTAAACATAATGAAAATCTGACTTAATTTTATTCTCTTTTATTCTCTTTATTCTTAAGTGGCTGAAGTAAACTTCAGTTCTGAACAGTGCTGGTTGCTCTGAGGTACTGTCTGTGTTCAGTACTTGAGATAGGTTCAGTCTGTACCGTGCTGGTTGCTCTGAGGTACTGTCTGTGTTCAGTACTTGAGATAGGTTCAGTCTGTACCGTGCTGGTTGCTCTGAG
>JAOXYF010000004.1:10288979-10299272 GCA_028565775.1 Sternarchorhynchus goeldii
AAAGAGATCCCCATGCACACTCTTCCAAGCCTCCTAATAAGGGCTGTACCCAGGTCAGCTTTGAAAGATGTGCAATATCTCAAGCACCCTTCTTCAGCACTGAAGCCTGTTCATGGGCCATGGGGGCATCTGCGCTCACTCTCTCTCTCTCTCTCTTTCTCTCTCTCTCTCTCTCTGTCTCTGTCTCTGTCTCTCTCTCTCTCTCTCTCTCTCTGGGTTAGCCCAAGGCCAGAACTGCCTTCAGCTCTTTGATGTGCAGGCAGAGACAGACAGTAAAATCTGAGAACAGATATGTCAGGGAGATGAGCAGCGCTTTCACTGAGCATTTCCAGATACAAACCCACTAACATACAGCCTCCTCCCACACACCACGTGCCCCGGTCTGAGAGTGGAGAGAAAAAGAGAGGGAGACTGAGAAAGAAATATAGAAACTTTGGAAACAAACAAATAAAGGGAGAGGAGATTGTGTGTGTGTGTGTGTGTGAGAGAGAGAGAGAACAGCGAATAGCCACTCCAGTCACCCATCTGTGCTGTTTTGGTACAGGAGGAGGTGCTGGTGATGTCAGTGAGGCGTAATCTCATTCTGCACATTCATTATGTGTGTGGGCCCATCTGGCCCTCATAACCACCAAGCTCATCTCATGCTGCCTCAGTCCCCAGAGTGAATTCCACACAGCCCAGAGATGGGTGGAAAGCACACGTGTGTGTGTGCATGTGTGTGTTGGTGTGTGCCTCTCCAGACCCCCAGCATGTTTTGTTGAACACCTTATGTTGTTATGGAGAAATAGAGAACCGCTCATGTTGTCTACCTCTCTTGCTAAGCCTTTGATAGCAGGTGTTTTTTTCTCTTTTCTTTATGCTGTGCATTGTCCTGTATGTGTACAGTTAGTGAGACGTATTTTGCGAGCCAAACAGGTTTCACCTTGTTGTATTATCTCTTTCTGTCTATGTGTTTTACTCACATACTTGGGGTTAATCAATGACACACTGGCTTGTTTTTATTTAAAAGGCCACCAGATCCGGGCAAAGTTCCCATATAGGTCCACGTGAGAAGCGATTTGATGCCACGTTTCTATGGCAATGGGGATTCTGCTCCTCCCTTCCGACTTGACAATAGTTCTGGGCAGGTCTTCAGACAAGGAAGGTGGAAATCCCGCTGGTTGGTCCTTATTATTGTTACGAGCAAAACCTACTGCACATGGACTCTGGAAAACGATCCTGCATATATGACGCAGTACGCCTTTTGAAACCTGTCCAACGTGTTTCCTGTATTGTCCAAATGTTTCATATATATCGTGGTCTTTATGCTGTATTGAAATTGTAAATTCTGCTCCACTGTTACAGAATCCAGTTATTCTGATTCATCGCAATCCCAAGGGTGCTGTTGCCGACACGAGAGGCATTTCGCACTCATACTTGGCACCGAGGCCCAAATCAGCATTTTGCTTAAACCACTACAAGACGACTGTAATCCGAAACATTTCGTAAATGTTCTTTCTCCTTATTGCTAGTCTGTTGACACTTTGCCATCTGAACCTGCATGTGAAAACACTGCAGGATGAGGAACGAAGACACTGGGAGGTACTTTCCCCAGCCTGCACGCTCAGGATGTGTCTGAGGTAGTTACAGAACCCCAGCCAGTTGTTGGCACACCGTCTGAGACAATCTCTCATCGTATCGGATTGAAAATTGCAGAGCAGATGAGTTGTGCTCACTAACTGTGTATGTGAATGTTTGTGAGTGAGTTCATGACTGAGAGAGAGTGCGAGAGAGAGCTTTTGTATTTATCTCACCTGAATAAAACAGGTCAGTTGGTGGTGTAAAAGTGGGAGGGGTAAGTACACATATCTCTGTAAAGCTATTGGCTAGGAGCAAGGTTCCTTTGTTCATATATTGTGATTCAAACAGTTGAAGCTCAGGAGAGGGCGGGCTTAGCTAGTTGGCCAATGTGCTTATTATGACCAACTCTGCCTCTCATTGGTTCCTGTCAGCATTTACAACCCGATTTACATTAACTGTTAGAGTGATTCTTTGTGGAGTCACTTAATAGCTTGTTTTGAAGGTCTGTGTCTGGGTGGTGCCATGTGATGACAAGACATGATTGATTTACCTACAGATTGAAAAACAACACCCACAGAATTTTTTTTGTTCTTTTTTCAGGTTTGGAGAGATTCTTAGTGTTAAGTCTTAACGAAGTAAGGCTTGTATCTTCTTGTCTCTGAGGAGCAATTTGTTAGCATGAACAACAAGACGTCAAACTTTGAAAACTGAACCAAAACTGTGATTATATAGATAGGAGCTTTTCTTTAATCATTCCTGTGAAGTGGAGGCTGTAATGTTTGTAAGTCTGAAACACTGTGAAGACCTCATCCTAACCCAGGGTGAAGACTCCATCTTAACTCAGGGTGAGGTCCTCATCCTAACCCAGGGTGAAGACTCCATCTTAACTCAGGGTGAGGTTCTCATCCTAACCCAGGGTGAAGTCTCCATCTTAACTCAGGGTGAGGTTCTCATCCTAACCCAGGGTGAAGACTTCATCTTAACTCAGGGTGAGGTCCTCATCCTAACTCAGGGTGAAGTCTCCATCCTAACCCAGGGTGAAGTCTCCATCCTAACTCAGGGTGAAGTCTCCATCCTAACCTCTCGAAACTCCCCTTGCTGTTGGTCAGGCAGGCTAAGGTGAGGCATCACGGATAGTGTGAACAGAAAACCGAACAGGACATATCACTGACTCAACAGCCTGCAGCTGGCTTATCATTTCAGCTCAGCCACATGCCACACACCAGCACTGCACTGCAAGATGACACACAAATACCCCCCCACACACACACACACATGCAGACACTTCCGTTCAACCTGAATGACTCGGTGTGATTCAGTGTGTGTTGAAAACAGACCTGTCATTATAACCTATTATTGCTTGATAATTTATACAGTTAGTACAATACATGATAATAAACTCATTAAGATAATACTGGTAAATTGCAGGTATTATTTAGATTAAGTGGTATATTAGGTCTTTTTGTGATCCTGACTGTGGTATGGTGTAAGGGTTATTGCGGTCACGTGCTAACCCACGGGGGAGGGGAGGGTGACGGCCCAGATGGTCTCCCCGTCCTCCCCGGTGATGCCTGTCGGGCAACTCTTGCGGCCTCCCCACCGCTGATCTCAGTACAGCAGCTGTGAGGCTAAAGATAGACTCCCCTGCAGTGGGACTGGGAAAAAAGCCATGTCATTTGTTGAAGTTTTGTGGCATTTCACTGCAGTTGCTAAGATGTAAAGTCAAGTCTGTGAAACATAGTCATGTTGTAACATGTGGCCTGTAATTTTTTTTTATCAAAGAAATGATTAGCAAATTTAATGAAATTTAAAACTCGTTAGTCTTGTATTTTTATTATAGTCGTTCTTACCATTAGGAGAAGTAATAGTCATTGTAGTAATTTAATTACTTATATGTATGTCTCATGATTGAAATTAAATATTAGATTTTTTTCTCGATTATTTGATCTAATATATCTAAAGAATTATGTATATTATCTTGGATTTGATGTTATTTGCGCATATCTCAGTGTCATCTTGTAACAGACGTCTCAGTATGTCATCTTGTAACAGGCGTCTCAGTGTGTCATCTTGTAACAGACCACCTCATATCATGTCTAGTGGAATGTCTGATATCTCCCAAAAAAGGACATTTAAAATTAGCATTAGGGATCATGCAGCATTCGTCTAGTCGGAGCTTATCAGCTTGAATGAAGAAAGACTGTCACAGTGGGAATTCTTGTGCTGCTTTTATGACCTTGAAGTCATAAAAGCAGACAGGTTCTTAGTGCAGTTCCAAGAGGCAACAACCTGTCTGTCAAGCCTGTCTTTCAGCTCTCAGAAGTAGGAACCTCTGTAGTGTTTTCAGCAGCAAAAGCTCTGGACGCCTTTCTGTTTTCTTAAGCTTTTCTGTTTTCCTAAGCTTTTCTGTTTTCTTAAGCCGACATTTCAAGCTTCTGCATCTTATGTCCTAAAGACATTTGCCACTGTGTGTGTGTGTGTGTGTGTGTGTGTGTGTGTGTGTGTGTGTGTGCGTGCGCGCAAGTGTACATGTGTTCACGTGAATGTGTGTACATGTATGTGTGCATGCATGTGTGTGTGTGTGTTTGTGTGAGTGGAATATCAGCTGTCCATTCTGCAGCAGCATGTGGAATAACAGGGGCTAGCGCTGCACACAAGGCCTAGTGGGTCTACAGCAGCAAGAGATATTGACCTCCAGCCCCCTACCCCCCACACACAGCCCACACCCCTGCTCCACTCACCTCCAGAGAGCCGTCATCTCCTCACCTCTCTGCCCCCTAGGTCCCCCCCCTCCCCAGCTGCTGCCGTCTCTCACTCAGCGGCGGAGCTGGAGAACTGTGCTCTGCCGACCCCACGCAACCACTGCACTGGGTAAATAAAAGGCGTTTCTAAAGAGTAGCACTCTAAAGTGACATCGGCACGACAACATCGAACTAATGATGATGATTCCTCCGGCTCTCTAGCAACAGTGCGGAGACAAACACCCTTTGCCTGGATGGATGTGTCCATCCCTACGGTCAACCCCCACTGGCAGGTCTGACCTGAGCAATATCAGCTCTCCCTCACCCCCCACCTCCCAGTGCTTTATGGCCGCCAGACATTTCAGCGATGCATGACTCCGAAACCCGATGCTGCCTCGTTCGAGCGGCTCTGTAGGTAGCGTTGTCTTGCCGGGGGTATTAATTAGACACGGCACCTGTTCCCCAGTTGTTCCCTTGCCAGAGTGAACCAACCCTTAGGTCCCTCAGTGGTGCAAGACGTTCGGTTTAAGCGTGCGTAACGCCTACAGCTCTTGCCTAGAAACACTCTGGTGTGGAGAGATCCCACGGCGAGGCGTGAGACGCCGTCGGTGGGGTCAGGAGCGGCCCCTCCCCGCACCTGGCTGGGGCGCATCCACTGTTTGATAAAGGGGAAAAAATGTGGTAGGGCCACTGAGCCTCGGCGGAGCAGGAATCCTGGCAGAACGTCAAGGCAGAATCCAGCATGCCACTCCAG
The DNA here is from genome assembly GCA_028565775.1 of Sternarchorhynchus goeldii. Classification (NCBI taxonomy): domain Eukaryota; kingdom Metazoa; phylum Chordata; class Actinopteri; order Gymnotiformes; family Apteronotidae; genus Sternarchorhynchus; species Sternarchorhynchus goeldii. The sequence continues at coordinate 10,294,035 of JAOXYF010000004.1, forward strand.
GTCTTGCTGTTGTGAGGCTTTGGGACCACAGCACAGAGTCGTACTTTGGTACTGACGCTCAGAGCGCTGCAAACACTTGATGGAGCAGAAATCGAGTGCGCATGGTTTGACTGGATTTACTTGAAGAGGAGGAGCCTCAGATAAATGTGTGAATATATATAATAATAGAACAGCTCAGGTCCTGGTGGCTCCCCCCCCCCCTTGTTTGTAGACCCAGTGGTATGCTCCAGCCTTATTACCATGATTGCAGGGTTGGTGCAGGCCCCTTCAAGGCAGGACTGTTCCATTTACTTGTCCCCCTACAGTTATGTCTAGACTCTGTAATTTTCATACAGAGGCAGGTGGAATGCTGCCTCAGAGTTCATCTTTGGTTCGTTTTCCTGATTTCTGGCCAACATTGTATAATTTTTCTAAGCTGTCTGTTCACATTGCCTGTGCTTGTTGTTGTCCTATGAGGTATTTACGACCTAAACTTCATACAACATACACATTCTTACGCCATTCTGGAAGCTTCTCGAAAGGTGAGATTCCCGACGCGTTTCCGTAGCGAGCGGAGCTGTCCGAGGGCTCCGCCTCGGCGGGCCAAAGCCTGATTGGCTGACTTGCTGTCTCTCCCCACCAGACGGCGCGCACCTGGTGACGGCCCTCTGCACGCTTCGTGTGGCCATCATCACGGACGACATGCTGACGAACAGCATCACGGTGCGGCTGGAGAACATGTCGCAGGAGCGTTTCCTCTCACCGCTGCTGGGCCTGTTTGCCGAGGGCGTGGCCGCCGTGCTCTCCACCAGCCGCGACGGCGTCTTCGTCTTCAACGTGCAGAACGACAGCGACGTGAGCGGCAGCATCCTCAACGTCACCTTCTCGGCGCTCCTGCCAGGCGGCGCCCCGGGCCGCTACTTCCCCTCGGAGGAGCTACAGGAGCAGATCTACCTGAACCGCACGCTCCTCCGCCGCATCTCCAGCCAGAGCGTCCTGCCCTTCGACGACAACATCTGCCTGCGCGAGCCCTGCGAGAACTACATGAAGTGCGTGTCGGTGCTGAAGTTCGACAGCTCACCGCCGTTCGTGGCCTCCGACACGGTGCTCTTCCGACCCATCCACCCCGTCAACGGCCTGCGATGTCGCTGCCCGCCGGGCTTCACGGGAGACTACTGCGAGACGGAGGTGGACCTGTGCTACTCGGGGCCGTGCCGCAACAACGGCCACTGCCGGAGCCGAGAGGGCGGATACACCTGCGAGTGCCTGGAGGACTTCACTGGTGAGTGGGGTGGGGGTGGGGGGCGAGGGTGATCTTGCCCTTTGAAGGTGTGGGGTGGAGGGATTGTGGCCCCAGAGAGCCAGAGAGGACCGGCTCAAGTCAGGGCCTTCTGGGTAACGGGACATTTTAGAGGCAGTAGGTCTCCTTATTTGGCTTCCAAACAGGAAATCCAAAGTTATGGTTGGTGGTCCTCCAGAAAATGCCAGCACAGGTGAATCAGAAGCTACTGTCCTGTAGATGATCTGATTCTGCTCCACTTTCATTAGTGTTACTGCCGCCTTGAGGTCCATGGAATTCTTTTGTCCATGAAATTCTTTTGTCTTCCCTTGAAGTCCTCACCCATATTCTCCAGACACTGGGTTCCCTCAGAGCCCAGGAGTGAATAAGGCATCTGTTATGAGTATCTGATAGGAGGATCACTCACTCTCCACTCTGGGCCTCCTCCCCTGCCCCTGCACTTCCTTATCGGGGACAATTACCATCTAATCACCCCCTCCTCCCCACGCTAATCACACCCTGTGCTTTGAAGGTCACAGTTCAACTCCAGGTAGTCTGGGGTCATTATAGCCACGATGACAGCCGGGGCCCTCCACGGCTCCCTGGCTCTCCCGTTCTCACGTTAGGGGAGGGAAACGGATCCGTCTAATTCCCACAGAGAAAGGGATTATCCCTAGGAAAGCAGCTGTCATTAGCAGCGCAGAGCCTGCCATCCTGTTCTCCATCCCCTCCCTCCACCTTCCCTCCACCCTGGCCAAGCATACCTGCCCATGTTCCAGATCTTGTCAGGATAATGGCAGACACATAAACCTCATGAAGGAGAAAGTGCATGCGCAGGGCTGGAGTGACCGGTCCCGCCGACGGTGGGGCGCTAGCCGCGGAGACTGACCCGGCTCCAGGCTCGGCCTCAGGCCAGCCGGCTGGAAGATCATTAGCAGTTTGCAGCACAGTTTAGATGAGACATTTCCTGCCTGACATGTGATGGCTTGCCCAAGCTGGACCATATCAAACTGGAAGCTGTAGAAAGGAAAGAATAATTAAACCCTTACACTCCCAGGACTCATCAGTGGGGCCAGACAGTCATTCCTCACTCTTGTAACTACATACCTGCCAGAGTAAATGAAAGGTAGTAACTGAGTAATTCAGTTTTTATTGAATAATAAGCATTTTGGGTAAGAGCTGAAAAAGAAGTCTGTTAAATCATTGTTACTGTTTAGAGTCAATAGTATTTGGAACAAAATTCATCCCCTTATGTTCCTTAGGCTAGTTTTATAATTAGTTTTTTTTTTTTCCTGGCATTAGTAGTTGGCCATCATCATCTGTCATTGAATAGGTAACTGTGTTCTCTCTATCTCTCTCTCTCTGTTTCTCTCTCTCTCTCTCTCTCTCTCACTGTCTCTGTCACCACAGGTGAGCACTGCGAGGTCAACGCCCGCTCGGGTCGCTGTGTGCCAGGCGTGTGCAAGAACGGGGGCAAGTGCGTGGATCTGCTGGTGGGCGGCTTCATGTGCCAGTGCCCGTCAGGCGAGTACGAAAAGCCCTACTGCGAGATGAACACGCGCAGCTTCCCTGGCCGTTCCTTCGTCACCTTCAAGGGCTTGAGGCAGAGGTTCCACTTCACCGTCTCCTTCATGTAAGTGACGGAGCAGACATTCCAGCATGTTCCTAGATGAAATTTGCACTGAATGTTTTGCTAGATGAAATTTGCACTGAGCTGGAAAAGTATCTGCCTTCTCTGGCAGATCTTGTACTTGTTATCTTGCCCCCTAATGCAGGGCAGGCCAGCATGATAAATTTGTCTGTTTATCTTAACATTGTCTGCACGAAACCGTGCTTCTTTTAAATCAGAAGTGTCTAACACAAAGTCAAGAGAAGGTCAGTGGAGAAAAATGTTCGCTCCTGCGCGGCGGATAAAAACAGGAGGGGCTCCGTTTGGAGAGGGCGCTGCTGGTGTTTAGCTTGGGCCGCCGGCTCCCTGACTCCTCTGCCCCCTGTAGCCCTCGTCCCGGAGCAGAGGAGCTTGTGCTGGAGGAGCCACTTCCTGTCCCAGAACCCCCAGATCCCTCTACCCGTTTTCCCTCCCTTCTTCCTCGCCGCCCCCGGTGCCACTCTTCGCCGGCCGGTCTGTTTTGCAGAGTTGCTGTTACCTCTTGGAGGCCAAAATGTCGTGTTTTCTTTCCTACAGGTTTGCGACGCGTAAGAGAAACGCCCTGCTACTTTACAACGGCCGCTTCAACGAGAAGCACGACTTCATAGCTTTGGAGATCATCGAGGAGCAGATCCAGCTCACCTTCTCAGCAGGTGGGTCTCAACCTCTATCTGTGACACAGTGTATCAGCCTTCATTTGTTTTTGACACAACACTGATCCAAGGTCAGGCATATAGTTTGCTGCCCTTGCCGCAGAGCGCTGGTCACAAATGGGTTTCTACTTGTGGATTTCTACTTCACCTATACTTGCTGCCCTGGGTTCTGTTCACTGAGTAGTGTGGGTTTGTAAGGAGGGCCTTGGTTGTGTGTGTACAAGCCCTGGTGCAGGTGCCGTGTGATTGCTGTGGGGGAGTGTGTGTGAGCAACTGTGTCAGAGCAAGATCTATGACTTCATGAATTAAATATCCAGACATATCCAGACTTCAAAACGTGCACTGATCAGTGTGTGCACCCTTATCCCAGAGGCAGATGCTAGACGCTGGTCTGTTTTTCAAGTGCTTTCATGAATATTACTGAACTACTCACTTTATTATGCAAACACAAACACATACACACACAGCACAATTGTATATACTTGCATGCACACATAGATGCACACAGATGCGCTTAGATTAAAATTCTACATTTATCTCACAAACAAACACATGCACGTACACACACACACACACACGCACACACACAGACCCCAGGATGTGTGTAATGTCCCCACTGGAGCACATATCTTCCCCCAGACAAAGAGATACAGAGCACCATACCGCAGCACTTGTTCCGCACGCCGTAATCTGCAACAGCTTCGCCACCCGAAACCTTTTCTTCCCCGGCAAGGCCTGCCGATGCCAACAGTCAGAAGATTACGCTCAACTCAGAGCGAATAAAGACAGCTTTCAGACCGAGATTCGACCAGAAGATTACGCTCAACCCCAAGTTAATTAAAGAAAGGTTTCGAGTGCGTTCAGAAGGCCCTGCCGCCGCGCTGCAGTGTTTGCGAGCTGTTTACCGCTGCTTTTGTGAGCGCCTGCCAAGACGTGCCTGCCCTTGGTAAATATGCCTGTAAGTCCAGTGTAAATCACTGTCGAGGGTGCTCCCGTAGCACTGTGAATGAGCCCTATTGATGGGAAAGAAACTCTTGCCACTTGTGTGTATGATGGATGGCCACTGTGTGAGCTGGCTTTGTGCTCCTGCCGCTACATGACTCCGGCCCGAACCAGTGTGTTGTTTCTGAGCAGACAAAAGACAGAGAAAGACAATTTCCGAGCAGAGAAAGACAATTTCAAAAAATACAATCGCAAAACAAGTAACATGCGCCAAAACACACTCTGAATGCACGGTTTCTTTGGCGTGTATGATTCCACTTAAGCGCCCTGTTGCGCCGTGCTGTAGTTAAGCGCTGTAGTTAAGCGCTGTAGTTAAGCGCTGTAGTTAAGCGCTGTCTGTTTGTTTTTAGGTGCTTTCTCTCCCTCACTCTCGCCTTCTTTCTCCCTTCAGGAGAGGCTAAGACCACCGTGGCTCCGTTTGTGCCTGGCGGCGTTAGCGATGGCCAGTGGCACTCTGTCCAGCTCCAGTACTACAACAAGGTAAAAGGCTGCAGGCTCCAGACTCCGCCTCCTGCTCAAGCCCCGCCTCCTGTTCAAGCCCCAAGCACTGCTGTTGCATGTTGTTATTGCTTGCCTGTATTGATTTCCCCCTGCTTCCAGCTCCAAAACGCCGAAGCCAGACCGGAGCGATGTTGCTGTGAAAGAGGGGAAGCCCAAGTCTTCCATGAAACGCAAAC
>JAOXYF010000004.1:10314475-10332632 GCA_028565775.1 Sternarchorhynchus goeldii
TCTCTCTCTCTCTCTCACTCTCTCCTTCTCTCTCTCTCTCTCTCTCTCTCTCTCTCACTCTATCCTTCTCTCTCTCTCTCTCTCTCTCTCTCTCTCTCTCTTCTTCACCTTCTCTTACTCTTTTATTTTTTATCTCCTTCTCACCACATTTCTCCCAAAGATGTTGTTTGCACATAGAAAGTATTCCATTAAATGGCAGTAATAAGCAGAGATTACACTCATAGTGTTTCATTTGTTCTGTTTAGCTCCATCAACCTGCAGGCTTTTTAAATGTCAAACTCTCCCTCCCACCTCTGTATGCACACACACACACACACACACACACACACACACACACACACACACACACAGGGAAAGTACCTGCTCGGCAATCTTATCTCTCCTGAGGTTGCTAATTGTTTTAATATCTGGCTGAACACAATTAGACACAGAGATTAAGATGTCAGGCGTGGCCACTCTCTATTAAAAGCATTTCAAGCCAATGTGAATGTGAGTGCTGCAGTTAGAACCTGCGCCTCCGGTCGGACCAGCAAAAACACCTGCTCCAAACCTGCTCGAAATTTCACATCTCATTCCAAATCGTATATATCCAGCTAACTGTGGGAGTGATTGACAGGTGGGTTGCCACCAATAAGCTGCTCTCTTCTGGATTTTGCTCCACCTTGTTATATGGTTAATAGTTTTGAGTGCAAAATCCGACAAATAAACATTCCAAAACATAGTACATTTGTATATAGGACTGTCGATGCTACACACTGCCAAGAACCTCTGCTAAGAAAGGCTGTTTGTGTCCTACTACATTCTTTGCTCACGTTTGTGTTGTACCACTACTGAACTGTAATGGGGAATAAAGACTCATACTACCTCAATCACAGAGACCCTTTATGTATATTAATGGCCAGTTTCTGTAACACCTAGTTCCAGAAACTTTAAGGTTTAGTTTGTTATTTTAAGGTGTAATTTAAGGTTACTTTATGCCAACCTTTATTTCCATGTCTCTAACATTTTTTAAAGTAATATTTTTCATCCCCATTAACGTTGATTTCTTTATATTGACTATAGAGCTGATTAATAGCTCTTTGGCACCCCTAGAGGCCAGCAGTGTGTACTGCTCTCGTGGCTCATGCCTGCATTCCCTCCCAGGTCTCTGGACCTGACGGGCCCTCTGCTGCTGGGGGGTGTGCCCGACCTGCCCGAGGACTTCCCCGTACGCAACCGCGACTTCGTGGGCTGCATCAGCAACCTGACCATCGACAGCCAACCCATGGACATGGCCAGTTTCATCGCCAACAACGGAACCACAGCAGGTCTCACACCAAGAACTGTTTTCTTTTTTGTGTACCGTTACACAAAGCGGGAACATTGGCAGCGGCTGCTAACAGAGCTCACTCTGCGCGCAAATCCAGCTCTATTTTACCGCTATGGATTACGACCGAATTCCTTCAGCCTGAATCATGTAGAGCTACAAAGAGTTATGGCTGATTTTAGCAGCCATAGATTTTATTTTTTTAAAAGAAAATTTGTTATTCACTCCCACTCTTGGTGCTTTCTACAAAAAAAAAAACCCTTAATGAGACACAACTCTGTACTTTAGAATTCATGCAACACATTATTGACCTTGGATACTCCCTGGTTTTCCTGTGTTGTCCAGGCTGCCCAGCAAAGAGGAACTTTTGCAGAGAGGACCTGTGTCAGCACGGAGGGCAGTGTGAGAACAGATGGAGCACCTACTTCTGCCACTGTCCTGATGGTCGTGGAGGCAAGAACTGCGAGCAAGGTTAGAATCCGCGCGCGCGCGTGTGTGTGTGTGTGTGTGTGTGTGTGTAAGGCAAGGCGTTGTCTTCAGTTTCAGTGCACGTGAGAGCGCATGGCTCGGCCCACATCCTCACACGCGTGCCCCGCGCGTTTGCACGATTGTTGCCTCGTATCCTTGTTTGGATTCGCTCACTGATTACCCCGCAGAGGCGCAGGAAGCGAGCGGGATCATTAACACGCGCCTATTTCCTGTTAAGGAAACTTCTCCGCCGATAGTCATCAGCCAGAATCCGCTGATTTCTGCAAACGACTGGCCGGTAAAGCCATTCTTGCTGGTGGCAGGGGCTTCGGCAATAAGTCGGCCGCCGGGCCCTCGGCCAGGGCCTCCTCGTCTCCGCAGCCTATCCCAGCTGGATTACACACCTCTGGGGCAGAAACATGAGTCTCCATCACCTGTCCTATGCTCAGCGATCAGGACAAAGCTCAGAACTCAGAGTTCAGGCACAAAGATAAAACCTTTTCTGTCAGGGGCATTTTACACTCAAGGCTGTTTTCAAGTAGGGTTCAAATATTACATTCCTGCGAGAAAAAAAAGCAGAGTAGGATGGACCAGCTGTGTGGTTTTTTTTCCCTTTCATTCTTACTCTGGCATGTTTTGCGGTAAAACGTCTGCGATGGTGCTGAGGTGACTGATGGCGGTATTTTGTCACGGCAGGTGGACAAAGATGGACGAGCCTCTGGGGCAAGAGTGTCATGTGACCACATTCTCAGGTTGATTCGATGAGCGCTGCAGAAAAAGCAGCGCGTGTCGCTAGTTCCCTGAGGCAGAAACCAGCCTCGCGTCTGACTGACTCCGCCCAGCCTCTTTGCCACTTTCTGCCTCTAAACTGTATTACACTCTAATGAGGCAGGAAATTTAACAGTTCCTGAGTGGGAATCGTGCTCAAATGTACTCGGTTATGCTCTGGTTGCTGGTACTGTGACATTCCTGTGGAGCAGAGATAAATGTTCTTGGTAGGGTTTGGGTGAGTCATCTGCTAGTTGTGGCACATCACCTTTAATACTGTATCTGGCTTCACAAACTATTTAGTAGGCTGTAGCTTATCCTCTGCTGATTGACTGGTTTTATATGTGTGTTTGAGTGTGTTTGTGTGACTGTGTTTGTGCGTGTGCGTACACGCATCGTGTGTCAGTTTGTGTTGAAATAGCTTTAATGATAGTTTAGCTGGCATGTCGAGCAGCAGTTTTGTGGTCAGGCATTGTGTAAGGCTCAGGGTTCCACTGGAGAGACCAGTGACCCGGTCTCTCTCTCGGGTCCTCTTGCAGACGTGCCGGATCTAGAGTTCTGCTGCGATTTGTGGTCTCTCCAGCGACAAAGGAATAACTCTGTGACCTGAACCAGGCCTCTCTGTGTGAAAGCGCGTAGCCGTTAGGCTTTACGCTGATAAGACAAAGGCTTTAAATAGCGCCATTCCAGTTACAGAAATAGCTTTGTTTTCTACCCTGTGGCCTGCCCAAGCACAAGACAATCCACCTTCATATGGAATGTCCTTTTTTAATAGAATTCTGCACCTCTCCACAGTAAACAGATAGAGTGTCTTTGGAGTAAACCATGGAACTCTAGATGGGGCTGTGAGCAGGTTTCTGGCAGATGAACGAGAGGCAGGCATGCCGCCGCCGTCCGCCCGAGACACGCAGCGCCGCACGCTTCACGCAAACGAGCGCTCAGCTCATGTTTCAGGGGGCGCAACACCGTCGGAGGATTTTAGAGCTGTAAACCAGCTGTAAACGCATCTGTATCTCGACATGTAGCAGGTGCTTTTGACCACAGTGACTTCAAAAAACAAGTATATATATAAAAAAGTACAAAAAAAAAACTGCCCCGAAAATATGAAAGATTTCAAAGTGTAAAAGAGAATTCTTATCCCGGCTTAACAAAGGAAATTTGAGCTTTCTGAGAAACATTCCAAACATTCCAAACAGGTACGTATAAATACCTGTTTGTATTCATCCCTTATTGTGACAGAAACGTGAGGCAGAAATGTCTGCTTTTACAGATCACTGCCGCCTATGTGCATCGGTGAAAAACAAAACCAAATAAAAGAGTTTTGCTGGACCGGTCCGGCAGCGCAGCGAGCAGTTTGCTGCGGGGGTGGTGGTCTCGGCTGGGGTTGTGTTCATAGGGGGGTCCCCAGGGTCCAGGATCCATAACGTTCTTCCCTGCAGTGATTAAAGCCTCGTACCTGGGAGGGGGTGGGAGGATTTAGCAGGAAGCCAGGAGGCTTGGGCATAAAGACAAGCAGTATGAGTGCAAGCAGTAATATGCCTTTTAGAAACTGCATTTTGACAATTTGAGGTTTGTGTTCAGCACTAATGCACGCAGTTCCTGGTGTATCAAACGCTAGATGTTTGTCCATTGCATAGTAATATGAAAGATCTGTCTTCTCTGGACGGTCCGAGCTTCTCTCTAATCTGCATCTGCCACCCCACAACCCCCCACCCCTTCCCTCCCCACACAGTGATGCCCTCACTGCAGCGCTTTGACGGCCACGCCATGGTGGCCTGGAGTGACCCGGACATCACCGTGGCCGTGCCCTGGTACATCGGCCTGATGTTCCGGACCAGACAGGACAGTGGAACGGCCACCCTCATGCAGGCCAACGCCGGGCCCGCCTCCCAGATCAATCTGCTGGTGAGTGAGCAGCTCGTGGTTCTGATTCTGTTCAGTGTGGGTGATGATGTCGCTGTTGATGATGATGATGTCATTGTTGCTGTTGTTGTGTAGATGTGTTGTTCCTCAACCGCTTCATACTGGATACAGCATGGATTAGATTTAGATTTTATATATTATATTTCACAAAATAATAGATTTTGCAACGTATTTTTAATAATTTTTTTGTGGTTAGAATATGGCAGTCAGTGTGACCTGAAAAAGGAACCTGCCCTGGTTTCTGGTTCTCCAGCTGGCCAGTGTGTTGATAATATTTGGCCCCTGTTTTGTGGTTGAGTTCCTCATGGTGTCCTTATGGGTTTTCCTCTCCACCCCCCCCCTGTAGCTGGTGAACCGGCAGGTGCGGATGGAGGTCATGCTGAGGCAGGAGCAGGTGGCACTGTTGGAGTTCCCCGAGGTCAGGGTGAACGACGGCGAGTGGCACCACCTCCTCATGGAGATCACCAGCAGCAAGCAGAGCAAAGACACCAAATACGTGGCCCAGGTGTCTGTGGACTACGACGCGTTCAAGGTATCCACGGAGCATTTTACGGATCCGTGTAAGAGGCCTGTATGACAGTAGGGCCTGCAGTACGGGTGGATGTTGTTCTGAATCCCTCGCGCTCCGGTGGGGGTCTGTGTGCCACCTTGCTTTGCAGAAGTCGGTGGAGATTGGGAACGAGCTGCCCGGCCTCAAGGTCAGGAGTCTGTTCGTCGGGGGCCTACAGGGAGACAATAACAACGTGCTTCAAGGATTCCAGGGCTGCATGCAGGTGGGTGCAGGGCCCAAACACACATACACACACACACACACACACACAGCACACTCTGCTTCATGGTGTCTATAGGTGGATTTTTTTCAAATCTGTTGTTAGTAAACAGTCCGTGATACTGGCTGTGTTAGGCATATTGCGTGTAATTCATTCAACTCTGTTGTGCTGTGTGTAGACCTTGAGCTGAATGTCTGTATGCACGTGTATGTGTGTGTGTGTACGTGTTCAGGGTGTGCGGATGGGCGAGACCTCCACCAACACAGCCAACATCAACATGCAGCAGGGCCTGAAGATCCGTGTAGAGGAGGGCTGTGACGTGGCTGACCCCTGCGACTCCAACATCTGCCCTGAGAACACTCACTGCACTGGCGACTGGAACACACACAGCTGTGACTGCGACCCAGGTGCTGATCTGAGACCTGTGTGTGCTCTACACTGACCCAACACTGGTTTCTGCTCCACTCAGTGCCTTATATAACTGTAATTTTCTCTCTCTCTCTCTCTCTCTCCCCTCCCCACAGGATTCTTTGGAAGGAAGTGTGTGGATGCATGTGTCCTGAACCCCTGCGAGCAGGTCTCCACCTGTGTGCGAAAGCTCAGTTCCTCCCACGGCTACACCTGCGAGTGTGGCCAGAACTACTACGGCCAGTACTGCGAGAGCAAGTAAGGGGCAGGGAGTCACGGTTACCCTTCCGACTCCACCCAGATCCACCCATCCACCGAGCGCGTACAGACTCCTTCGCTGCTGCAAAAGCCCCCATGGCTGGCAGCCAATTCAGCAGCTCTTACTCGGCCAGGATTGGGTTTAATAAGCCCCCCCCAAATTACATGACAGATTCAACTGCTTCCAGACGCTTGTGTCTTGTCCGTGCTTGCTCCAAATCCATACCCGTAAAGCGCATTAAGTCATCGCACGTAAATTTCACGGGCGCAGCATGATAGCTCACGATACCCAGGTCGCATGCCCCTTGTGGGGTTTTAGTGTACCTGCACGCTTTCTCGCAAGGACGCCATGGTCCACTGGGCATGGGCTCCGCGTCCCTGGCCTGATTTATGACTTAGTGTAGCTGCGTGGGTGTGCATCCTCGTCCTAGTTCTGCTCCAGGAGGAGTAGCACGATGCAGCAGAGCACATGCCCACACAAGCACCCCCACTCCCCATCGCACCCTCGCCTTGTCCCCTGGTTCCCCCAGCGCCTCAGCCTCCAGGGATGATCCCAGGCCTGGTTGCTTTTCTTTCCGCCACACCATCTTTGGCAACACACTGGGTGGTGCTTAGCTTGACTCACCCATACACTGGGCGGAGCTTATCTTAACTCACCTACACACTGGGCGGTGCTTAGCTTAACTCACCTAAACACTGGGTGGTGCTTATCTTAATTCACCTACACCCTCGCCGCACCTGACCCTGAACTAACATACCTCAGACTTTGCACCCCAAACAACTGCGGTCCGAGTTCTCGGGAGTGAGTGTTCTGAACGCCAAAACCGTGAGCTATTCATCGTCTTCGGTGACTGTAGTACAAGGGGAGGATGGCTACATCGCATTTATAGTCCTTTTATTCTCTTCAGAGAGCAGAGAGATAAGAAAGACGAAGAAGCAGGAAAAGAGAAATACAGAGAAACAAGGGAACAAGGAACAGGTGTGGAAAATCAGCCATAACCTGCCCCATTCCCTCCCACTGACCCCCTCCCGGTTCCACCTGGCGTTAGACCAGAATGGCTGTTCTCATGTCAGTCTTGTCTTTCAGCACATGCCAGCCTCGGGTTGTTATGCACAAAGACAGTCTGATCCTGGACCAGAGCTTCTCCTTGAGAATGTAAAGAAACTTGAGGTTGTTTGTGACCCCAGAGCCTGATCAGATCCATCTGTGATGTTGCAATGAGAAGGTCCTCGTCGAACTGTAACCACGGCAATGGCACTTCCTTATTAGGAGTTGAAGGAAACTGAATGGGGACCCTGAACCCTGTCTTTATGTGTTACTTCATTTAAACAGAATGTGAATTATTCCACCTTGAATAGTGACTCTGTGGGTGTGAGTGGTTTTTTTTTTATTGAAGTGTGCTGAAGTTGGAGTTACTTGGACTGTCTCCAGAACAGGTCTACACACAGTATAGAGCAAAATGTCATTCTGTTGTTATATGGCTATATATTACAAGGGTTAATATGCCTTGTAGTATATTAAAAAATATATAGTGTCCAATTCATAAATCATATTGTCAGATATAATGGTAACACGTTTTCTCATTCATAAATATAGATTACCAGCGTGTTTTATGATTTGGGTGATTATATGATTATATGGTGCTTCTGCATTTTGTCCTCATTTGCATATGACACTGCGAAAATATTTCACGAATCTGTCCAACGGTACATTTCCTGGTAAGAAGCTGATGGGGATTAGATTTCTCAGATTTCAGATTTCTCGGTTTTCTCTAATGTTTACATGCATCAACAAAATTCTTCACCTGTACCCATTTAACTAACTTATTTACTTTTAATATATATGGATTCATTTACATGCTGATTTCGGGTTGGCTTTTTTCTTGGGCACATGTGAATACCACTTCAGTGGTATGTTGACACCAGTGCACTAATTATCGTCATGGTGACTGGTATCGTCATGGTATTGTCAAGAGTAGGAATTAAATGCCATGTACCAGATTTTGCGTGGTTAACATGGTTACCGTCAAGTTTTATAAATCTGGCCCATAGTGACACGTCCTGCAGGATTTTGTTGTTGTTTTCTTTCTTTCTTCTGCTGCTTTTTGCTCGTTAAACGTCTAGACCTGAATTATCAAGCTGCTTTGTGACTGTATGTGTTGTTAAAAGAGCTTTCCAAACAAAGCCCTCACTTGTGCTCCATCAGGATGGAGAAGCCCTGTCCCAGGGGGTGGTGGGGGAGTCCCATGTGTGGTCCCTGCAGCTGCGATGTCACCAAGGGCTTCAACGCAGACTGCAACAAGACCACGGGCGAGTGCCGCTGTAAGGTACGCCCGCACGGCCCAGAAATGCCGCTCTCACCCGCTCACCGAGGCCGGAGGGTGGAAGCACCGGGTGTTTGGCTGCCACTCAGCTGTTTAAACATGCTACTGTCATGCCACACCCTCCTTTTTTAATGAAAGAGACTCGTTTCCAGCTTGTTTTTTGAGTTGCAAAAAAAAGTTTCCCGGGCAAGCGTTACACCGAGCGCACGCCATCCCTGATCACCACTGCCGTCTCTGCAGGACAACTACTACCGGCCCAATGACAGCGATGCCTGTCACCCGTGTGATTGCTTCTTCCCGGGCGCCAACTCCCGCACCTGCGACCTTCACTCGGGCCAGTGCCCCTGCAAAGCGGGCGTGATCGGACGCCAGTGCAACCGCTGCGACAACCCCTTCGCCGAAGTGACGGCCACCGGGTGCGAGGGTGCGTACCCACAGAGAGCCAAATACAAAAATGCCCGTCTATATATCAGACTTTATGGATGTGCTGCCAGTGCCTGCCAGCCAGTTTTCTTTAATTGCCCCAGAGCATAAAATACAAAACTTAATTAAAAGTTCTTAAAATCCTGATTACATTTAGCATATTAATTACAGCATTTGTTGAACTGGATTTCAGTCTATATTTAACAGTTTTATTTTACACGATGCTGGATTCTTAATAGGTGTTCCTAGTCATATAATGTTCACTGATCCAGTAACCAATCCAGATTTAAAGAGGATGTAAGCTGTTGACCCTGAGTGTGTGTGCTGTGTCTGACCTGCAGTTGTTTATGAGGGCTGCCCCAAGGCTTTTGACTCTGGAATCTGGTGGCCCAGGACCAAATTTGGCCGTCCAGTGGCTATGAACTGCCCCAAGGGATCTATTGGTTAGTGTTCAAAGCTTTGAGTCTTGATCTATGAGACTGAGTCTTATTCTATGAGACTTTGTATTTCTAAATCCATTTTTGCACACCCAACATTCTAGGATCTTGGAGATTCTCTCTCTCTCTCTCTCTCTCTCTCTCTCTCTCTCTCTCTCTCTCTCTCTCTCTCACTCTCACACACACACACATACACACACACAAACACAATACACACACACATACACACACACAAGCGTAAACTGTATACAGTACAAGCATTACGTTTCGTTTCATCCCTGCCTGTGTTTATCCTGTAGCTCCTCCACAACCTAAGTGTGGTGTGTCGTTTTTTTTAGCTCTGGGCCGCACTAGCAGGGCCCTTCCACTATGAAGCTCGCGTCAGTGTCTTGGTTGCCATGGCGCTACCCTCCATCACTCTGCCAAGCCACTCTGGGCTGCTTTCTTCCCCCCCCCAGCCCCTTTCGCCCAGCCCTTGCCCTGGCACAGACCCCGCCAAGAGTCCTTTTCACTGGGTCGAGTACACAAATGTTAATGAGGCCGCACCTCTTGAGGGCTCCGTTGGCTTAACGCGGCACATCTCAAGGGCAGTCTTGGCTTCCACAGAGTCACATTCACTCCAGAGGCAAAGAGCTCCTGTGGGTGGAGGGAACCGTACGAGTGGATGCCATTGCTGTGCTAAAAGTACAGCAATATCATGCTATTGCTCCGCCCCCTCCCATCAGTACCTCCCTTGCTCGAATCCCTTTGGATTTTGATTGGCTAGGAACTGTAGCACTCTCACTTTAAGATTTCCACACTAACCAAGTCACAACATGTCATTATCTCTATCAAGACTGCGTTGTAAATCATTTCATTTTCCTCTCGTATTTTTTCACCGTAGGCACAGCGGTTAGACACTGCAGTGATGAAAAAGGCTGGCTCCCACCAGAACTCTTCAACTGCACCACCATCACCTTCTCCGAGCTAAAGAAACTGGTACTGTAGTCAGCTTCTCGAACAACCCACTGGAAACCCTCAGAATGCCTAACAAAGTGTATTCTAGCAGGGTTCCAGTATGACTCGGTATGAGTCTCAAGACCACCACTCAGCTTTTCCTCTGACTCTCTCTCTCTCTCTCTCTCTCTCTCTCTCTCTCTCTCTCCCCTCTTTTCCTCTTCAGAATGAAGAGATGCATCGCAACGAGTCCAGGATGGACGGGCAGAAGTCGAAGGACATCGCCCGGATGCTCCACAACGCCACCGGCCAGGCCAGGTCCTTCTACGGCAACGACGTGAAAACCGCCCTCCACCTGATCACCCGTGTCCTGCAGTATGAGAGCAAGCAGCAGGGCTTCAGCCTGGCCGCCATGCGTGACGCCGACTTCAACGAGGTGAGGCACCGCCTCCAACCACACCTACCAACCAATCATCACAGTACTAGATTACGCAACCGCATTTCAGCTCCTCCCATGGCTCCGTCACATATCTGCTCTCTGGAGGTTTTTTTTTTGTTTTTTTTTGATGATGAGATTTACCAAGCAGACATGTAGCTACCTGTGCTAATTTGGTGTGTAGCCAGCGATAGCCCTGATGTGTTGACTTTCACGTTTGGAATGTTCCAGAACATTGTGAGGGCAGGCAGTGCCATCTTGGACCCGAGCAACAAGGCACACTGGGATCAAATCCAGAGGACGGAGAGCGGCACGGCTCACCTGCTCCACAACTTTGAGGAGTACGCCACCACCGTGGCACGCAACATGAGGAAGACCTACCTGAAGCCCTTCATCATCGTCACACAGAACATGAGTGAGTGGAGCCCCGTTCTTACACACTCTTGTGGTTTTGGATGTTCTTCTGATGGGCCTGTAAATGTGTCTCTCCCCCAAAAAAAGTTATGGCCGTGGATTACGTGGATTCTTCCAGACCGGACGAAGCAAAGATTCCTCACTTCCAGAAGATTAAAGAGGAATATCCCAAGGACCTGAAGTCATCAGTCCTGTTTCCAGAGTTTAACTTCAAATCCACACAACACAAGGGTAAGCAATTATGTGTGGTAGGCATATAAACCAGCTGTGCTAATACTACATATTTTACACATGCTAACTACTGAAATACTAATATGAGTACTGATACTAACTTGAGGGCTGTAGAGTAAAAATGACAACAATGAAAACTTGACCACACAGGCAAATAGTTATTTAAGGAGTGTGAATGGGATAAATGTCAGGATTTATTCATTTTTCGAGTCCCCTTGCCAAAATCTTCCCTTCCTCATCGTTTCTTCCCACAGAGTCTCCGACGCAGGAACCCGTGGCTCAGACTACCTCTGCCCAGGAACACCACACTCAGTCCCGCAGGAGGAGGCAGGTCGAGGGCACCCCTCCACTCCCCGTGGCCATCGTCATCGTGTACCGTTCACTGGGACAGCTGCTACCGGAGCACTACGACCCCGACCGCCGCAGCCTCAGGTACCGCAGCTCTCTGGGCTTCTTCCGGGGGCAAAGGTCAAGGTCACAGAAAGGAACCCCAGGGCATTTTGGGTCCAGGATTAGAAGTTAGCCCTTAATGCTCCTAGTCCAAAGGTAAACGGCAGAGCAACGCTAACAGCAGCATGCCGCTAACGCAGGATTATGGTTAGCTGTAGCTTCTCGGACGCTAGCACGACTGAGCCTGTATGAATCACGCCTTATCGCAGCACTGGGCTATAAAACCTTCAGCACTCTTACAGGAGGTGTCCTAATTGCTGTTAGGAGGAGAACGCGTCCAAATATTTAGGACAGCCGGTATCCGATAGTGATGGCACCCGGCCCATCACCGAGCTAGCATGGCGGGTGTGCTTTGGTCAGTGTTGTCGCGCTCTGTCCGCGCAGACTGCCCAACCGGCCGGTGATCAACACGCCCATAGTGACTGTGACGGTGCACAGCGAACACGGATCCCTGCCCGTGCCTCTGGAGCGGCCAATCACGCTTGACTACACCCTCCTGGAGACAGAGGAAAGGTCCAAGCCTGTGTGTGTGTTCTGGAACCACTCCATAATGTGAGTCTTTCGCTCTACACACACACACACAAACACACACACACCTGTGCACTCTCCTCCCTATGCTTCATGTTGCTGTTTGCTAGTTTACCTTTAGCTGGGGTTGGAGGGTTGCAACTGGGGAAAGGGCGAGGTTTTAGGCCTTGAACTACAGTAATGTATCGGTAGAAGATATAATTCCTAACTCGTTAGAAGCACTTACAGCAGGCAGACTGGCTTTCATCATAGGACGTAGCTTTTATTTGGTTAAGGCAGTTGGGACTGTGCATTGTTTTAGGTTTTAGGGATGATATAGTTCAGAAATTCAGGTATTTTTTGAATAAGACATCTGTTATTTTACTGTACAGTAACCTAGTTTGGTTTTGTGTGTGTGTGTGTGTGTGTGTGTGTGTGTGTGTGTGTGTGTGTGTGTGTTATAGGACCAGGGGCACTGGTGGTTGGTCCTCGAAAGGCTGCGAGCTGGTCTTCCGAAACAGAACACACATCAGCTGCGAGTGCAACCACATGACCAGCTTCGCCGTGCTCATGGATATCTCCAAGAGAGAGGTGCGTTTGGTTAGCCCCGCGCTAACCTCACCGCTAGCATCAATCCTCCTGCACTCTCACGGGAGGATAAACATTTCATAGGGAGAGTACTTAACATGTCCGCTGGACGTCTAAACACTTTCTCTGCTCTTGGCCTCAGATGCCTTCGTGCTCCTACCCACGATGCTGACACAAAATGTCTGCCTTTCTTCCAGTCGACTAATTCCCCTTATCTTCATTCTCAAAATAACCCTCCCAACTTTTTTTACTTTCTTTGGTCGTATTGCTCACTTGTCTAATTCCATTTGCTAACTATACTCCCCCTCCTCTCTCTCTCTCTCTCTCTGTCTTCTGTCTGTCTTTTACTCGCTTCCTCTCCCACTCTCTGTCCTTCTCTTTATCTCTCTTTCTGTCTTTCACTCTCTCCCACCCTCCCTCTCATTCTCTCTCTCTCTCTCTGACCCCCACTGTCTGTGCTGTCCAGCATGGAGACGTGTTACCTCTGAAGATCGTCACCTACACCACAGTGGCTGCATCGCTGCTGGCCCTGCTGCTCACCTTCCTGCTGCTCACCGCCCTGCGCAAACTCCGTTCCAACCTGCACAGCATCCACAAGAACCTGGTCGCGGCGCTCTTCTTCTCCGAGCTCATCTTCCTCATCGGCATCAACCAGACGGACAACCCGGTGAGGCTCGCAGCATACAGGGAATATGGAGGAGGATCAGCAGCCATTGTTAGTGTATACCTTTTATGTGGAAAAACAGGAAGGAACCGTGTTTTGGCCTGGGAAAATGAGGGCATTTTCCGGAGCCCTTGTTTGATTCCGAAATTCGTAAAATGGTGATTATATCTGGAAAGATCTACGCTGTTTTAGAGCCAGTCTAAAGGACACGAAGTGATGTTCAGATTCAAGAGATTGGTATTTTTCCCCCCTCTCTCACCCTGGGACGCCCTTTCCCGTTGTAAAATTCCAGTAATTACATTCTTGCAGTCTTTAATTAGGAGTTGTGTTTGGGAAGGGTTAGGCACTGCTGAGGGTGGCTGACAAATAGTAGAGAATAACCCGAAGGTGAAAAAGGCATCTATTTATGATCTAGTGATTCACGGCTGAATAAGGACACAGTTCATTGGTACAGACAAAATCCCTGTAATTATACATTTTGGTCGGCATACATACCCCCACACACACACACACACGCACACACACACACACATACACAACACACATCCACACCCATGCCAATATATGCGCACACTTGCATATACACTTCTTGTCATGTTCCAGCCAGGAAGGCTGGCAGGATTAGTGTAGGTATGGGAGAGTGGATTTCTCTGAGGTATAGAAGTCTGCCTGGTTGGCCTCAGGAGGCTGTAAGCTGACAGGAGCTTAACTCTCATGAATACATACTTCTTTTCATTACTTTTGTAGCTTTAATTTAAGTGACATGTAAGAACAAATTGAACACGAACACTCTGTTCCAAAATTATCATTTGTTCCACATCACTTTTTTAACCTCCTTTTTTGAGTCACTTCTACTGCTACCAGTTTTTTTTTAAACGGCCCATGTGTGGAGCAAACGTTTCTCAGAGCATATGCCTCCGGTGGCAGTTCAGTTCTGACCCAGTGCGTGTACCAGCACAGGGTGGGCTGGAGGTAGAGTAAAGCCTGTAGCCCCTACAGTAGGAAGGAAGTTGGGCCACCTGAGGGGGAAGGGAGCACCGACCTAGGCCCCGCCCTTCACCCTCTATGACATCACCCATGTAGGCTCTATTACAGAGGCATGCTGGGGCTGGTAGCTGGGAGGCTGCTTATAGAGTTGTGATCAAACACACACACAAGCTCACACATACAAATACAGGATACACTCTCCATGGTTGTGTAACCAATGTGATGTTGCATGTGAGCACTACATAGCATTGTTTTGAGATCAGTCCTTGAACTGTCTGCCTGAGCAGGTACTTTATGACTCTTGTGTGTACATGTGTGTGTGTGTGTGTGTATGTGTGTGTGCATGTGCGAACATGTATGTCTGTGTGTGCATGCGAACATGCGTGTCTGCGCGTATGTGTGTGCATGTGTGTGCGTGCGTGCGGGTGTGTATGCGTGTGTGTGCATGCATGAGTGTGTGTGTGTGTGTGTGTGTGTGTGATGTGATGGGAATACACTGTGTAATGCTGCTGCTTCTGGTCTCAGATTTGGACACTGTGGCATATATCCACCTGATCCACTCTTCCTTCAGCCTGGTTGTCAAAAAGGGGATTTTCCCAAGATGCTTTCTTTCTCTCTCTCTCTCTCTCTCTCTCTCTCTCTCATCTCCTTTTCAATTGTCTTTCTCTTCTTCTCTGTAACAGTAACCCAGCCCGGCTGCCTTTTAACTGGTCACATGGGCCTGCCCTGTGGTCCCTCCCTCCCTCCCTCTCTCTCTCTCCAGTTTGTGTGTACAGTGATAGCCATCCTGCTGCACTTCTTCTACATGTGTACTTTTGCCTGGATGTTTGTGGAAGGCCTGCACATATACCGCATGCTGACCGAGATGCGCAACATCAACCACGGCCATATGCGCTTCTACTACGCCATTGGCTGGGGCATCCCTGCAGTTATTACTGGTTAGTGGCGTACACCCACACACCCACACGCTCGCATATGCTGAATGTGTATAAATATACATACATGTGCAAACTCATAAGACCGCCACAAACAGACAGCAACAAACACTTAACACAAACCACACACCCATCCGTCGTGCTGGGACTCGCCTCTCCTTTGAGTGCTGTGTGCATGTGTGTGTGTGTGTGTGTGTGTGTGTTTGATCCCTGTGGGAAAGCTCTCTTCTTCTCTTTCTCTCTCTCTTCCTTTACTTTTCCCTCCCCTCTGTCTTACTTTTTTCTCTCCCGTCATCTGTTCACCCTTCTCTCTTGCTCTCCCTCCCTCTCTCTCCCTCTCTCTCTCTCTCTCTCTCTCTTTCTTCTTCATCTCTGTTTGGAAGTCTTCCTCTGGAGTGAAGGCATCTGCCAATCAATGCCTCTCTGCCCTGGCGGGGTGTCATTTACTGTTCTGACAACCACTCAAAGCTCAGAGCAGAAAGATCTGCAGCACACAGATAAAAGTCCAGGCTGGCCACTCCACTCCCTGCATACTCCCCTTACCTTCCTGCTCTGTGTGTGTGTGTGTGTGTGAGAATGAGAGTGTGCGTGTTTGCGTGTGTTTGAGAGTGCGTGTGCGCGCTCATACAGATGGGTGTGTATGTGTGTGTGTGTGCTCACCTGTCTGTGTGCACGTGTGCGCAGGTCTGGCTGTAGGACTAGACCCACAGGGCTACGGTAACCCTGATTTCTGCTGGCTCTCCGTCCACGACACCCTGATCTGGAGTTTCGCTGGACCCATCGCTTTCGTCGTGCTGGTCAGTCCACAGCGTCACAGACACGTTTAAATATTTGTCTCATGAGATTAATTATTGCACACATAAGATTATTGGACCTTTTCATTTGTCGTTGTGTATGTTTCTTATTTCATGCAAAATTAGGTTTCCTTTAGAAAGTCTATTTCTAACAGTTTTCCTAACTTTGTGTGAGATCCATGTTTTAAGGCTGCTTGCGTGAAGTGGGTGAGGAAAGATGTTCCAGTAAAGGTTATTAATAAAGAATCCATTGGCTCTTACTTTGAAAATTTCACACTGAATCGATCTGCACTCCAGGCCAACACAGTGATCTTTGTGATGGCAGCCAGAGCGTGGTGCGGCCGCAGACAGAGGAGCTTTGAGAAGTCCGGGGCCATGTGAGTCCCTGTGTCTTGCACTCACTTACACCTGTAGGGAAAAATGCAGCTGAGATTTATGCACTTATATTGTGTGTGTGTGTGTGTGTGTGTGTGTGTGTGTGTGTGTGTGTATCTAGTCCCGCGCTGCGGATGGCCTTCCTGCTCTTGTTGCTCATCAGCGCCACCTGGCTGCTGGGACTCATGGCAGTTAACAGCGACATCTTGATCTTCCACTACCTGTTTGCTGGGTTGAGCTGTTTGCAGGTGCGACCAGCACTGCCAGTGACATAAAACCAACAGAGGGGGTGGAGCTATCAGGAGGGGGGGGGGGGGTGGACTCTTGGGGGCCTCCGTTCTTCACACCACAAACCCATGCTGCACGTGTACACCAAAGCTTCATGGAGTCAAATGTCCCATTTAAACCTGCAGCAGATTCAAACTCACCCAGCACAAGAATTTTACTTCCAACTTTGGAGAAGAACACTGGAGATATAGAAGTTAATTTGTACATGTTCCTGAACCTGCTTCTATACTTCGCCATCCATGTTTACTGGATTTACAGTTGTGTATTTGAACACAGCAGCTATATTTAATCTTTAATGAATGTTTTTTTTTTCAACAAGTTTCTTTGGCTGTTCCCTGCATAACACATAGCTTGACTGAACTGAGGTGTGGATGTATGTTTAAATCGAAGCTGCAGTACTGACACTCACATTCTGCTTTTTGCAGGGAATTGTCATATTCTTCTTCTACTGTGTGCTGAACAGAGATGTGAGGAAGAACCTGAAGAGTGTTTTGACGGGGAAGAAGCCCCTGCCGGAGGACTCCTCTGCCACGCGCGCCTCCCTGCTCACTGTAAGTGAGGGGAGGTGATAGTGAGGGGAGGTGATAGTGAGGAAAGTGATAGTGAAGGGAGGTGGTAGTGAGGGGAGGTGATAGTGAGGGGAGGTGATAGTGAGGGCAGGTGATGGTGAGCGAGGTGACAGTGAGAGGAGGTGACACTATCGCCCTTGGGAGTTACCACTAACCCCCTTGTCTCTGTGTCCGTCTCCTCTCAGCGCTCTCTCAACTGCAACAACACGTTCGCGGAGGACGGCACCCTGTTCCGCTCGGCCATTGGAGAGTCCACGGTGTCACTGGAGAGCACCATCAGGTCAGCCAAGAGCCACAGCGGCTTCCTCACTTACGCCTTCAGGTAACAGGCTGCTGGG
Organism: Sternarchorhynchus goeldii; assembly: GCA_028565775.1. NCBI lineage: Eukaryota > Metazoa > Chordata > Actinopteri > Gymnotiformes > Apteronotidae > Sternarchorhynchus > Sternarchorhynchus goeldii. The sequence goes on from JAOXYF010000004.1 coordinate 10,332,073, forward strand.
AGCATGGCCCTGCTTCTCCTTACCCCTCTTTTGTACTGTCTTACCTTACCAACCTGGAGCAGTTTTTCTCCACATCACATGGAACACTGCACAGGGCTTTCCTCTTCCACGCACAGCTCCGCCGCATGGCTCCGCCTCCGTTTTGCTTTAGCAACGCCCATCTGTGCACATGCATACTCCCTTCCCCCTCCTCCTGGGGCATGCACGCACACATCCACATGCATCCTGTGCATGCATACACACACGACACACACCCTGCGCATGTGCACGTTGCCACTAATTTTACATTAACATCCCAGCACATGCCACTTCAAGAGCAACGGTGACCTTCTGGATTGGCCAGCTCTACAGAGTGGTTCTACGAGGCCATAACATTATGGAGTTCTTTATAATACTCTCTCAATGTGTAAACATTGGGCAGTGGTAGCTCAGTGGTTAAGGCACTTGACCAGTCATCAGAAGGTTGCTGGTTCAAGCCCCACATCTGCCAAGTTGCCACTGTTGGGTCCCTGAGCAAGGCCCTTAATCCTCAACTGCTCAAGATGTATTCAGTCACAATT
>JAOXYF010000004.1:10333369-10344333 GCA_028565775.1 Sternarchorhynchus goeldii
CTCAAGATGTATTCAGTCACAATTGTAAGTCGCTTTGGATAAAAGCGTCAGCTAAATGCCATAAATGTAAATGTAAACATTACTGTCTGTTCTGGTTCACTGGTCGGGACCTTGAGAATCCTTATTGTGGACCTTTTTCTTTTCTCTCTCTCTCTCCATCACTCTCTCTCCATCACTCTATCGCTCTCTCCCACCATATACAGAGATGACTCAGGACAGAAGCCCAGTGTCTCCTCAGGAACAGCTAAAGCTGGACATATGGACATTGATGGCCCTCTGTTCCACCGCAACGGCACCAAGGCAGATGGTAGTGGACGATGCTCCAAACCCCTTCAGCACACGCCTTTGGTGCTTTCCTGTTAAACCACCCTCATGAGTTCAACAGGAAAACACAGATACAAAGATTCTTGAGCTTTACTTTCTTTCTGGAATAAATCTGTTTGTTAGTTTAGCAGTTTTTCTAAAAAGGCGACAGTTTTGCCAGCCACACGTGCTGAGTCACGACTGTCTTGTGTTTTCAGATTCAGACTCGGATAGCGAGTTGTCCGTAGATGAGCACAGCAGTTCCTACGCGTCCTCCCACTCTTCCGACAGCGACGATGATGATGACGATACCCAGGTGCAGCACAAGTGGAACAATGAGCGACAACCGTTACACAGCACTCCGAAAGGTGCACGATTGGTCGAGTTTTACCAATTGTTACATTTATTGTTATTTTATTGTAAAATTATACAGCACTAAGCTGTGTATCAAGTTTATATTTGATTGGTTATTCTCTCCTTGCTTTTTGACCCAGTGGACACAGTGTCCAATCACGTGAAGCCATACTGGCCAGCCGAGGCCACGACAGCCAGTGACAGCGAGGAGCCAGGAGGGGCAGAACGGCTGCGGGTAGAAACCAAAGTAAATGTGGAACTCCACCAGGAGAACAAGCTGAACCACATAGGGGACCCAGCCCAAGACAAGGACCCTCCAGGAAGAGATGGAGCAACCCCCAACCAGCCCAACAGCAACCACCAACCAGAACAGAGGAAGGGTGAGAAGGAGTGATAGTAAACTATAGTCAACATCTCAGAATGGTTTCCTATGGTTGCTAAATACAGATGTAGCTTGCTGTGTATTGGTATTACATATATATGGAAATGGATGGAAAATAGGGATTTACTAAATGCAGAAGCTGGATTCTAATGCATGTGTTAACTGCCCTTTCTCCACAGGTATTCTGAAGAATAAGATCACATACCCCCCTCCACTTACAGACAAGAACATGAAGAACAAACTTAGGGAGAAACTCTCTGACTACAACCCCCCCACCATCTCCTCACGAACACCTTCAGTGGCCTCCAACGATGGGGGAAACGGTCACAGTGCCATCATCAAGCCTCCCCATCGCCCTGCCGCCCCCCCCAGGGAGCAACAGAATGGAATGGCTATGAATCTTCGAGCAGGCACCATCAATGGCGGCAACCAATCAGATTCAGAGTGAGTAGTCACGTGACCCCTGCAAAATTGTAAAGTCCAGTCATTTATGTTTACACCTAAAAGAAATAGAAGAGAAAACCTGTGGGAGAATAAAGAATGAAAATGCACCATTTAACATGCATTTGATGAATGTGGTTCCTGCCAATACCACCCCGCATGTTTTCTTATTCAATTCAGTTTAGAGTTGATACTGTTTATACTTGTGGAGCACATAATTCAGAATTGCCCTCTGTCTACTTCCACCTTGGCATGGCATTTTGTTCTGTCTTATTAGCACCTGCCTGAAAACCCATCTAACCAGCATGTCACCCCTCCCTCCCTCTCTATCTCCCTCCTGTTCTCTTTCTCTCCATCTCTCCCTTCTTTTCTCTCGTAACCCTGTCTTTCTCGTCACAGCGGCAGTAACGAAACCTCAATCTGACCCAGCAGGAAGCCAGAGGAATCTCTTCCTGTGTGAGGGCCAGGCAGCAGCCCTCGTGTCGGAGGAGGAGGATGGGAGAGAACAGGACAGGACAGGTGGATGACCTCCACAAACGCCCCGTTTGGCTCGAACTGTCCACCTGCTTCCTCACTCCTTATGGCTCTAAGCTTCTACACTCCAATGGAGAACAGTATTACTGCAGACTTATGCCTGCCCTACATGGAAGCATAATGAAAAAAGGGAATGTATTGGACTATGCTTTTGGGGGAGGGGGTTGGGAGTATAAACTGTGCCAAACCGCAGCAAGTCGTGAAAAAACTACGTCCCCCATAATGCCGAGCTGTGCATCCAGAACAAGTCACATGCAGACTCGAGGTGTACATTTGCAGGATGCGTTACCACTAGTACTTATTTGAACTGAATGAGTGTGAAGGACTAACTTCCTCATTCTGAGCTGTTGTGGGGGGCGGGGGGGGGACATTTAATTCGCAAAGATGTTTTCACCAAGTTCCCAACACTATTTGTCCATTTTAGGTATTCTTTGTTTGTTTGTGTTTTTGTTTTTTGTTGTAATTATTATGTAGATACTGGTGAAATGGTTCTGTTTTGTATTTGAACTGTTTCATGTTTTCAAGAGTTTTCAGGCACATTTTTATATATAATGAAATTAGTTTTTATAACATACAATTCTAGAGACTGTTCTGGGCAAAATCCCAATGCTGTAATTTTGTACTTGATTTGTTGAATTGCAACTTTTGGGTTGCTATGGTGCCTTAGTCCTCCAGTAACTCACTTCACTTCAAAGATCACACATTGAAACACACCTCCTAGAAACATGAAACAACTAAGCAACAGATATTTTTTTATAAGAGTAAATTATGAAATGTGAAGGTTGCTCTCTCATTTCTAAAAATAAATGAATGTGTATGCCATGTTCTTAAGAATGCTTTTAATTCAATCGGAGGTGACTGCAGAATAGAATAAAAAATACTGGTGCAAGCAGTCTCTCTCTCCCTCTCTCTCACTCTTGTTGTCTCTCACTCTTGCTGTCTCTCTCTCTCTCTCTCTCTCTCTCTCTCTCTCTCTCTCTCATTGTGCTCCTTTCCTGTGATGACCAGTCCATATTTTGTACCACTCCTGATCAAAAGTTGCTGGTGTTTTCATGCCCCCCCTCCCCCCAAAATAACACACTGGAATGTTGTATCATATGTATATTTATTTTTTATGTTTTTGAGACACTGGATATTGATTGCAACTATAAAATTAAAATCTCTTTGGAATTTTCTATTTTCTTCTACATTGTTTCTAATCTTGTGTTAAATATGGCAAAAATATGGTGAAGGTGAATCAAGCAGCCCACCTCAAGGGGAGAGCACAGGTCCAAACCTTGCCGAGATGGTGCGTTACCTACTGGAAACCACAGATGCAACGGTAATGAACCCAGCTGTGGAGGATCCATTTGTTACGCTGCTCTGAGGGCTATGGAAAGAGGTGGGAGCAGAAGTCTGGAGGACTCGGGCCATGCCATTCCCGTATCAGAGCACGGGTGAACACCTGCCGTACCAGAGCACGGGTGAACACCTGCCGTAAGTCATCTTGACGGGGGATGATGATAGCAGCAGGGTCATCTACTGTAACTGAAGTCATGGTAAAGGGCTCTTCTGACATATAACCTTATGTTCTCAACTCGGCTCTGAATTCCAGGCTAAGATCCCTCTTGCTTTCTCTCTCTCTCTTTTTTTTTCATAAGCAGGCATAACAAGAAAAAGGGTGGGGAGGGGGTGAAAAAACCCTGGCACATTTCAGCAAACACATAAAATCCACAATGACTCCGCATGGCTAATGGCTATAAACATGCATTCCTTGGCTGACTCACAGGACAGAGATCAGCTTGGGGGCGGAGAGGGGGGTAGAGAAACTGTCAGACAGGGGCCTGGGCCAAAGCCTCCATTTTGTTTGAGTGTAAGGGAAGACGAGGGGATAGAGTTTCAGCAGGCTTAAGAAATGTCAGTCAGCGGCATAACAATAGTTTTCCTTCATGTGAAGAGCAATGGTGGGGGGGGGGGGTGTTTTATGTACCTGTTGCCTCTGGAATGGTACACATGACAAGAGTGAGGGGACAAAGAGAAAGACAGAGATTTGCAGAGTGTGAGCTGGTACAGGAATTAACAGGCGGGAAGTGCCTTCAGGGTGTGGAGCTCGAGGACTGATAACTCTTTCCACTCCATGACATAATTTTTCTGAGCTTCAGAGACAATGTTATCAGCTTTAACAGCAGTACTTAAACTGTAAGATGAACTTCTTAAAATTGCACCTCTTGGACACGATAGTGGCTCATGAGTCAACATGTTGCAGTAATCCTGAGCTGAGAACTTAATAATTCACTTTTCACCAATTCATTGGATAAATTTTAGGTAACTACTCTCGATGACTCTGTGCTAATTACTTAGAGAAATTAACATTACTTTCCTGTGCCAGACCCTCTGCGTCGCTGGGGGTGGAGGACGCGACAGAAACCAGCTCGCGCGCTTCAATTATTCAGGCGGCAGAGCTGCGCTGCACCTAGAAACACGTCCATGCGAGTCTGTACTGAGTACATGCTCACATCTCGATACTCTCAGGGGTGGTAACGGCTTCCACGGTGCGGGAATCCACTGTGAAGAATTAGGAGGATTTTAAAATAGCCGTAGTGTGCCACCTACTGGTCATAATGTTTTTTTGCTGTGCTTTTTTCTAAGATACGGCACGGTGTAACTGTAACAAGTTTAATGTTAAGACTGTGATTGTAACAGGGCAGTCGGAATGTGAATTCTGTTTTGATATGTTCCATTGGTTTAGGTAAATCTTAGTTTAAAAAAAAAGTGTTAAGTACATTATTATCATTATCGTTGTGTATATATAGTGCCGTTCTGACACACAATGTCGCTTTATAAATGCTAAAAAAAACATTTAGGAAAGAACGATGCGTTAGAGAGAAGAAAACACTGTGTGAAGAGGAAAGTTCTTCAACTCTGAGATTTGAAAGCTGAGATAGTAGAGTCATAGGGAGATTGGGGTGGTGCATTACAAAGTGTAGGAACCAAGACACTGCAAGACCTTCCACCTAGTGTGGACAGCCCTGGTGTGTAGTACTGCAAGACCTGCCCCACAGTGTGGACAGCCCTGGTGTGTGGGCACTGAGAGCAGGCTGTCTGACAACCTACAGGTGCAACATGGGATGTAAGGGTGGAAGACAAAGATAACCAGGAGCAAGACCATAAAGAGCACTGAATCCAATAAATAAGTCATTTCAACTCAATGTGGGAGGAGCTCATAACCCAGTGTAGCTGGTAAAGAATGGGAATATTATGTTCTGACCTCCCAGTGTATGTTAGAACTCTAGCTTCTCAGTGTGAGATGTTTTGAAGTTTGTTCAGGGTTTTAACAGGTAAACTCATAAGGCTTTGCTGTAGTCAGTACAAGAACTAATGAAGACATAGACTAGATTTACTTTCATGGGCAAAGACAGGCAATGTTATGAAGGTGGGGAAAAGGCCAATTTAGTCACATTTAGAGATGTGATGTGATGTGATGTGATGAAGTGAGAGAGAGAGTCAACAAGGGCAGAAATATTCCAGACAACTGGCTTGACAGCTTCTCCATCAAAGAAAGAGGGAAACCTCAACAGATTGGATAGATGGGATTTGGAGTCTATTTTCAATAATTCCATGAAAGTTTATACCCGACCAACACAGAAATGTATTTAATTCATGGGTCAGGAGAATGATGAGAAACTGTTAGGAACAGTGATGAAGTTAGCACATAAATCCATCTGCATGTCATCTGCATAACAGTGGAAGCTGAGGGCATGAGTGAATGAGCTGAGTGAAAGATGAGGCCAAAATCCTTAGGGTACAACATCAGCGATGAGAGTAGTGGTTGGCATAAGCTGCTAGAACTATACTACAAAAATCTCTATAGAGAAATACAGTAGAAAAATGTACTGTGATTTACAATGTTAAAAGCCACATTGAGATCTAAGAGAAGAGGAATACTTGGGTGTCTTGTATGAGTTTGCAGATCAGCCTGTTACTGGTGAGAGACTTTGAGTCCAGGCTAGATTTCCTGGAGGAGAGATTCAGAAAGATAAACTTTGAGGAGAAACTTTAAGAACAAGGAAGAATGAATGAAGCCAACATTTTAGCAATGAGTTCAGAGTCGGTGATGTAGTCTGCTCTGGAAAAACCAAGACACAAAGTTTCTGGAACCAGGAAAGGGATTTCTCAAGCTGAGATTTATTGGTTTCTAGAGCAGAAGGGCAATTTTGGTATCATTTGCTGACTTTGTCCTTGAAGAAGTCTAAGACGTCATCACATTGTTCAGTACTATGTGGAGTGCTTGATGAAGGGGGTTTAAGGAGTTTAAGGGCCTGGAGATCCCAGACGATATGATGGAGCAGCAGTAGGTGCCTTGAACAGTTTGTATGGCACCCCAGTACATAAGCTTATTTTCCCATTGACGCTAAAAATCGAGTGGAATTATTATCTGATATTCTTGTTTTGCTTCTGTTGCTGTGTGCAAAGAAGCAGTTTAAGTGTCTCTCCCTCTGGCTTGTCTCTCATGAAATAAGCATAAGATATTAAGAACAAAGCATAAACAAACAGTTCATGATATCAACTAACAACCCCCGCAGTTTAAGACGAGGGCGAGCGTTCATTCTGATCTGAATTATTTGTGTTATTTGGCTTTTTTCTCAGTTTATTTCCCCATGACAGCAGACTCCCTGCACACTTAGCTCAGGATATTAGTTTCACTCTCATCTCCATGGACACGCCTTTCTCTACAACCCTCCAGTGGCTTTCTCCTCAGTACTAATCCTCACTGCAGATGGACAGCTTCACTTAGTCCAGCCAGACGCACACTGACTGGGGAAAACAGATTTATATCCTGTAAACATCTTCAGCAAAATAGCAGTATTCACATCATTGAAAGCAGGCTTACTTTTCCAATCAAGATTCTCTTTAATTGTTTCTGGAGCAAGTGTAGTGCTTATGTGGAATTTATGGGTCTCTTCAATAACATTACAATGGGAAGATTTGGGCATATTCTCAGACATATACAGCACTCACTGGGGGGAAATACTGTTTGATAGATAATGTGTTTTTTCTGTTTTACAGTGCTTCCATTTTGTTGTTTTGTATCATAACTGGATGTCAACATTTATCAAATATTGAATTAAATTCATAGAATCGGAAGACACTTTCTCCTCCTGAATTAGATCTCTTTAATTTTTTGGCTAAACAGTGGTTAAAAAGGTCTAAAAAAAGGCTGCCCTCTAGTGGTACATTATGAAAGTCAAGTTTTGATTGATGAAAACTAGGCGTTCCATTTTAGCTAACAGTGGTGTTGAAAGTCGAGAATGGGATCGTATCAGCAGAACTCTGTAGACGCAGGTCACATGTGAATGGTTGTCTTTTAAGAAGGTATAAATGGATTGGGGTAAAGGTCAAGAAAATAATGCCCTGTTGTAGAGATTTCTTATGTATGCCACGTCGATAGATGACACAATCCCTCAGTAGTTAAATCCAATGTTACTTAACTTAACTGCGTCAAGCTTTAAAAACGTTTAACCTGATTAACTTGATTATAACATGATTAACTTTAGGTAATATTTTGTGAATCGGGATATGTAGCTTATAAATGATGTGGTTATTATATTATTTTAAGCAAATTTACTTGCTTTAACTATTTGGATTAGATTTTGTGATGGCACTTAAATGAGGCCACAGATCAACTTATTTTAAAAGGATTACAGTACAAATCAAACAAAAAAACCCAATTTCTTTGAACTTGCAAAATATATGAATGGAAAGTCGGATTCATTCATGGTGGCGAGCAGTTCATCTATGCAATTCGTTTCCTCCCGTTGAGCCCACACAATGTTACAAAGCTCATGATGTAGTGACAAGGACATCTCTATTCGCGGCCCCTTTAAGGAGCGAGCCGCTGACATTGACGAAATTTCCTGGTCCAGCTTGTGCGCTGTGTTAAATCAACAAGGGACACGAGTCGGGCTCACTGGTTGTACTGGCATCCACTCAAAAGCTAATCAAGGCTCGCTGGAGATCAAGCGCTCTTTGGACAATAAAGGTGGCCACTGTTATGGGGGAACTCAGTCAGCAGACAGTGGCGTGAGAGCGACGTATCTTTGGAGCGTTTGTCATTTTTTTAATTATTTATTTTTGGCAGTTCGAGCAGGTGCACACAAGCAGGATTCATCAACGACAATCTCTTTTAATGAAACTTTGCTACGATTCACGAGCCGGGTAAGGAATATTCTTTGGGTCTTCTGACACAGCAACAGGCGATTTTATTTGTCAACAGTCGCCATGATAACTAGTTACAATATCTTAACCACACTTGTCACTACCTTGGCTCTTAATATAGCAGCTGCTTAAAGATAGTGTCGCGCCGGAGCAGGCTTTCTAAATCTAGATCAAATTCAAATGTTATGTTGTCATTGATTTCACCGCCCTGCGTACTTATTCGTTTATTTCCAGGGGTCAGTCGCTACAGCTTCGTGACTTGTTACGCGCGGGGTCGTAATAAAGACCTGCTGTGCCATCCACTTTGACACTTTGTTTCTCAAGGGAAAATCATATCTTATTTTTTACAATTTTGCTGTTCACGTTAGCTGAAATCAGAAAACTTGAAGACTGGTGGTTTAGTCTATTGAATATGGTCAGTACAAAAGCTGTTCATGAATAGATTTGCTTACATTGACTCATGTCAGGCTAGCATCCTACCACTGACAGCCAGTTTTATTACAAAAGGACATACATGCCACTCTTGTCTGTTATGTTCGATTGTGCTTTGAGATGAGAAAATGTAACGTTTTTGTTAGTTTATTGGCATAATAATCCTACTAGCTTCTTCAGTAGGATACGGAAAACTAGCTTGACCTATAGGTTTCGCAACTTTGTTCGTTGACTTTTTTTTCTTCTTCTTTCAAATTTTCCTTCTATGTGTTTTCACTGGTTGGTGTCACTAATATATGTCAGCTCACACCTTTAATTTCCATTACTTTAAGCTTATCAGACCTTGTTGTCATGGTTGTGGTTTGCAGACCGGGACATTGTGTCTGTGTTTTGTGAATGACTGACTGTATTCACAGCTGAAGTTGCCTGTGTGATGTTATCAGGCATTTTCTTCTGTGTATGATCCCCCATACCAAATAAAGACATTTGACCTGGATTTGTTGCAAGCATTGTAAACTTGCATTTGATCATTTAGATGAGTTTGAAAAGTGTTGTGCTTGGAAAAAAAAAAGTGTGGCAGTGGGAGGCGTGTGTGACAAACGGACAAGAAAATGAAAGGAAGTACGAGTGTCTGAATATTAGATCGCTGAAACAAGGACAGAAAGGCACGTACCCTGCTTCACCACAACGCTCGGCTTGTGGATTTTGAGATGACCTTCTGAGTTCATGCTTCTGGTTTGCAAGGTTGCCTTGTCAACCATTGCTAGTTGACAAATTAAAGCCCAAAAATGGAAATGGGGACTAACAAAAGCATCTCACCATCAGTGAGAGGAGGTTCTGAATGGGACAAAGTCCTCCCACTCGCACAGTTCGGCCTGTGAAAGGCAGCGGGACCTGCTGGCCTGTCACCGTGCTGGTGCCCTTGTTGGATTGTGTACATTCCAAGCCTCTCCTAGTGCCTTAGAATCACTCCTTTCAGTGGGAAGTGAAGACATTGCTGATGGATGACCTCACTGACAGATAATAAAAAGCCCACAGAGAGATGCCAAGGAGAGGGATTCGGCTCGTCTGAAGTCCCAGGATCGAGCCTACAGACGTTCTCCATGCCACCGGTGAAACTTCTTCTCCACAAGCGAGCGGAGCTGTGATGGTGGCCTGCCGCAGGCTGCTTTCTCACTACTGGGCCACCAACCTGGCAGTCTACCTGCCCATGTGACCTCAGCGGGGCAAGACGGGCGGTGAGGCTGGAGAGCTGGCACCTGGACGACTCCTGTCTCGTTGCCATGGGGACCGGGGGTGGCTCGTCCCACTGGTTGTGACGGTGACTGCCGTTCCGGGAGAGGCTGCGGCATGCAGAAGGGCAAAGCCTGGGAGCTTTCGTTCCTGAGTGTATCGAGAGGAGTTTCCTTCAAGCAGAGAGAGACGGAGAGGGAGGGAGGGATGGAGGGAGAAAGGAAGAAGAAAAGGGAGTTTTATTCGTCTATGGTCGTAAATGGCCACAGTGATGAGCTGAGGTGCCCAGTAGGAATTCCCTTCAGTGGGGTTTTTGTTTCAGTAATGGTATGACTTATAGAGAGGCCATCAGGGAAGTTTCCTTCATGTGTAGGAGAACACCAGTCATAAGATGAAGGGCATCAGAGGAGCCTTCAGTTTCACATTCATTCTTATCTCATTTTGAAGAATTGGACGATTTGGGGGGGGGGGCGTTCCAAATGCAGTGAGCGGTGTGTTTAAACTCCTCACTGGCCGGTTCATGTGTGTGGTCATGGGGGATGTTGTGTGGAGCCATGCTACCTCACATAAACCTCCCAGATCATGTCATGAATTATCTTGCTGTTAAATTCATGAGACCTTGCAAAATTCTCCAGCTCTACTACAAATACCTTGTTAAGATAAGATAAGATAATCCTTTATTAGTCCCACAGTGGGGAAATTTCCAGATTACAGCAGCATAAAAAGAGGGTACAGAAACACAACTGAGAACAAAACCAGATGCTGCGAAATCAATAAAATATAAAGAGAAATTTACTACTTGCATACAAAATATACACAATTTAACCAAATTTACAGAGTGATTGCACTTATGACTAATTACACTTTTATAAATGGGGGGTGGGAGGGTGAGGGCTGTTAGGAGCTGTGTTGATTGTAAAGTCTCACTGCTGAAGGAACAAAGGACCTCCGATAACGCTCCTTCACACATTTAGGGTGAGGTAGCCTATCACTGAACGAACTGCTCAAAGCCGCCAGAGTCTCATACATGGGATGGGAGGCATTAACAAGCAGTGATCTCAATTTTGCCAGAGTCCTCTTTTCTCCCACC
>JAOXYF010000004.1:10351218-10361406 GCA_028565775.1 Sternarchorhynchus goeldii
CCCTGTTATCCCACTGAATCAGCTCTTTTGTGTGTGTGTGTGTGTGTGTGTGTGTGTGTGTGTGTGTGTGTGTGTGTGTGTGTGTGAGCATGTGTGCTTTCCGTCTCTGTGTTATCGTAACTATGGACAGGAGTGATTGGAAATCTTTGCTGTGAACCTTTATACTGTGTAAGTATGATAACATAAAGTGAGCTTAGTGAGATATGACTGTATACACGTATAGTACAGCTGATGGGTTCCTGGCTGAGTTCACATACCTGCACCCATGTGTGATGTGCAGAGACAGAGAGAGACATGGCTTCCTTTTATAATGGCATACAAGCATTCTGAATTTAATTACTTGGCTAATAAGGGAATGAAATGTGAAAACAGTATTCAGATTAGGATCTCTCTGTCTCTCCAACACACACACACACACACACATGGAGTCTTTCTCTATTACACAGGGCTCCAGGCCAAGGTTAACATTTGTACTGACGCACACCCGTCATCAACTTTAGTGTCTGTTATATTATGCTTATAGCTTCTATTAATGCGTGTGTCTGTGGGTGTATTGAGGATGACTGAGGGGGGCATGAGAGACGCACAGGTTAATGGACTTGTTCATTTAATATGATACTGGCCCTTAACTAGAAGCATGTCAGTGTACAGTGAAGATATTTTTTGTTTTTCTTCAAAAAAAGACATACACCTTAATAAGGAAAACTATGTATAACATGAAGAGCAAAACTGATTTAACCGTGAGTTTCAATCAAAAGGACATGTTTATCTTGCTGGTCCATGTTTTTCTGGAGTTTTTCCTGATGTCTTAGATTTTTGTCTGATAATCTACTTAATGATTTACTGGTAAAAGGTCTTTTTTTTTTAAGTGATGACGGGACTGTGCTGATTCGAAGGCTGGTAGTTGGACCCCTGGGCCTGGGCCTGGCACTGGTTGGGCTTGTGAGCCTGTGGGTGTCTGTGGGAGCGCACCCTGGTGTGAGAGCTCTTCATGACCTGATTGTACTCAAAGCCAGGATGCACCATGGGAATTTATAAAAGTGCATGTGTGTTAGTGGTTGTGTGTGAATGTCTTGTGCTGCTGTGTCATAGTCGTTTATCAGTAAGACCCTAGTAATGCGATTAGCATCTCTGAAGCCAGTGTCTCCTCTTCTCACTACTTACACACACACACACACACACACACACACACACACACACACACACACACACACACACAGACTAATGCTGATGTAACCATTGAAGCATCCAGCTGTCTTTCGCGTAATATGATACTCGGCAAGTGAAGAGCCCGTCTAACTCCGATTTCCATCCAACTGCCAGATCCTTGCAGACATTTATGATCTGTGACAGCAATCATTTATTTATGATTTATAAATGTATTATTTATCTATATGCTAAAGATTTATTTATTTATCTATTCATACCCCCCCCCCATTTTAGTCACATGCATTTCCCACCTGTCAGGTAATTGTTCCCCATCAAATGACGGTTACCAGCCAGGTAGGGGGAGGGGCTGTTGCATGCTTCTTCCGAGGCACATGCAGCCAATCGGAGCTCGTGCATGTGTCTCATGCAAAGTCAGGGGGCGGAGTAACATGCAGAGGTAGAGCCGTCAACCCCCTTCCGATGCATGGGCTCAGAGACGCCCATAATTGACCAGCGTCAATGTAATTGATGAGCGAGAGAGTCCCTCCCTGAGAGCTCAGAACATTCTGCTCTCTCATTGTTGTAACAGCCATGTTTAGAACCTGCTTCTGGGTTCAGAGGGTGTTTTATGAGGACAAACATTTGGTTTGCGGTGTTGAAATTAGAAGGATGAGACGAGCCTTAATTAGCAGCAGTTATTATACTGAATTCCTCAGCTCTTTATGTAACAGCACCCACTCAGTTTACATCCAGCCACAGCTGTGGGACCCTCTTCTTCAAATCTCTTCTTAAACCTGATTAGTACTTTTGCCCATCTACAGCTTCCTTCTTGTTTTCTCTCTCTCTCTCTCTCTCTCTCTCTCTCTCTCTCTCTCTCTCTCTCATATATTAATAGTTCTTGTTCGAATATTTGCTGAAGAGAATAAAGTGGCTCAGCACTGAGTAGCTATGTTTGTCACATGCTAATCCTGACCCACAGGGCGTCTGTTGGATACGCCTTTAGAGACAGTAATAATTAATACACAGGCTCAGATGTATTTAAAGTATGAACAAACCATCACGAATGCAAAGTCTATAGCCATTTGAGTTCCACATATGCCGTAACATGTTGTGTTTCTATTAGAGGACAGGTTTTCTTCTTTTCTCATGAAGCTTGTCTTTCAGCAGGGGGTGGGGTGGTGGCAGTATCGATCCTGTCAGCATTAATAGTTTTACTTTATAGTTGGAAGTAGAACACACCAGTGAAAATGGAGGGAAATGGCCTGTAAAACTAGGCCACGAGTAGACTGTAAGGAAGGAGAGAGATCTGGAAAATTGACCTCACACTTGATAGTAATAAACACTAATTTGTGTCTTAGATTGAGGATGGGGGATTATCTTTCCGTAAGCAGCGCTACTGGCTACACATTGCTACTCTGCTCTAAATGCTACTTCCTCTGGAATATCCTGTGTATTCTGTGCCTGGTGAACTGTGAAGGACTTCTTTTTTTTTCTTCCTCCCTTTATTTACTGCACCCCCGCTTTCCCCTCCTCTGTTCTTTCAGTCAGGTTACCATGCAACAGCACTATTCTGTAGGCAGGAGGCTGGCCACAGGAGCCTGGCTGTGCAGGAGCTCTTTGTGGGGTTGAAAGCCTAGAGCTGTCTCATAGAGCTGTGTGTGTGTGTGTGTGTGTGTGTGTGTGTGTGTGTGTGTGTGTACGCTGCTGTGAGCACTGGCACATCACGTTACGACCTGCCAACACACCCTCCATGTTCCTAAAATGCCACCAAGCCCTCCATGTTTCCAGCTTGGCTGCTCAAAGCTGGGCACCAGGGCTAATGATTCACGCTGAAGCTGTCTCATTTTGACTCGGCTAAACATTTAACCGTGACAAGAACCGAACTCGGCAATAGCTTCAACTATAATAGCTGACTTAAGCTTTTTCCCCAAATTGTCTAATATCGATGGTTATTGTATATCGCAATAAGTTATTGTAGTATTGTAGTAATTCTCCAGCCTCGAGAAACATGTACGCTTGAGAATATCTTCAGAGCACTGACAGGTTTTTCTGTGATTGTTGGGGACTTTTACAAATGCAGCACAGTGGAAGTTGTGATTAAATCCTGTAAGATGAAGGAGAAGCAGGAAGTGGCTTTCAAACAGGATGCTGAAGAAGACACCACAGCGTTTCAGCTACAAATGTTTTAAGTCTTTAAAGGTAGTTCAGCCAACTCTGACTTTTGTATCTTTGACAAATGACTGTTATGCATAAGACTGTATTTTGAAGTCAGTCAAATGTCCATTGCTGATTAATAAGGTAATAACATTTAAAACCACAGAGTATGAGCAAGTGGAACATAAGACTGCATTGTACTGTTTTCTTTTGAATTTGCATGTGTATTTTCATGTGTAACTCAAAAATTACTCTCGTGTAATTGGGTGTAGTTCACTTCTAGTTCAAGAGTGTTGGAACTAGAAGTGCCTTAAGGTATCAAGGGCCAATACAATGTTAGCTTTCTATGGCTAAAACGTGCTGTGTGCTCCGTTTGTAATGGTTTCAGAACTGAAACAGGACTAAAGAAGTAGCGCGATTGATGGAATGCTTCATTTTTAAGTAGTTGGTTCTTTCTAGCTGATCGTCAGTGTACCTCACACTCGCTAAAGTGGCCGTGAAGGGGGACCCCTGTGGAAGTGCAGCACGGCCATTGCAGGAGGAAAGTACAGTATTGAGGAACATTAAAGGTTTGTAGTGTTCAAATGCCAGCACTACGAAAAGTGTTCAAAACGATTGTACGCCAGTAATCTTGTTGATACGATAAGCACAAACGTCTACATCTATCTTTTAAAATTGTGCTCCAACTGGTTCCGTTGAGGTTGATTTCACTACCACTTGTTCACTTTGATCCCAATACGTTCACTACGTACTGATCTGAGCTTTACTGTCAGTGATGCGAATTCTGATATAAATACCATCCAGAATGTGCTGAACAAAATGCTTTCGGCACAAAACGACTGCCTTCTTCTGTTAATGGGGCCTTTGTTCAAGAACAGATCCTACACAGTACTTTTCCATTGCGTCCTTAAACCCAAAGTAGACAAATGAGAAGCATGAACATAGACAGCGTGAACATAGACATTCATGAGCCAGCTGGGAGCTTCATTGTCGGGCAGCCGTGCACAATATCCACCTTTCCTCTTAGCCTTTCTAGTTACTTTTTACACAGGTATCACTACTTGGTGTGCCTCAGGGCTGCATGTTAGGCCCTGGGTTGGATCCTAAACAAAGAGAGACTTTTGGACAATGCTAGGTGGGGGGTATTTTTGAAGCAGTATGTGTGGGCTTCAATGATGAACTCAGAACATCGTGATGCAGTAACGGCACCTTACAGAGAGGGGTTCGGGTGATTCTGGATCACGATGGACGTCATAGACCCTGATTTGGAGCTTCTCTGTGACGATATTGACAATACCAAGATCCATAAGAGCAGCCTCAACATTAGTAAAAGTTCAGCTACACTGTTCGTGTTATTCTGATCCATCTTAAAGCCCTAGCGCTGTTATCATTTGCAGAGTTTATGGTTGTGATTAACTGCATTTGATGAAGACTGGGAAACGCATTTGGTTTTATACTAAAGAAGTTAGTTTTACATACACCACAGTAACATGGGGCCTGTGGCTGATTTACAGTGTGCCACTGGTGAGAGACACAGAGAGGATCATGGTCCCTCTTCCTTACTCTGTATCTCATACTTAGTAAAACGTACAGTTTGGAGGCTGATCTGGGACAATGCTACCCTCGCTCCACATGTACAGGAAATGCACAGTTTACGAGAAATTACTGTGAAATGAAATAAATAAATAAATAAATTTAATTCATACTCAAATAAAATGACACAGTTCTTAGTCTGCTTTAAAGGCCTAAGTATAAACATACGAACATCACTGCACTCTCTTTGCTGGTCTGAGGAGTCTTACACATGCATCAATGTCATGCTTGCTGTTAGGGTTCAGAAAGGTGACCTGTTTCTAGATCAGACCAAAATGAACCAACGCGTGTAAAGAATCTTATAATGAAAACAATGCAATGCAAGACTGGCCACTAGGAGAACTTCTCCTCATATTGCCGTATTTTATTGTTCATCTGTTGTCCTGCACGGTGTATAAATCGTTCATCAACGTTCTTTTCCTAACCGCAGTTCCACAGTTGACGATGTTTTGGGACTGCAGGACGTAGCACTGGTACGACCTGGTCTCGCAGCTGGAGTCTGGCCTCGTGTCTGTGTTGCTGCTCGTTCAGTTGCGATTAGGGTGTGTGCGTTGCACGAACCACGTACCCTGAACTTCCTTCCTGTCGAAGAAGCTCCACGAGAGACGGAGGCTGAAAGCACGGTTTAAGTTCGGGTTGGTCGTGGTCGGAGTGATGGTTAAGACCTCGGAACATCTCCAGGCAGCGGCAGCGAGTGGATGATGTCGGCGCTGGTAACGATGAGGGGGAAAACCCAACCTGAGTGTTTCCTCCTCTCCTCCATAAAGCCCATTGGCTAAGGCCCATTGGCTGAGTAACAGACTATTACCGGTGGAAGTCATTATAGGGAGAGAGAAGAAAGAGAGAATTATGTTGTTATTAACAGACTGTGGAGGGGAGGGGGGGGTGTACAGGGGAAAGGAGACAAATAATGAATGACTTTGCAAGGTGGAAACTGGGCAAACGCGTATGTGTGTGTGTGTGGAGGGGGTGTGGGTGCATGAGAGAGATGGGATGGAGAGAGCACACTCAAAGAGGTGCTGAATCTTTGATGAGGTCTAACAGGTGGAGATGAGGTGTGGGTGTATGCATGCGTGTGTGTGTGTGTGTGTGTGTGTGTGTGTGCGCGCCCCCGCGCGCGCGTCTTCACAATGTACTGCATTCATCTGCTCAGTCCTGCATGAGAGCTGTGGCACATGTGAATTCTGTATAAACTGCACACGCAGGAAGAAAATGCTTTTTTTAAAGTCTGGCCACAGCTCAGGCACAGGGTGGCCTTGTGGTGGGTTGGGTGTTAAAGTATCGTGTACCTGCTTTAATGGTGCATCTGTCGGGATTTGATCATCCAAGATTACGATGCCATCAAAAAGAACTGTATTAAGCGTATGTGCTCTATAACTGAACCCAGATCTGTACCGTGTCTTGTAATCCACACATTTTTACCACCGCATGGACATATCGGATGTATTTACGCTCTTTTATGAGTGATCTGGGCTGAACCAAAGGACATCAGCTGCTTTTACTGCCTGCTTCATCTGCTCTGTGGTTGTGCTATATAGGGCTACAGTACCTTGGAATTTTGACTCGATATATGAACTGAATTGGAACTTTTTTTTCTGGATGTATATTTATTCTAGAAGCAAATCTCCTGCTCTGTAGTCCGAACCAAGTCACTTCTGAAAGGCTTAAGTGGATTCCGGTCCACAGTCAAAGCTCTGAAGGGTGCAGTTATGTGGTAGGTGTGAATGACGTGTCCTTGTGAGGAAGACATTAATGCCCCAGTTTTTTCTCCTCCAACTGGCTGAGCATTGGTGGTGTTTAGTGGCCTTTGTCCCCTCCCTGAACAGGTTTTACAGTAATGGCTGTACTTCCAGGGCTTTTGATATCCAGTATCTGTTCGAGTTCGTTCTTTCGATCGAGTTTCTGCGGAGTGTGTCAATAGCGTTCAATTTGCGTATTGTCCAGCTCTGACGGAGGAACGATCTGGGCTGAACCAATTGAATTGGGCGATGGGCTCTGCGCTCCTCTATGCTCGTGACCTTTTGGAGGCTGCTTGAACGTGGAGTGGTCCAGCCTAAATGGCACTCCAGCCTTACAGCACTGTGCTACAAATTGCTCTCATTCTGTTATATGTGCATGTTGTTGACTCCTCCCAGTCAAAATGGGGGAGGGAGACCATTAAGAGAGACGGTAGATAAGAGCGCAATTGAAAGGTTAGTGTATGTGTGTGTGTGTGTGTGTGTGTGTGTGTGTGTGTGCACGCACTTATGTTCCTGCACCTGTGCCTCATTTATTTTTAATATCATTTTCAGCATCACCGCCTGGGGTAACTTCCCATCACTCAGCATTACCCAGCTATTATGACAGACTCTTGTGTATTATGACTCTTGTGTGTCTTGGAGCACTCTTGTAGTGTGTGTGTGCGTGCGCATGTGTACGTACGTACGTGTGTGTGTGTGTGTGCGGGCACGTGTGTAGTTTGTTGAATGGAGCGCTCCTTGCTAATGGACATCTCTGCTGTGTTACTGAGCTGCTTCACCGATCTCCCCTGTACACCTCCCGCTTTCCACGTGACTTCCAGGCAATACAAAGGCCCAGACAAATGGGCCTAACAAACAAATGAATAATTCACTTGGCCATTTATGTTGTGGGAGGACTGAAAGTGGAAGAAACACGAGCAGTTCTGGGATGCTCTGGAACGGCAGGATTCACGGGACCCGTTTCAAAGTGGTGGAGGGTGCAGGTGTGAGCTTCACATGCAGGTTGTCTGGGATGCTAGCGGGACTGTTGGGATGTGGTGCCTGCTGAACACGTGCCTGCTCCCCTCATGATTGTGAGGGACCACCGGCAGGAAGGAAGGTCCTGTATTAGATCCAGATTGATTAGATGACCAGACAGTCACATGCAACAGCTAATGCTGACCTTGTTTTTTTGTTTTTTTTTAATTACTTCTCCTCTCACACTCGTCTCACACTGGTCTCACACTGGTCTCACACATTGTCATCTGGAGATGCTTTCAATTAGTATCAGGTCTTTGTCATTTGTGCCACTTGGTGTCTCACCAGTGCTGCACCCAAAACGAACAGCTCTGCGAACACCACCCGAATTTCCACAGGGTGTGTAGTATTTCGGGAGAGCTGGTTTGTTCAGGCTTGCAAACGCCCTGTTGCCCATATCTCATTCCTGTACCACCACTGCCAACACCCTCTCTCTTGCTCCTCCACCCCCCTCAGGGTGTGTGGGCCACCGTTACCGGGTGTTTGTTGTCAGTAACCGTTGGCGATGGGGCATCGGGCTCGCTTCCCGCTCTTCCTCTTTGATGCTAGTAGCTTCATCGCTGAAATATTCATGGGGTTTAGTAAATCTGGAGATGGAGCCCTGAACATAAAGAGGGATGCTGGGCTGACCGTCGCCAGCGTGCGCCCCGTAACCTCCCTGCTCCTCCTCCACGCCTCCTACTGCCTCTCCGAGATGCTAACCTGCTCCTCGTGTTCCGGCAGAGGAGGAGCTGAGGAAACTGCGAGAGGAGACCTGTGTGGACTCACTGAAGCAGGAGCTGGAGAGGGAGCGCGCACGCAGGCTGGACCTGGAGCTGAAGATGACCGAGGTTATGAAGCCCAGGTGAGCTCCCGGGGCCGCGGTGGGAGGTTCCAGGGCCACGGTGGGAGGTTCCAGGGCCGCGATGGGAGGTTCCAGGGCCACGGTGGGATGTTCCAGGGTTGCGTGGGAGGTTCCAGGGCCGCGGTGGGAGGTTCCAGGGTTGCGTGGGAGGTTCCAGGGCCCTGACCATCTCGCCAAGTGACTCATATTTCGTATTTCCTCTAATCCTTGCATTGAAACTTACTGTATTAAGGAGGCTGTTCTTTCTGGAAAAATGAACATCCCCCCCACCCATGCCTTTTGAATGAATGCCACATTTTAAATTAAAAAGTCTGTTGTTCTGAATGAATAAGCCTGGGAGCATGGCTCAATATGTGACTACTTTTTTTTTCTGTCTGCATCAGGTTAGAAGACTCTCCTCCCCAGCCATTGCGCAGACAGCAGGCACCATCGTCCAACGGCGCAGGTAACGGACCACGAGCTGCAGATCAGCTGGACCGCTAACACCCAGAGATGCTTGCAGGGTCCGCACCGCGTTTGACCGCAGAGTCCGCTCAGTGTTTCAGTCCATGATCACTCCAGTGTTTCAGGCAGCATGAATGCCTGTTATTTCAGGCAGCAGTCTACATTTATAGAAGAGTCTATCTAGGCCAGAGGGTCTAGTTTTACACACGAACACAAAGTAAATTAGGTTAATAGAGCTTGAGTTTGTGCTCTGAATTACACAGATCAGTCACTGACTCTCTCTCTCTCTCTCTCTCTCTCTCTCTCTCTCTCTCTCTCTCTCTCTCTCTCTCTCTCTCTCTCTCTCTCTCTCTGTCTACCCCCCTCAGACAAACAACAGAAGGAGACAGTATTCTCTCGGCTGCAGAAGTGGCTCTATGAGCGCTTCGGCGTTTACATTGAGGACTTCCGCTTCCAGCCGGAGGAGAACACGGTAGAGCCAGAGGAACCACTCAGTGCTAAACGGTAAAACATGGAGCACAGGGAGGGGTTACATGAGTTCTGCGTGTCCTCTGATTGGTTGATTTTATGTATTCTTGAACCACTAAAAATGTTGAAATGCTCAAGCTCTCCCCCTTTTGGCTTATAGACAGAATGACATGCTGCTATGGTCTTCGGGTAGCTTTTATAGTGCTTGGATATCTCTGATGGGATGACCTTGCTAGTTGTGTAACTCTGGGTGTATTAAATCAGCTAAATGAAATTCACTTACTCACAGGATTTGTTTTTAGAATTAGAAAAGGTCTATAGGAAGGTAACCTTGCAGTGAAAAGAGTATGAAGGGGTGTGTGTGTGTGTGTGTGTGTGTGTGTGTGTGTGTGTGTGTGTGTGTGGTTGAATCATCATTGATTAATAAGTGTTTGCCCACAGCTGACTGCTATTCAGAAGGTCAATGTGGATATGTGCTGTAAGAAATCTTTCTCTTCGTATCCCTCCCCCTCTCTCTCACTCTCAGGTTAACAGAAAACATGAGACGACTTAGTGAGTCACCTTTTCAGTTCGCATTATTAAGTAAAGCTTTTGTGTTTAAAATGGATTTGACAGCATTAATAACACTCGTCAATATACATAATGGGGCATCATTTTAATAAAGCTCATTTTTACTTGATGTAGGTGGCTTTTGAGGTGTAACGTGTGTGTGTGTGTGTGTGTGTGTGTGTGTGTGTGTGTGTGTGTGTGTGTGTGTGTGTGTGTGTGTGTTTTGTTTGT
>JAOXYF010000004.1:10362796-10365296 GCA_028565775.1 Sternarchorhynchus goeldii
TGTGTGTGTGTGTGTGTGTGTGTGTGTGTGTGTGTGTGTGTGTGTGTGTGTGTGTGTGTGTGTGTGTGTTGTGTGTTTTTATGTACACAGAGCGCGGTGCCAGACCTGTAACAAACTTCATGAGAAACCTCTCAGCCTTATCCAACTGGCACTCTGTCTACACATCAGCGATTGCCTTCATTGTGAGTGCTGATCTCAGTTCAGTTTCCTTTGGTCACACTTTCTCTCCATCCCTTTTTCATTACTATTCTCCCCTTTCTCTTTTTATTCATTTCCTTCTTTCACTCTATCTTTAAAAATATACATTTTTATATATATATATATATATATAATGTGTGTATATATATGTGTGTGTATATATATATGTTTGTATAGTGTTTTTCTGCCCACGGAACTGTCCCTCAGTTCTGAGTTCAGCAGTTAATATAGTACCAGTGCCAGAGTGACTCAGATCACATCTGTTCCCCATTCTGAACAGTAACTGAAGGTCTGAACCGCGTCTGCATAATTTTATGCGCTCTACCACGTGATTGGTTTAGATGGATCAGCAGGTGTATAGATGGGTGTTTTATGTGTGTTTTGCTGTTTCTAGGATCGTGTTCTTCCACCCACATACTTGCGCAAAAACACTTTCAACCGTTTGTCATGTTCCTCAAACGTTCCTGAACAGTTCCTGAGCATTGTCCTGCTAACAGAAGCCATGTATCAAAGTAACTCGCACATGAATGCCAGTAATCAAGGTTTCCTGGCAGCACGTTGCCCCGAGCAACCTGCCGCTACCTCTTCCCCAGTCAAGCAACGCACATGCACACGGACATTCACGTGATGTAAAAGGAAATGTGATTCATCAGACCAGACCACCGTCCAGTTCTGATGCTCACGTGTTTATCACAGGAACTTTAGCCAGTTAACAGGGTTCAGCACAGGTGCTCTGAGTGGTTGATGGCTCTACAGCTCCATGCCCAGCAAGCTGTGGGTTCTGGCCTTTCTGTCGTAGCCCAATCAAACTGTTTCAGCTGTTTGCTCTACTGTAGCTCTTCTGTGGGATCAGATCAGACAGAGTAGCCTTCACTTCCCCATGCATCAGTGTATCTTAAGCCCTCGGTGACCCTGTCACTGGTTCACTGGTTGAACTTCCTTGGAACACTTTTGGTAGACATTAACCACAACATACCAGGAACACATTTGGAGGAGGCTCTGACCCAGTCGTCTAAACCATCGCAGTTTGTCTCTTGTCACTCTGATTCTTAAACCTGTTTTTTCTGCTTCTAATACTTCAAGAAGCGACTACCTAACATAATCCCTTAACCCCTACACACTATATGCCATATATTGTAGCAGGGAGTGAATAAGTGAAATGGAACATTTGAGGTTATTTCCACAAACCTATGTGATGTTTTAGTCTAAATTATTTGATTTAATGGTTTTTTTTGTTGTTGTTTTTTTTTGCGTGTGCGTGTGTGTGTGTTCCTCCACAGGTCTACATGAACACTGCGTGGCATGGCTGGGCCATCCCCATGTTTCTCTTCTTAGCCATTCTGAGGTTGTCTTTGAATTACCTCATTGCAAGGTAACGAGGGTCTAATCCACTGTGCTGTCCTTTCTCTCTTTTTTTGGTTCCAGTAGCAGCTGGTGTGAATAAAGATTAACTATGTCAATTCCATCTCGGCCTTGTTAAGTACAGGCCCCGCTTCCTCCGCGCGGGTAGCATCAAATATGACTGTAGACATATTGGGCATAAAGTGGTGAAGAGTGCCTGGGTCTAGAGAAGGAATCGGACCGCTCTCCCGCCGACAGACGCCTCCGGAGCGTGGGTGAAGACGAGCCGGAGAGGCGTGTTGGTAACCATGGTTACCAATCTCTGCCGAAGCGTTTAATCCAAAGATAGATATCGGGCAGGCCGAGGTGGGGTGGGCTGGGGGATGTTTGGTATCATGTGTGGTTTGGTACTACTTTTTGGAAGCGAGAGTTGGCAAACGTGTGCGTTTGAATCCTGTTGGCTTTTTGTGTCTCCGCTGCAGAGGGTGGAGAATCCAGTGGAGTATAGTGCCTGAAGTTTCTGAACCTGTGGTAGGTGTTCGCTTCTGTCAGTTGTCGTCCGGCAGGTGGAGCGTGCTTGTGCCACAGGAAGTGACACGTTTGGGGTTTTGATGTGTTTTTTGGTTTCTCTTCCCTTTTCAATTTAGGAGCCTTCCAAAGAAGACCTGACTGTTTCTGAGAAGTTTCAGCTGGTGCTTGATGTTGCACAGAAAGCACAGGTCTCGCATTATATTCCCAGTTCTGAATGAATTGTATAATCAGTCGGTTTGAATGGCTGTGTAACTTCTTGAATGTTTGCTCCTATGTTTGAACGTTGTATATATCTGAGCGGACCTTGTATATTTTTGTGGACCAAAATTTGCTCTTAAAGATTTTGACATTCCTGCATGGCTTTTTTGAATTTCCATAGAATCTTTTTGGAAAGATGGCAGATGTTTTGGAGAAAATAAAAAAGTAAGTG
>JAOXYF010000004.1:10367796-10403992 GCA_028565775.1 Sternarchorhynchus goeldii
CGGGTTTGTTTTAAAGGGCTGGCTGGAACGCTGTGGCTGTGATTTGAAGGGAGTTGCAGGTGTGGGAGGTGGAGCAGGGTTTGGGCGGTGGCTGAAATCCCTTGCTCTCCGTGCACAGATCCAGCCGGTGGCGTCACGGAGCAGCATGGCGGCCGTGCCTGCCGGCGCGGGCAGGGAGGAGGACGGCGGTCGCTCGCACAACCCCAAGAGAGGCGCCTTCCACGAGATCTTCGGCCTGCCGGAAACGGAGAGGCCCCTCCCCGGTGCGCCCCACCCACTGTCTTCTCTCCTGCGCCGAAGGCCAGACGGGCAGCGGCGGGGGTGTGTGTTCCCGCCCACAGGTTCACACTGTGGTGACTATGGGTGTTCTGTGTTTCTGCAGTGTGTGAGAATGGATGGAGATGCTGCTTGATAAATCGGGACCGAAAGATGCCCACTGACTACATTCGCAATGGCATCCTCTATGTTACTGAGAAGTAAGAAGCTTCTCCACACACACACACACACACACACACACACACACACACACACAGAAACGCACCCTCTATAAGGAACATAGTGTCCCTGAGCTATGAATTTAATTAATCAGTTGAAAACTAGGTGTCGAATAGAACTTTTCAAAACTATTTCATCTTTCGCAGACATTAATTTTTTACATGTGAAGTTCTTGCGTCGCAGTGCTCCTACAGCTGATTTGAAATTAAATTCAGTAGTTATTAGATACATGCTTTCATATACTTGGAGGTTTCAATGTTGAGTTCTTGTTTGTGTCTCTCAGCTACTTATGTTTCGAGAGCTCCAGTTCCAGATCGAGCTCCTCCAAGAAGAACAAAGTGATTAAACTAATAGACATCACGGACATCCAGAAGGTAGCTGAGGACATTTAGATATTTACATTCTCAGTCCAGATCTTTTTCGAGGCAAAAATTTATTTTGTCTTAAATTTTTTGTTTTCAACAGTACAAAGTTTTATCGGTTTTGCCTGGGTCTGGGATGGGCATCTCCATTGCTACACCCTCAACACAGAAGGTGAGTTATGGTTCCAACCATGAAGGTCATATTTGCCTGTAAGTCAGCTCAACACAGTCTTGTGTTTTCCCAACACTAATGCAGCTAAAGGTGAGGCTTTGCTCACCAACAGACTGAATCAGATGGGATGAGTTGAATCTTGTGTTAGTCAGAAAAGCACTTAACTCTGTCATCCCTGGTCTCCAAGATTTGCTCTCAAATGATTCCGATTCTCCTTCCTCTTTGATTTCCATGTCTTCCTGTCTGATCTGCCAGCCCTTGGTCTTTGGTGCCATGATCCACAGAGATGAAGCCTTCGAGGCCATCTTCACACAGTATATGAAGACTGTGACCACAAGCTGCCCTGAGACCTAAGCCCCTCCCACAGGGCCAGGCGGTGACGATGGGCGTGGCAGAGAAACGCGCTTCTTTCTCTTTGGCTGACTGGTTAGAAAATCTCATTTGAGGGCCAGATGACTTTCACCAATGATCGGCGAAGATGTGTACACATTCCGGAGGGAGGTTGGGGGAGGGAGGGGGGGTGGTGCCATTGGTTTTTTAACCAATGGTTCGTGGATGAGGCTTTCAGGGGGGTGGGGCTGGACCTCACCCGTCCGAATGCGCTGTCTCATACACTCTTTCTACGCACCTGTTTTTTCCTTCCACTGAAATTCTAATGTTTGCCTCCTCGTCTGTCGAGGTCGGTCTAATCACTGCAGATGCATAAGTACCGATGACGTGCACGCCTTTTTTTCTATTTAATTTTATTTTTTTTGCATTTGTTTACATTGTTGCTGTGCACACATGCACGTGCGCACACGCACACACCCATGCCGACGTGCACACGCGCACGCACACGCACAAACGCAACTCCTTCAATTTCACGTTTGACCAACAGTGTGCTTGAGGTCTTTTTTGCATCAAAATTTGACGACTCCTGCTACGTAGCGACTGTAGCTGGAGAAACTATAGTTTCACATGTGAAATGTTTTAAATGCCTTTCTTTTTAAATCATATATTTTTATAACAGCCAATAGAATGATTGATATTCGATTGAATGACCGATTGATCAACTGATCTCTTGATTGAATGTTGGGGGGAGGGGGGTGCACCAAGGGAATCCATTCTAAAGATTAAATCACAATTTGTAAGGACATCAACACCTTTAAATATTAACTTCTCTAAATGAGTTAAAGTTACAAAACTAACATTTATTTAACAATCATTTTAATTCAGTAGTTGTAGGTGTGTCTAATTCCAACATAAGATTAAGTTTAAGGCTGTATAAAGGTACAATCACATTGCACTGTTTGGGGGATTATTTTACTTCCATTTCTTTGTTGAAGAACAATGGGAACCAGTTGCACATATTTCATATTATTTGTTCTAATTTCAAAGATTTGTGATTCATGTAAGCCTACAGTATGCCAATACAAATGTACAACACCCTATGCAAAGTACTACTTGTTTGTAGGGCTGCTCTTTCACTAGAGGAAAGAAAGTTTGTTAGTAAGCATTAAACATTTGCAGTAGATCAGTTTAATTTTAAGATTGACTGTCTAAACCACATTGTCTGCTGGTCCTCCATTTGTAATCACCGTATGAATAAAGTTTATTGAGGTCCTTGGGCAAGCAACACACCTTGTACCCCCTTCGACCATGACCATGTTCAGTTAGCCTAGAACTGAGAGGCTCCTGCCTTGTGGCCAAGCACCTGATTCAACCTGGAGCTATGTTGTAGAGATGCACGGGATGCTTTTGAGCAGAATCTTCTCGCATTTAGTCTAAATACTGCTCCACCTGTTTTACACGTTACCCTCCCACTGTGATATGGGTTGTTCTCCGCGCTGCCGACTGCACTGCGTCACGTGACCTGCGGGAGGGTCTCGCCACCTACGTTTGCATTTACGACGCACTACACTGGGGAAGTCGCCTGCCACTGCACTCGTCTCACAAGCTTGCAAAACAGTGTGTTGTCGTTATAGCTGCACTTTCTTCAGAGGAGTGTGTGTGTGTTCTGTGGTTGGGGTAGCACCATCTCTGACTAAAAGCTGGTCTTTTAGTCTTGGGGGATTTTACATTTTCTGCCCTACTCCTTGCCTGGTCTTAAGTGGATCTGTAGACTGATAATGATGTCCCATTCGGACAGCAGTGAAGTACATGGTTTCTTCTGACTGTTCCTTGCACTTGACCTTGGACGTCCCCAGTACAGTGACTGTTGTCTTCAAAACCATTTCAGCTGGAGAAACTTGCAGTGTCTGATGAGCAGTTCAGTTCATAATAACGAGAAACTAAGCGTGGAACTGTATATTTAAAAAAAAAAAAACAAATAAGCACGAAGGGTCAAAAAACCATTTAGATGTTCATCCAGTGTTCACTCACAACTTGTATGCCTGAAATTATTAAAGAACAAAAGTGCCAGACTGAAGCGTAAGTGACTCGGTGTGTCTGAAAGTCCTGAAATAAGAAGGAACATATTGGACCAGCATGTCTGATCTAATACTGTCCCTGATTTAAAATGCTTCTTCAGTGGAAAATGTTTCATAGTCCAATGCTGTTTTCTCTGGATCTATTGTAATATTTCACATTGTATTAAAGTATCAGAAACTCTGAAGATCGCAAATTCTGGATTCAGTTGTTGGTTCACTTATCACTAGTAAGTAAGTTTTATTGACCATAATAAAGGTATTCCAAAGACAGTAGTGTTACAGGTATTGTTGCATAGTAATTCTTAAATACTTAATTCCTGTCTTTTATTCTCATTTTTAAAATGAAACGGGTAGTTTGCTGGTGTTTGCTCTGACTGCTGCCATCTGGATAGCCAGATTAACCATCAGTTAACTGAACAACCATTAAATGGCTCTTTTAACATAGGCATTAAATAATGTAACTCCCAAATACGTCAATACGTTTTGCATACAGAGGCTGAATACTGTATGAATACTATCAAAAGTTGTTCCAACTCCTGAACCTGGAGGTCTACCAGCCTACAGCGTTTAGCTCCAACATTGCAGACTTGAATATTCGGACACTGCTGAAAGCTTTGATTGACTGGATCAGCTCTGGTAGAGTGAAGCTGGAACAGTGGAGCTACAGAACGAGGAGCTGGGCACCCCTATTCCCGTGCTCTTGAGGCGCCCCCTTGTGGTCAGTTGTAATAGCCATTCGAGTTATCTTACAGCTGCACTAAAGAAGCACAGGATGTATTGTATGACCACTAGTTTTGCCAAATGTTTGTTTGTTTTTTTCCTTCCATTGGCCACGGTCTGTCTAAAACTGTGATTGTTTATAGAAAGACTTTGGTTTATATCCTCATTTTGTGCACCAGTTTGATCCCAGAGCACTAGCTAGGGGTATGAAAACTGGGCTGATATCTTTCAGTGTGATTTTATCATTTTCCAGGGCAGCTTGGAGAGGTCACAAAACACATGCCACCTTGTGGGATCAAAGACAAAAATGAAAAAAAAAAAACATATTCAGAGCTCTCAAGTTGACACAATTATTTCAGATCATGTAACTGTTATGTATTTTGTAAATCAATACAGTTACTTCAAAAAGTCTTGTTGAGCTGTAAGCCTTGTTAATGGGTGAGCATTGACTCATTGTGTCTCTTCAAGTGTCTGCCTAGCTCTGGTGGAGTATTTGTGTGAATATAGATGTTAACTGATGTATTTGTTCTAACTGTGTGTAAATGTTCACTATTTTTCATACTTTTCTTACACCGTGTATTGAAGCAAAGCAACATTTACAGACAATTGCATCAGACAGATGTTAATTTTTATTATTATTATTATTATTATTATTATTATTATTATTATTATCGTCACGTTGCTGGTGTATGAAAACAACTAAAATGGAATTTATATTAAGTTTAATGCTGTAACATTAGAATCAGAGTTCTGTTTTCAAAGAGAACCATGTCTGATGTAAATCATAATGTGATGTAATTTTTTAAATTTGAGTAAATGAGATTTAAAGTATTGTTGGCCTTTGTTTTTGCATATAGGTTGTAAATATATTTTCAGTTATATTTAATATCACAAGCATATTTGCTCATTTGCTATGCTTTTAAGTTCAGGCATAGATTATGTGAGAGATTTGGCTTTTCATGTTTTTGTTTTTTTTAATTAGATCCATTTTTAAATAGACACATTGAAAAGAGCTTATTAGAAGCATTTATTGTGTTTAACTAGAATACTCCCAATGGTACTTTTACACATAAGGGTTAGAAAAACCTTATTGTTCTTAAGTATTTTGTTGAGCTAATCGTCCATTGTTAAACACTTCTTTCAGTGTTTTGAAAATTAATGTTGCAAATTTAAGATTTTTTTTTTTAAAGGAACTAGAAATGAAACTTTGTGCTTTTATTTAAGAAGCAGTAAGCCAGCTTACTTCATTACTACTTCTGGAGGCCCAACCATTTTTGTCAAACTCAACACGCTTACATATGGTTATACTGTATACACCCTACCCTCATTAATATTAATATTACAGTAGTACTGACGATCTTCTAATCTTTTATTTCTCTGTGGAATTGGTTAAACAAACGCTAATTGGTCATGTGAAGGAAACCACACATGAAGGTAAATCCTGCCCCATTTGGTTCAGATTATTTGATAGCTATTTGCCGTTCTGTAAATTAACTAACTTTACATGTTTTTTCTTGGTTACTGCACCTTAAGTTTTTCCAGCTTCAATTCAAGATATGACCAGTAGAGGTCCTCCCTAAACACAAGCTTGCCAGTGAGTATGAGTGATATCAAGTGATTAGTTTAAAAATAAAAGTTTAATCATGTTTCCTGTGCATCTGGATAACTGTTAGCCTATCTTTCTTGATTATTATTGTTGTACTTTAATATATAGCCATATTTAAATAACAATGGCTTCAACTATGATGATACAAATTCTTCACTCTAATGTTCTTGAAATACAGACATTAAGCAATACAGTCCTCCATAAAATATAGATTTATAACCACTGTATAATTTTTCTAGTAATCGCTTCAGCGCTGAAGCAGAGTTACTGTAGCAAAGTCCTTATATGAAGCTGCCTCAAGTCTGTTTTGCTAATCATATACCTACCTGCAGCATTTAGTAAATGCACTGTCGCTACACTAAATGTCTAGTCCGCTACACTACCATTAGGGGGCACTGGTGTGTCATGAGAAAACAACTGGTGGCAGAAGGAACACAAAACCAAACCTGGACCTGCATAAAGAGCCAAACTGTTTTATTATATTCCACAACACTCAGCATTTCAAAATGCACTGTGGTCTGTATAGTCATGCTTTTATTTAGACCAAGGGAACAGGTCAAGTGTGTTCAATTTCAAAGTCTTCTAATGCTGTAGCACATTATTGCGATCAGTTTAATTTATCTACCGCGCAGGATGTTGCTTACTGTCCATTGTAAATATAACTCTTTCCCCCTTTTCTCTGCAATTTAACTGCAATTTGCTAAACCCTTTTATGTATCTTCTGCCTGGGTCAAACTATAGCCTTCTTACACCACAGATGTGTTCAACACAAGCGAAAAAAAAAAAAAAATCTGGCTTGTGGTCAATCCCATAGCTCATAACTGAATTTTGAAGTGCTTCAGCTGGACAGTGTGACAGGATGATGAAATACCTCGGTGAACTCGCCAGCGTGGTTGGTAAAGCAATATCTCCGCTGGAAATGTGGAACTCTGATTAAATGCATGACGAGTGATGCATGATACAGCAGCATGCTGGTATGACAGTGTTTTAAAGAAGAGCCTGTGTGGGGGCGATGAGGATTCGGATTGGTCGGTTGCCCATGGTGTACCATCAACAACTACAAGGTATTAAATCTCATGTAAGATTGTACCATGACACCATTGTATGTGACAACATGGTCATCGTAACAGAAGCCTGGCCTTTAGCTGGGATTACAAGACTCGACCCTGAAACACAGAGCTCTTAGCATTGATCTCCTGATGAATCCACAAGACCAAACCTTAATTAAAATCGTCTGCTAGCCCTCGTATAGCTAACCCTTTGTTCTAAACCAAATCCAACAAGGAATTCTTAACAAGAAGATAATGACACAAGTGTCTGTTTTAGACAGTTAAAACAGCAAGGGCTCCCCCTTCAGAATTCAGAATTAAGGTTCTCTCCTCATTTGCCTGGAAATGAAAGAGATGGTAATTACTCGCTACCTGAAAGACTTGTTCAATACTTGCTTATGCTTTTTTTTTCCTGCTGTACACATGGAATATGAATGTCAATGTGAAATTGTTTTGAAAATTGAGTAAACATCACCGTGCTGACTTGGAGAGATGGGGTGGGGGGCAGGGGACTCACTAGCAGGAAATGGAGCTCAACTGTAAAAAAACAAATTGTTACTTTGAGTCCAAACTATATAGGGATTCCTTTCTTTTACATCTTTGGATGACATGTTCTTTTGGTACATTGTGCAATTCAACAGCAGTAGCACGGCGCGCAGGAGTACAAAGTGTGAACGGCCGAGCCAGCAGAGTGAAGAGTGCAGAACAAGCAGGAAACAAGACATACCGTACAGAACATTAAGCATAAGGGTAGTGCCAGGTACATGAACCGAGACACACTGGCAAGAAAGAGGAGCATAATCGTGTATGTTTGGCTTTTTATGTGTCATTGGAGGAGGTCTGTTAACTGTGAAAAACTGCTCAGTGATTCTTACAACAAATGGTGGGGGTGAGGGAGCCTTATCCTACATTTCTGCAGAAGCATACTGAGCCTTGCTTCGAGGATCTTAACAGCCCCACAAAATAAAGTCCTCTGAGATGTGTATTAAGTCTAAAAAGCTTATTCCTTTATGGTTCGGGTATGTAAATACTCTCAACTTAGCACTGACGGTTGGCTGGCTAGCCTCGGTGTCCCCACTTTATCTGAAGTCCACCAAAATTGTGTCACTGTCCAATTACATGCTGCAGTTGTATGACAGATCAAGCAGTGGAACAAAGTTCCCGAAGCCATGGTTATCCCTCCTGGGCTCCGACTCAAATGGTCCGGACATCAAAGGAGCAGTGACGTACGGCGGACTTAACGGCACCCTGATCGTCCACTCTGCGCCTGCGGTTCTCCGAGCGCCGCATGCCCGATCTGCTGGGGAGGGGCAGGTCAATCAGATGGAGGGTGATGGAGAGAGGGTATTTTTAGTCACCCTGAGAGAGAGAGAGAGAGACGTTGATTGGGTGGGGTGGGGCAGTGCAGTGCGGGAAAGGAAACCCCCCCCCCCCCCTTCCTCCATGGCTTTTAACAGGGCGGTTTGTAAATGTTCAGGGGTGCAGATCATTGTCCAGCATGGGGACAGCAGGTGGGAAGGAATAAGGGGAGTGAGAGGGAAGATGGAGAAAGAAAGGAAAGAAAAGAAAGAAAGGAAGGGAGGGGCAGGAGAGAGGAGTAAACGGGGGGGTGGGTGGTAAGTGGGAGGGAGGGCTCATAGCTTGGGCCTTCAGTCCAGACCAGCTTCTACAGGAGCCCAGATTAATGCCAGGACACTGATCGATGAGGCCCGCCATAATGTGTGTGCCAGGGTGACCCAGCTCCACCGTTAGCAGGCCACGTCAGGCACTTGACACTTCATGAAGCGCTCATATTTTATGGGCAAAAAACGTTGGGCGCGTCGCAGCCGTACGGGGACGTGACCCACTGCCATCACTCTCTCAACATTGACTGCTGCCTCTGTGCTGGAGAGAATATCTATCAGGGGGAGTACATGCACCAACATACCAATCAACCGATGCCTTATGTAAGTCGACCTCGGAGTATGAACGTTATCTGTGATTAGCATAAGCGTGTTCACTCAGCTAGCCACACAACTTGGCAACCATTACCTTCAACTGGCAGACGTTACATTTATCAAAACCAAACATGCCCCCCCCCCTCAAGTTTCTATTCTGAAAAGTTTGCCTGTTAATGTTTTATTCAGTGTATGTGTATGCTGGCTTTCCCACGTTTCTGTAGTGCAGAGGGTCACAAAAATACCATAGGGCAAGTTACAGATTGTCATTGTTATAAGAAAATGTTGTATTTCTGAAAAGGAACTTTATAAAGAAAGAAAGAAAAAACCATTCTTAACTTGCCATCTGCTAGTGGACACAAAACAAGTAATTTTGGACCGTGTCAGTTGGTCCACTAGAAATTCTTTCACAATGTGAATGGCATCTTATAATTTCAAAGTGTGAAAACAAAGGAAGAAAAAATTGATAGTAATAATAATTACTTTTTCAGCATTTGGCAGATAGTTTTATTCAGACTGATGTACATATTTCTTAGATAATGTGCATACTAATTTTAGAGGGGGGTTTTTTATGAATGAATAGAAAAGGCAACTGTATGCCTTTCACCAAGATAGTAATGGACATTTCTGTGGGTTTCCCATTGAGAGGATGGTTTTAGAATGGTGACTGACAGGCTTGTTGCAGTGGGAACTTCATGCAATTAACAGCTGACATTCAGGAGCTCAATTAAGGCCAATTAAAACAACACTCCCCGGGGCCCCCAAGTCTCCCGTTATTTGAATGGAAATACATTCGAAAGTCTAGTTCAGCCGTATAATCTACTGCTATGTCTATGATGGTTAAGAATTCATGTCATTTAAGATTTAGTTCATTCTATTTGTGGAGATGCAGTTGTGTTTAATCCATTCCTTCCACACCCCACCCCCCTACACACACCATCCAATATGGTTTGTTTGTGGATATCCATTTTAAGGTAATGACATCCAACATGGATCCTACACTTTTCTTTCAACACATACGTTTTATGTATCTAAAAACAAACTAGCTTCGTGGTAGCTGTAGCGTTTCCTTTAAAGCCTGTAGGTGATAATATATTAATGTCAACGGGAAAGAAATAAAAACCCTAACTCGGTACGTTATTGCTAGGTAACAAATCCACAGTGTATTCCTCTGAGAGATGCCTTTAGAGAGAGATGTCGCAACTGTCAGACAGCACGAGGACCTGTACTATTAGCAGTGCTGAATGTCTGATGAAGCTTCGCCTTTGTGTTTTCCCCTATGGGCTGTTGTGTAAATTTTCACAGTGAACGGCTTAGCTTTCGTGTCCCTGGAGCCCATCACTGTAAACGACCCCCCACCCACACGTACTCGCATCACCAGAGAATGGGGATGCCTTGGCTACGCCTGGACCTGAACGATCCACGTGTCTCAGCATGTCCTCCGTACGATATGAAGCTGTGTCGTGCGTGGTGTAGATCAGGCCAGTGCCTCACCTTCGCATGCACAGCTGATCCGATCGGCGATTAGTATTCAACTCATCTCCAAGGGGGAGAAACGCCCCACTGTTTTGAATACTGAAATCGACAGTGGTCATAAAATACAACACAGCTGCCGTGGTTTTATGATAATAGTCTTTCTCTCACTTGACATTATGATGGCTGCCCAGCCCAAATTTTCATACTAATTCAACCCGCTCTCTACCCACACCTCTCCCCCCACACTAGGAAAGCTCCTAATGAATAACTGAATTTCTTGCTCCTTTTTCTCGGCGTTAGCGCGTCCCCGTCGCTTTCAAAATGAATTCAGCCGTTGAGCCCTCCAAGGGAATAAATTCTATTGCTTTCACGTTTTTTGATGTTAGCGTTAAGCTGATCCTGTCTGATTGTCAACCGCTAATGAGCGAGAGCTCTGTTTACCCGCCATGCCTATCGCACCAGCGCACAGGGGTGACGGCTGTGCGGTTTTAATGATGTTGTTTTGCCTGAACATTCGGGAAGAGGGAGTATTTGGCTCTAATCGACAGATGTTTGAGTTGAAAAGGAACACCACGCGCATTGCGCGCGCCGGCGCGCTCAGATAGCTTCTAATTTCCTCTCAGATATTTAAGCCGAGCTGCTGCCCTCACTCAACAAGTACAAATCTGCTGGCCTGTCGATCATTTAATTAGAATACAGTTATTAACATATAATCTCTTGCCTTGTTACGCTCACTTTACCTGCTTTCAATTCATACTGACTAATACGTACCGAAAATGCTCCATCTGAAATTTCCATTCTTGTTTTCACAGGTCTTATGAAAGCGCTGGTCTTTTAAAATCACTAGAGCGCTATCTGGACACCTAACGTTTTTCAAAATTTTATTTTATTATTATTATTTTTTTTTTTGTCTGAGCCTCACTTCCAATGGTCTCATTAATATCAATTTTACTTCCATCCTTTGCAATAGTTTGGAATGTTTACTGATGGCATACATATCTTTGTATTTAAGCTTGTGTTGTCAAATAATGTAAAACAAGCAGTAACAACAACAACAAAAAGCAAAAGACATGTAAAAAGAAAAAAAAAAAGGCTTGCTTTACAAAAATACTGAGTGAAAACGACAGTTGTCATTAAATAAGGAGTGTAACCAGAGACATCTTTACATTTCAGTTAAACCTAGCAAAGCTCAGCAGTCAGCTGTTATCTGGAACTTGTATATATAAGTTTGTGCTGTTTTATGTGGTACACCAGCTGATCAGTCCTTATATAATGTAAACCTATTTTGGTATTGATAGGGTGTTGTAAATATAACTGGTAATGTAAATAAAACCTATCCCATTTCAAGTAGCTTGCCAGTCTAAATTCATGCAATATCTGTTCTAAGGAGTTTCGATTTTTCTTTTTTTCACCTTAAAATGATCTCCAACCCCTCTTATACTTTTGCTTTGGTCTGGGATTTTTTGACTTTGTACTTTTTTTCATTATAATGTTATCTGTTGTCACCAGTGAGACACATTTAATCTGGACAAGACCTTGTGGTCTGCCATTGCTTTTAATTCCCACTGTCACCAAGACAGAGAAGGCCTTTATTATATGTTTGTGGTTTGGGGTGACATGTCAGTGCAGGCTGGGAGAGTTTATAAATGAATTCTTTCTGGAGGCAGGTTTGTGTCAGCAAGCTGACAGACAAGGGGATGCAGGAATTAAGTGATGGGTCAAAAGGACAGTGGAATTGTTTTTCTGTTTGTATGTTTTGTTTTGTTTGTTTGTTTTTGACCAGATGCCCTCTGATGCCTTCAGATAAGACTACAGGCTCAGCTGCAGTGCTTTCCATGACTTAACTGGTTGAGTGTGTAAAGGTCCGCGTGTAAGAAATGCCCTTGCAGCCAATGTTTTGTAACTTTCGCGCCGTCGTGATGCTCCTCTGTGCTGGTAGGCGACACCCGAGTCGCTCAGATCTATTCCTGTGAGATGATTGCGAGATGTTTTAATAATTCTTCCTGTTCACGCTTCTTTTCTCATTAATAGAGAGAACGCAAGAGAGAGCGGTGACACACTCTTCCACGAGCTACTCGATTTCATTTCCTCCCTCCGCGGTTTCGGCACGCCGGCTAGATTTACTGTGTCCATAAGAATCTAATTTAATTACCCACCCGTTTTCTGTGGTGTAAGGTTGTTGTGCATTGTCATATATTAATAAAAAGCCCGAGGAAGGAGTTTCATTTCGTTGGGATGATTCTCTTGCCGCGATTCTCGTGCTCGCGGGGCCAAGGTAAATGTAATTGTAACACCATGAAAGTGCTCTCCACTTAAGCCATGGTAATGAGCAGCTTTTTTAATCGTGTCGGGTGAAGGAAGGTGTACTCTCGCCGCTCTTGGCCATATGACGCCAGTGTCATTCAGAGCCTTGGGTGTCCGTTCTCCTTCACCGCAGTGATATGCGGAGAGGGAGACAGCGTATGCGACGAGCTGACTGCCCGCTGGAGCGAGGCTGGAGAGGAGGTGGCTGCTGCCGCTGTAAACTGCGCGTGAGTGAGGTTGCATGGAAAGCCAATAGCGTCTGTGGTCCGCTAGCAGCCGCCTCGGCTCGGCAGAGCGCGGCAGATCGCGCCAGCGGGCAATGGAACGGGCTCTCGCCTCTTCTCCTTGATTTCTGAATAATTTCTGTCAGACTCGGCCCAAGTCTGAGCTTAGTGCAGGCTTCCCAGGGGAGGAGACCGCTTTCTCTGCCGATGTTTGCCACTGGAGTCGCTTGACTTTTTCGCATGCCCGGAGGTCTCTGCCTTTGAATAATGAAGCGACCTTCTGCTCAGTTCAGTCTCTAGCATTCGTGTGCATTAGTTCATTAGTCCATACAGGAAAGAAAGAGAGCCGAGTTCATCAAAGATCAGAAATCAGACTCCTTGGAGTAAATGCTGTTAAACTCTGCTTAACAGATTCATTGACACTACTGCAAAGAAACAAGTTATCATTTTTGGCTAAGTGTACTGTACGGACAAGGACATGATTTATGGGGCAGAATTTCATCAAGATTCCCCAGAATTAACATTATTGCACGAAAACAGTAGACCTTGCCTTGGGAAAGAATGGTGAGAATTTCAACTGGGCGGAGTTTGATTGGTCAGAACACTGCAAATTTCGATTAAAGAACTTCTTAATTCTTATATTTTCGGCCATTTGACTCGTATAATGTTCTTTGTACATTCAGACAAGTACTTATCTTCAAAATGTGTCAAATTTGTCATGTGCAAAAAGAGAAGTAATACATTAACCATGAGCAGAGTATAATTAGAAGAAAGTGAACTGACTGAAAGCTGCGGCATTCTCTGTAGGTAGCAGTGCAATGAATACGATAGCTACGTATACAGTAACTACACACGCATGCATTTATATGCACGTGTTCAATCATTTTAAACTTCATGTAACAGAGAGCTGACGTCTAAGTGTATTTCTATTCTGTGCGTGTGGGTGCAGGGAGACACGTATGGCGCAGTCCTCTTCAGCCTAAGTTCATTTGTGATTAAGTGTGGGACCGCAGCCGTGGTTTGTCTTGATTGACCAGTTTTCCCGTCTCTGGTTCGCCGGGTTCCTGCCATCTGGAGGCGCCCGCACCGTCTGCTAATTTCTCCCCTCGAGTGGAACGCCATTCCGCGCTCCCTGACCAACATAACGCTTGCTTAGTTCCACTTGCGTAGACACCTCTCTGCTCCCCCCGCAGCGCTCGTGAAGGAAAACGGGTTTTAAAACAAGCTTTAGAAAGCACGCGCCGGAGAGGGCCAAGTCTATGGTACTGAAGCGAGATTCCTCTCTGTGGATGTGAGTAGCGATTTACAGTAGAGATTCGGCTCGTCAATCAAAGACCACTGAAACTACTTCAAATGTGTTTAACCTAGCAACAATTATTCACTGGACAGAATTGGCTGTGTGTTAGTGGCCATAAATAAACTTCATTACACGAACTAGTGAAGACAGTATATATTCCGGTGTTTGTTGTGGTATTTTCATAGAGACATTCAAGCCAGTTTGTGGTCTGTTCAGGCGTAAATAAAGCATACGAAATGGCATGTTCCAGATCATCCATAGAATAGCCAGATCATTTACCGGAGATTAGAATGTGGTTGTCTAGCTCCCATGTTTTCACAGCTGAACGATGAGATGTTATTTTTATAGCCGAGTTGTTAAGGAGTCAGGCGTACTGCCAGGAAAGCGAAAAACAAACAAACAAAGACGTTATTTACACTTTTTAAAATAAAAACAATTCAATACAAAGGTTTATGTATTGTGAAAAAGTTGACTTGAGGTTGCATAGAAAGTTTGGAAAGCATTCCTGTATAATGTCTTTGCTATGGTCATGATGTACTGAAGGATATTGTCATGTCTATTCGGACAATGAACTGAGACTTTTGTTCTAGTGTTCATTACCTGAACTGTTTCACCATTTAACGGGCCAACCATCACAATCCTGCATTGTTCCACTTCTGCTGGTTCCATGTCACCGTTTGGTCGTTCTGAAGCTTCTGTCGGAAAGCCGAAACCGGCATCCGTTTCTGCAGTTCCGCAGTTGGCCACCGTGTGGCACTCTTGGAACGCCGAACAGCTTCCAGCAGCCTTGCAGAGGAGTTTGTTCCAGGCCACGCAGGCTCCGGCAGGAGGGCTTGCGCTTTCGCTGCCATGCCAAGTCACGTGTGGGAAGGAGTGGCGCTTATCACGCCCCCCCATGCTGTGCGAGCACCATTGTTAAGGGGCAGACTTGCCTGGCTCATTAGGCCTCCTCATCCAGGGCTGCCCGGTGGCTTCTTGTTTCTGCAGCTCGGCAGGAGCGCCGAGCTGGCAGGAGCCAGACTGGACACGGCTCTCCGGCCCAGGCGCGCGAACACACACACACTCACCCTGGGTGGAGGGCGCCAGAGCTGTAAAAAGCCCACTTCGAGTTGGGAGTACTTCACCGAGCACCTCAGTCATTGCGAGAGGAGACTGAGGGAGTCATGGCTGCCTTGCCAGGCAAAGGCTCCGTCACCCACCTCCCCCCACCCCCCACCCACCCCGTCCGCACAGGGGTCTGTTCCCGAACCTCCGCCGAGGCTCATTAGGAAAGTTGGTGGAGACGGCTCGGCTGGCGCTCGAGGAGAGGGAGAGGAAGAGAGACAGAGCTTTCCAGAGGAGCGACAGACTTGGCCGGAACCGGCAGCTCGCTGCTCCAACTGGTGTTGAACTTTATCTAACGCTGCAGGCTTCCCGCTTGGCCGACGACACGCATCTCCCCCCCCTGATGCCAGGAATGGGTTCTGGAGCACTCAGGCCATATGTCCATGATGCTTTGTTCCGCAATCCAGCACTGCACTCTCGAGTGGGGCGAGGTGTAAACCTGATGGGACTCTTCTCATCTTTCCCAGTGCCACGTCTGGGCCAGCACGAGGGGTGGGGGTGGGGGTGGGGGTTTACAGACGCTGAGCCTCTCTTTCAATCTGCTGCTTTTACTTTTCCTTCTGCGCTTGTAAACTTGTCCTCTAGATAGGCCTGTTACCTTCATACTGATATTTGAGATGTGCTCTAGTCATTAATATTCATAGTCATTAGTGCCCTGGTGGGGAAGATGATGATGATGATAATGATGTCCCATCTGACAGTAATGGCTATTCAAAATAGCTGGAACAGGATAAGGACATTTCGATTCAGATACCACGTCTGATGCCAGCGTTCAATGATAAAATGCTGCTGAATCATATTTAGGATGAGTTTCCTAGATCCAGGTTAAACTTGAGCCTAGGTTTAAAATGATTTTTTGACAGTGATTTATAGCAGGTACAGCAATGCAGTCCAAGACTGGACTTTATCCATGTCCGGGAAACTGGCCTTTAGAGATTTGACACTCTGTGGTCAGAAGACACACATGTTGAGATCTTCTCCCACCTTCACCTTTGACATTTCACCTTCGAAAAATAAGACTCTGGCTTCATTTGTTCTGCTGGTTTGATGTAGTAATTCCGTGATCCTTCTGGATAGTCCCATGAGCCAAACTACCAGCTCATGGGAAGCATTATCATGACATAACACTATAGTTTAAGCTTTCAGGCGCTTCCAAGTAATTGGAGGCCTTAAGTGGGAAGAACATTATCGTCAATTAGGAGCAATCTCTTTTGTTAAGCCGGGTTATAAAAAGGCAGTTTTCCTGGATGGTGATTATAGCCTATAGCACCCTTGTCCTCTCAAATAGCACCAATTATATTAATTTATTTCTCTTTTCCATTTGCGTACTCCTCTTGTGACGATTGCAGTGTGGCGTTTAGAAATCTGAAAAACACACGTGGGCACGCACTCACACACACACACACACACACACACACACACTGATCATGAGCTGAACTGTCGTACCTCCAGGTGCAACGCACTGCTGTTCACCTCCCTGGCATAGGTAGTGCATGGCTGGCGGTGGTATCACCACTGTAAAGGCGTTTGGGAGATTAATGTACTGGAAGCAGACAGAGTGCAGGGAGCCGTGGGACGAGGGAGAGGACAGAGCCAAGGCTACTACACGGAGCTTTGAGTTAATGTAATGGAAACAAGTGGCCATCATTATTCATTGGGGAAAACAAACAAACAACAACAACAACAACAACAACAACAGCAGTGCTTGGCCAGGATACAATGGTGCCAGAAGTATTAAAGTGGTATGTGCATGCATGGGTAGATCTGCGCTGTCTCATTTCCAGTGTTGCTAGCGTGAGCTTAGTTGTGACATTTGGAAGCCAGGAACCAGTTTTGAACGGGAACAAAACGCAGTGGAATCAGATTGGTAGGGTCTTCTACGCATGCAGACGTATAATGAAGTGACATCCGGTTTAGGCATTTTTAATTGTGCCCTCTCCTACCCCGAAAGACACTTGTGCTTCTAGTGGAAACCAAGCCAGAGCGGAGTGTGAAATGTTTGGAGTGAACTACGAGCTTGTCTTCTTTTCTGAGAACACCTTTGTTTACTTAACTTTCAGCCCGGGATGAAAGTAACTTTGGATAAAAGAGCAGGGGAGAGCGAGAATGTTTTGTGGCATCAGCAGACAAATGTTTACCGCTCAGCTGTGATCAAAGCCTGGAACTCTGTGCGGCTAATCAAGATAGCTGGAGTGTTTTTATCCAGCAGCAACACAGAGTATCTGCTAGTCCTGAGGCATTACCCTGACGAGAACCCGGCCAGATATGGGGCCTCTGTCATTGCCGTCGCTTGGCGACGTGAGAGGGGAGGGGGGGCGTCTTCCACCGTTGCCACGGTGCAGTGGAATGAAGATGAAAAGGAGGCGAGTGGCGTAATCAGATTGTCTCCTGCACTCGTGGCTCGTATTCATCTTACACCGGCTGCAGGCCACAGCCAGGGCCCCCCCGCGCCGCAACGTCCGGCCAACATAAATCACAATCGGCCACCAGTCAGCTCCCATTCCCCACCGTGGTCCTGAGGACGAGGTTTCGTCCTGCCTGGCCTCTGCTCGGAGCAGACCTGGGTCTCCTCAAGCCCACCCCGGCGCTTATTTCCACAGACTGTCTTTTTTTCTTTATGAAGAGAAGACTCAAATCAAGATGGATTCTGGGCTAACAGCCTAATGATTTTATCTTCGAAGGGAATCATGGTTACTTTTGTCTGTAACCATGGAGCCCAGGCAGGCCCGGGGCACGTTTGCGCGTACACTCCGACACGGAGTGCTCTTCGGGGCGGCTGCCCGGTTCCGGACGCGCCTCCTCTACGTTGTGCTGGATTCCTTGGCGCCTCCGGATGTGCCCGAGGCGCTCGGGTGAACGCATGAGTCACTGCTGCGCCATTCCACGTGTCACTCGGTGACGGAACCTGATCGTCCCTCCGCCTGGAGCTACGGGAGCAGAGAAGGGACATCTGCTGCCCAGTCTGTCCACATGAGCCCTCACGCGGCAAAACAAACACACGAGAGCCCTCACACCTAGTTCCTAAACACACGAGAGCCCTCACACCTAGTTCCCAAACACTCGAGAGCCCTCACTCCTAGATCCCAAACACACGAGAGCCCTCACACCTAGATCCCAAACACATGAAAGCCATCACACCTAGTTCCCAAACACACGAGAGCCCTCACACCTAGTTCCCAAACACTCGAAAGCCCTCACACCTAGATCCCAAACACACGAGAGCCCTCACACCTAGATCCCAAACACACGAGAGCCGTCACACCTAGTTCCCAAACACGAGAGCCCTCACACCTAGTTCCCAAACACGAGAGCCCTCACACCTAGTTCCCAAATGCACAAGAGCCCTCACACCTAGTTCCCAAACGCACGAGAACCCTCACACCTAGTTCCCAAACACACCTAGTTCCCAGGGTTGTTCAGCTGCCCATGGGCTGAGCAAGCGTGGGGATTTACTCTCAATCTCTGCAAACCAGTTACCAGGAGTCTAAATATTTTATATATGGAAGATGCATCTTTTGAAAACCCTTCAAAGCTTCATTTGAAACACGAGAAAAATCTGGATTTCCGATACCTTATTCTTGAGTAATCCATATCACGAATGAAGCCTGAGGAATAAACTTGAATACTGCAGCCTGCTTGATTTCGCTCTCATGATGTCGTTTTATGAACAGTGGTAAAGGCAAGCTTTATCCTAATGGAGCATTCCACAATTGTCTGACCACTGCAGTTTCAGAACTGAAAGAAGCAAATGATGCTCGTTACCTTGTGAGAGATTCTGCTTTTGAGCAATTGTGCCAGGCTTTTGTGGTGCATTTCACATCACTTCATGATGCTAATGACCTGTTTTCTAAGTTTTCTGAGTCTAGATGGGAGCTCCTGTTCTTCCATGAGCCATGGATGGAGCATGAAGCCCTGCTGCCTTCTTCCCAGCAGGTTAGGGTTAGCAATACCAAAAAGCAATACCATACGGTGAACGAGACCCAACTACGTCCATGTAGGTTAGCTGTGGAATATTGGCCAGGAATATCATCGTTATGAATGGATCCACCCATTCATGTATTAAAGGGCATACTGACATACATCAGAAACAGGTCCAACCTGAAATTAACATGAAGTCTAGTTGTTATTTTTATATAAAATTCTCCCCCTCCCTCGACTCCCCTGGAAGAATACAAAAATGCCTCACAACACTACACTGGCGAATGACCCAGCAGGACCCAGACGGGTCGAGCCTTCCACTGGCAGACGTTTGGCGATGACGCATCGACAAG
Source organism: Sternarchorhynchus goeldii (assembly GCA_028565775.1). Classification (NCBI taxonomy): domain Eukaryota; kingdom Metazoa; phylum Chordata; class Actinopteri; order Gymnotiformes; family Apteronotidae; genus Sternarchorhynchus; species Sternarchorhynchus goeldii. Next base: position 10,387,222 of record JAOXYF010000004.1, read on the forward strand.
TCTGCCATTGAATTTGCGCAAGCGATTCTCGTCTCTTTGGCCCCCACGCTCCTCCCGGGCTCCTCCCACGCTCCTCCCGGGCTCCTCCCACGCTCCTCCCGGGCTCCTCCCCCCCTTTTTTTTCCCACAACTGCCCCTCCATTACGGGAACCTTTGCCTTCGAGAGCCGTGGGTTCGGAACGCAGGGAGCAAGTGACATATAAAAGACTGGGAGAAATCGAGACAGAACTCTGTGGAGGAGTCGCATCAGTAATTAACAGCTGCTTTGGCTCCCGTTTTCATTTATTCCGCGCTGCTCTTAGCAGTCCTGCCCCCCCCTGACACCGGGTAGAATGAGATCAGCTCCCTGCAGACACCCTGCATCTGAATAGACCTTCTGCCTGCTTCTTCTCAATCTTGTGTGTGTTCGCAAGACAGAGGAGCCATTTCGGCCTCAATAGGCAGACTGTAGCACGCAGATAGGGGGAACCTTTTGTGTGCCATGGAAGTACTTGAAAATCACAAAGGTACAAATCTCATTTAGCGTCAGTTTATTGTGCCAGACACTTGACGCATAAGGAGAGAGAGAAACCGCCTTTGTAAGTTCTTGTAATAAAGCGGGCTGGGCTTCTGGTTTCAGCTTCACATTTCTCCTTGATGTGACTGTGCTCATGAGGTTTGGCACCGGAGGCTAAAACAGGGTTTAATGGACTCAAACCTGCCCGTGTGAACATATTTGCTGTGACTCGCATATTTGTTGTGAGGGTCAAAGCGTCGACGTGCGAAACACGCGACTAGTGTTGTTTGTGCTGCAAATAGCAAACGTTTTTTTTTGTTTTTTTTTTCCGTATTTCACGCCTCCAGAAGAGGACAGGGGTGGGTTTAAAGGGAGACATTACACAGGCTCGCACTGCAGCTCTTAGGTGATAAACAAGAAGCAAAGACACAACAAATAAACATGAAAGGATCTCAAGGAGGGTCCTGGAGGAGGGTTCAGTCATTTTCAAGAGTGGAAGCGTTCCGAGCTGAGCACCTACAGCCAATGATTGATTGAAACAAACCCAGCTCAGATTTGGGCTCTAACTCATTTTAACCTTTGTATTAGATAGGCCACTCTTTCATTCCTTTATTTACTTATTTCTTTCCCAGAGAGTTGGCACACGGTTAGTCAACCAATATTCCATCTAAACGTGCACCTGCTGTAGCATACACTCCTTTTGCATTAATTTTTCTCAACGCTCAATAAGGCTAAAATGCTCATTCAAAACTAAATACATTTGAAAAAAAATAAAAAAATAAAAAAATATATATATATATATTTTAGCAATGACACTTGGTGTTGTAATTACCCACTCTGACCATAATATCGGAAAGAACATGTATCGTTGTAGGTAATTGTTCTAGGTCGGCTGGATCAATGTGACTGGGCTCATTGTTAAAAAAAATAAAAAATGAATGCAGAAACGATCTCCAATTATCGATCATGGCAACTTTTAGTGTTTACAATCAATAACCATTTAGTCTACAACATTTTCTTCTCTTTTTTTTCCCCCCTTCTCCTTTTTAATGAGCACGTATCAAGGCTGCTCTTTTTCCGAGCGGTTAATAATGATGGACTGAGAGGCAGAGGAGATGACTCAGAGGCCACCGGCCCCTGTGTTACAAAATAATCATCGTACCTTACGGGAATAAGCGTCAACCGTGGTGTCGTGTCGCGATTGCACGCTTTGAGTGATGTGCTAATCATCCAGATTCGCGAAGCGATTAGTGTGGACGTGACCTGGATGTCATCGTGATCCACCCATGCCCGTATGTCATCGTGGTCCTCTTGACCTTTGTCACGTACGAGCAGGGCAGCGGAACACAGACCTGATGCTGGGGGTGACGCATGGGGCGGGTTACTTTACAAATGTATTCCGTTACAGATTAGTCATTACCCGTTAAAATGGAACTGTAACCTAATCCAAAGGATGCTAAACAAACGTAATCCGATTACTTTGTTACTTTTGGATTATTGTTAAACATATTACCTGCCAACGAGTTCTGTAACTCTGGTCTGCTGTGGTACAGCCGCCAGCATCCAGCTAGAAATTAATCTTATAAATCTAATAAAAGCAGTTGCTTGCCAGTTGACATGGATTGTTCCACAAGCTCTTGTATTTTCTCTGTGTGGGCTCATGAGCAACTCAGGACTTGTGTACAATTTGTCTATATAAACATGTCTTTCCCCAGCAGTCCAGCTCTCCTGAGGAGGTCCTTTCATGCAGGAAAGCCATGTCCCTACACTCCTGTCAAATTGTCAGGTCCACCTGAATAAACATCCCAGGCGGGTCTATAGTTAGTTTTGGCATCGGCAAGAACAAAGTTCTTCATACCGAACCTTTGTTGCTTTGTTGGAATATACTGTCTAAAAACACTTCCGTGATAGATCATGGACACATCCGTGCTAAAGTTTGTGGAAGACAGGTGCGCTGCCAGGGATTTTGGGCTCCTTGAAAAGTCGTCATGTTAGAACCCACCACCAGTCTAACCCCTAGGTGTGCAGCGCACCAGAAAGATCTCAAAAATACATGCCTTTCCAGTCAAAAATTATGGGAATTATGTAAAAAAATTATGTAAAAGAACACAATGTGCGGAACACATTTTAAAACGTTTAAAAAAAACAAACGCAGGCTATATTTGATTGCAGTGCGTCAACAGTCATGGGAACCGTTTGCTCGAATAGAACCATGAGAAAGGAACAAAGAAAGAAAACATGAGCAGAGGCTAAATAGTGTTAAATCCTGTTAGTAATCGCCATTTTGTTGTTGTTCCAGTGCCAGTAATCTCACTGCTGCATTTATTCAGCAAATGTGCAATTGAATAAGTACCTTTTTTTTTAATTGATTTTTCTTTTACCATGATGTAACGCTGTTACGTGTGGTTTTTTTTGTTACTACCCACGCTGATGGAGAGACACCGAGTGGCATCATGGACTACCAGCTGTGTGTACTTTAGTGACCCAGCTGATGGTCAAATGCTCTGGCCGATAGCAGCCACGCTGGTGACGACTCCCTAATACTGGGGTTGGTAAGTAATGGTGCCTGCTTCCGTCTGTGAGCTTGCAGTGAGTTTGTGTCGTATGCTGGAGCCGGAGTTACTCTACTTGCTTGCTACTGCAGTTCATGGGGGATCATCTGCTGGGCTCCAAGGGAAAACTGCTGTAAACGCACTAGCGCAAGTTTCCTTCCTGTTAGGGGAGAATAGTATGTTTGAAAGCCAATAAAAGGAAAAAAAGAGAAGACGTTGGAGCGGGTTTTGAGCCTGCGGTAGCCTGTAATCATATATGTGCTTGTGGTAATGGTAGTCACGAGGGCCTCTCTGGGGGCCGCTGTGATTCAGATTGCTTAGTGGTTTGAGCCCCTTACATGCACACGAACACACACACACCGAGCAGCAAATTGTGTTCTCCTTGTTTGCCTGACACCTTTTGCAACCTTTCCAGTGACAGATCTCGACACAGGGCCATGTTTGACTTCACAGCCACTAAATGTGTGAATTCAACTGTCAGATGCTGGAAACCGTCAGACCCCCCCACCCACACCCACACCCCGTACTCCAGTGGCGTGAACTATTGCAGCGCTTTTAGTGAGAGATACAGCTGTTTGTTCCATACATTTGAGGGGATTTTAATAGAATGAGGTTCTGTCATAAGACTGCAACGCATTCTGAGTAATTTCTCAAGCCGAGGCCGAGAGAATGGGAGGATGACCTTTGCATAGGTATCCAAGAGTAAAGGGAAGTATCTTGTCTGTTGCCAGGCGGATGATGACAAATGTCCAACTGCCTAACTTCCAGGAGATGCAAACTCTTCATAGGCTGAGCCAAGGTGGTGGGGACAGATTAGGCAGTGCACCTGACAGACAGGAAGGAGATGCGCTTTTGATTGTGTCTTTACTGTGAGGAAGCACAGAAGATGAGCTTTTGATTGGCTGAAGGGCAAAAGGGGGGGGGGGGAGCGGCAAGATGGATTTTTGATTGGGCAAGGTGGCATGCATGTTCCTCTCTTAGTCAGCCTTGAAGTGAGCCCATCCCAGCAGGGTCTGTCATGATCAATGTGGTCATTACTGCTCCTCTCTAGCTCTTGACTGGCCCACTGCTTTAACATGGACGTATAGAATAAATTAGGAAGAAATGGACTATGAAGAGAGGGCAGGTCACACCAATAGCAAATGTAAATCTATTGAATGAAATATACCAGCAGGCTTTATCCATTACTCAGGCCACTGGCTATGCCACACACCCATGTGCTCACTGAAATAACAAGAACACACAGGGCGGCCAGGACTTCCAAGTGCCAAAATGGCAGTGGATCCTGGCATCAGAAAGATCCTTTCCTCCAACAACAACAACAACAACAACAACAACAACAAAGATTGCATTTAGTAGCTGTACCCTGCAGCAGCTGTACCCTGTTGCTGACAAATATTTAAAGCAAGAGTGTTAAGCAAGTTCCCCTGCTGGAACAGAACCAACAGAATCCTGGCTGTATGGTGGATGTTCCCTTTCATCAGCTCATCTGACAGTCAGACCAATAGTTACATTTCCTCTCCTCTCTGCCTGCACAGTATTTGGAGACTTGAATGAGTGTTTGCTTGTTTTAATAGGTTCAGCGAATGGAAAGGCTCCTGGCATATAGAATGCAGGAGGAGGGAGGGTGGTGGTGCAGTGAAAAGGGCAGAGCGTGAGGGTATAGCAGACCACCACATGGGGGAGCTGTAGGACCAATTTGCAGTATCTCTTCCAGCCACAAACAGGTTCAACAGATTAGGACGATAGATTCAAGGACACGTTCGTCCCCCTACCCAGTCTCCAGAAAAGGGAGACAGTACTGGTCTGTTGTGCAGGGAAAGGTGGCAGGGTTTGGACCTGCCTAAGCCCCACCCCTCCTCCGCCCCCATTCTGGGTTGCCGTGGAGATGAGATGCCTCCTGGGTGAACAGCGGTTTAATCCCATCTACTGCCTTATGAAGGTGTTGAGCTCTGGGGGTGAGCATAGACAGCCATGGGGCTGATCATTCTTTTTACCTAGAAATAAAATGTGTTTGGTTTTGACTTTACAAAATATGTAACGGTACTTCTCCATTTCCTGGGTAGGTGAGTTCAGTTGTACTTTGGACAGATATGCTACTTGAAAATATTTGATTACCATATAAAACTACATTTATTGACATTTTATGTTCGTTCTCCATTAAAAATAATGGGTTTCTAGTTATCTGTAACAATTTTAATTTCATTAGACATAAAATAGGTTTGCATATAAATCTGCATTTGGTAACTCATCCTCCAGATATTACTCTCCAAAAAAAAAAAAAGTCTATTAATTTGAAATCACATGGCTAAACAAACGCACCATTTGCATGAACGTTCTGTGCGTGCCCGACATCGCTGACCAAGTTACTCCAGATGTGCCATTTTTAAACAAACCTTGTTTTCAGTCAATTAAACTCCCAGTGAACCGAATCTCATCTGGGTAGCAGGAGAGTTAGCAAACGCAATATGGTTAATGGCGTCATTTAGCAGGGAATGGCAGCGTGGGCTCTGGACGCGAGAGCGCTTCTGAAGGGCTCACTAAAGGGGAGAGAAAGAGAAACATTACAAAGTGTAATTACTTTAAGCACCATTAGGGATGCAATAACTTGGAGGCCGGCTTTGTCACGCCGATAGAATTGGACATGGAAAAACTAATAGTCCTTTTTATCTCTGTCTCTTTCGGATTGAGCAAGCGGGATAAAAATCTGCGCCCGTTATCCCGTTCAACCTCCAGAAGGCCACCGTGGTCGACTGCCATGGCTTTTGTAGAAGGTTTCCGTGTTTAGGCCGGTAGTAATCGTATGGATCTGAGGTGAGACCTGCTTCCACAGTCCGGCGACTGAACTGCGGTTCGATGAAAAGCAAACTATTCATTTGGAAAATGTCACAGTATTGACACGTCACCTGTGACTAATTCTTGTACGCGCCCTGGATACATAGATATTTAATGGGCAAAGCCTTGAGAGAGAAAACATTGAGTTGGACTAAAAACGTACATAGAGTTCAGTTCACGGGTCATTAACGCACATTCTCTCGTAATATTGTTTCCGTTTTACCTCATTTGTCTTTTATGTACCTAAAAGCGTCTGGTCTATTGAGTGCTGTAGCGGAGGCATGATTGAGTGTTGGGTTTCACTCAGAAGGCAACGGAGTCGGCGGGTCGCGCGTTGTCTGAAGATGAAGCTGTCACGAGATAAACTGCGGCAAACACATTGTGGTGGGATGGCGCTGGGTATGGCAGGCAACAGGAGGAAAATGGGCTGCCTGCAGTCAATAACGCTTGGCAGGAATGGTTTGCATCTCTATTCTCTCCTGCTTTGTTACGCCCCGGCGTCGCTGGGCCAGAAAACACTAGCTTCGTGACAGCGGCGAGAGAAATTGCTCTTCGGAAAAGTTGGTAAACTTAGCGATTGATACTGCAGTGTGAGGAGTGCAATAACCGTTCTGCGGTGCCAGTATGCACTACACTTCATCACCCCGCTTCACCGTTTTGTTTTACTGATTTTTGGCTCCCAGTTTAAAAGCTTTAAAAGACCCCTTTGCACTGGTATTAATTTTAAACGGAGACTTAAAAGTCAACCACTGAGCTTGGGCTGTTCAAAACCTGTCCCGGCGCTAGGCCTGAGAGCTGCGGCTGGAGGAAGCCGAGTGTGTGTGGGGCTCAGGTGGCGCTCTGGAGGTGGAGGTGGAGGTGGAGAGGGAGAGAGAGAGAATCCAATCTCATCAGAGCTACTCAAAGGCAGCTGTTTAAAAGCGCAGCTGTAGTCACACTCACGAGTCACCTCGGAACGCTTTTTCGAGCGCTTGCTGACAGCCGTTTGTTTGTTTCCTCTGTCTCCGTAATCTCTTGGTGGGAAAAAAAAGAGGCACGGGAATGAGACGGCCGGCCTCAGCGGGATGCCACCCGCAAGCTGCCGAATAAATCAATAAGGACGTGGCTAGGAGGGCAGGAAATGGAATTTACTCGGCGGACGGTGGATAGGAAAATTACCTGCCTTCATTGCCATGCCGGCCCAGATAGCAGGCCTAATGTATGGCCCGTATGGAACTGGTAAGCGAGATGGAGGATAAAGGCAGAATATCTCCCCCATCGCAGCAGTGGGGGGAGCAGGGGAGCGCACGGAAGAATTCATTTCTCCCCTGCAGTCATTTTTTTGTAATAAGCCCATTAAACCAGGAGCCGCCTCATTCGTCCGTTTTGCGGCGGAGCGCATTTATCAGGAGAATGGGCTTTGAGGAGCGTTCAGTATTATTGAAGGCTCTTAAAGATAACACAGAAACATGCAGTGCTTTCAAGGAGCAAATTCGTAACTGCATCCCATGTAAAGCACAGTGAAAGTGAACAGGCTACAATTCCCACCACTGCGAGACTTGCTCTGTGTTGTACGCCCAATATAAAGGGGGGGGAGGAGATCACACCGATAGCTCGCGATATGCACTACAATGATCTTAAACAGAAAAGAAAACATCGACCTTGTGATATCTACCGATCTGTGTTGCGGTGATTAAAACTGGTGGTTCAGATAAGTACCCCATGGAGACAGAACCACGGATACAAGCAGTTATCTTGTTTTTAGCTCTTAATCGTGCTTGACTCCAGGAATACAAATGAAAATTTGACAGATGGGTAAGATTAGAAAGGCCCTAACACCAGTTAATTGTTCCCAGATGAATGTTCCACTAGGCCTGGTACATAAAAGATCATAAAAATTTCATTTAACCTTTATTTCTCCATAGCAGGGCCATTCTCTAATTCCCGCTCTATCTCAAGGTTGCCGTGCTGGGTTCAGGGGTAAGGGAGACGGTTGCTGCTCCCCTGAAACACCTTGGGGTTAAGTGCCTTGCACAGGGGCATAACTGCTTTGGGGAAAAGGGCAGTAGAACCTCTGGCTTTGTGCCAACATCCCTGCTGAGACAATGGGTGAACCATTGCACATTCCTCCCAGGTAAATGACCTTGGCTCCATGCATGGAGTGCTACAAAAGCAGGAACCTTTACATTAGTGAAGCTTGAAACAGGATTTCCTTTCATATCTTTTGAACTTCATCTAACCTTTCTCTACAGCTGCCTTTTTCTCCATCAATCTCGTCAGGTCTCTAGGAGACACTGGTTATCAGCACTTCAGGTAAGACTCACTGGCTTTCACTAGAGAAAACAAACATTGTTGAAGGCACTTCCCACTGACCTAGTTCATTCTCTTCTTTTGTTGGCATAAGCATATCACACATCTGTGGCTCGAAATCAGAACAAAAAAATTCACCACACCGGTCATCGTTTTTTAAACTTTATTTAGGATTTTTTTTTTTTTTTTTTTAAACCAACACACATCAACTTTAACATCTCAGGTCATCTTTGTAACATCATTCCATATCATCTTGAGGCCCGCAAGATGAATGCACTGATTCCAGTAACAACTGCTGCCTTAATTGAACTATGCAGCATGTCTGTGGGAGGGTCATTACGGTAGTCTACAGGCATCTCTGCTGGGACTGCTGCCTGCACGTAGCGGCTACCAGCTGCGGGAAGTAAAGAGGCGGAGACAGTGATGTTTACGAGGGGTAGCTGAGGAGATTGTGAATTATGCCTCCGGTGTGGACAGAGTGGCGCTGGGGGGTGAGGGGCGGGCCGGAGAGACGCCTCGGGCCACTCTGGCGCCAGAGCGTGAGGTTTGTTGTCACAGCGGTTGATGCATGTGGGCATGTAAGTGTTTGACTGACCCTGAACTGGGGATGCCAAATGCGGCAGCTGTCAGATGGCTGCAGTTTGTGGGATTTGAGATGAAGGTAATTCCACACACACACACACACACACACACACACACACACACACACACACACACACACACACACACACACACACACACACCTTGTGGGCCAATTCATGGCCCATCGTTGACTGCCCATGTCATCATACAACGCTGTAGCACTTCTCACTTGAAATGCACAAGGGGCGGAGTTGGGCATAATGATTTAGAGGATCTTCTCAAGAGACTGAAGGCGTTGCCTCAGAGGAGACTGCGAATAGGATCGCAGCTCTGCTCCTGCGTCTCGGAAAAGCCACAAACGGCAGCAGACGCGCTAGAGAAGAGCGAATTTCACTAAATCACGGCCTGCTTGAAAGGCCCCTGGCGCTGAGGGAACACCACAGCCTCCGATCACACGCATTAAATCTTCAGCTGAAGCAGTGAGAACAAGGAGGGCCTGAGGCTAGTTTATCATACCAGATGCACGAAGAGAGAGAGGAAGATGACGCTCACGCGAGAAGTACAAAAGCCCATATCCTGAAGGGCTGGCGTGTAGCAGGGCTATGGTGAGGACATTCTTCCTTAAACATTCAGTCAAAGCCTTCTTCCATGTCTCCAAAGACACCGGGGCTCTTTCAGGTCATGGCTGGTCATACAGGGCCGCTCCACCCTTGTGGTTTAGCCCACAACACCGTAGGCGATGAAGTGGCCAGCAACCATGGCGACCGGGATAAGGACTCAGCAAGGCAGCTGTTGTTTGGAGTGGAATTTGAGTTCGTAAGCGTTGAAGGTCCAGACCATGGTGTGAATGAGATTTCAAGTTACAGGTTTCACTGACAGCTAAAGAATAGTTATAGCTCCACGCTGCACTGTCCCACACTTCATGCATAGCTAAACAAAAGCAAAAATACATTTTAAAGTAACTAAATATGTTTAGTAAAATAATGCTATGATTGGGTAATTGTCTTTCACTCCTAGTAAGGCAAAAACCTACTCAGGTTTTGAAAATAATTTTCAAAACTTAATTAATGCTACTATCAAATCAAGACCAGCTTGACTTTAGAGGAAGACGAGAGCAAGAAAGAATCTCTCGAATGCCAACGGCCTTTCTGGAAGTTGTTGGACAAGGCAACAGAAAAACCACTAACAACATGGTCACCCTTGTAGATGAGAAATATCTTAAGAAAACTCTTAAGAATACCAAAGAATAGCAATACTGACACCTAACTGAAATAGACAAAATCTAAATAGTCTGAGTGGATAATCCAGAACCGACACATCTGTGCCTCTGTGGCTATAAAACGCGGCGGTCTGTGAAAGCTACTTACTAGCTACTCAACTGAGATGCATTTCAGGGAAAGGATTCACTCCTAACAAACACTGCAGATGGACCTAAGAGCGTATGGATCATCATCTAGTTAATCCAAATCCTGTACATGATCTATCTTCAAGACGTGGACTTCTTCATGGTCCAGTAAGTGTGCGACCTGCCTCCTTTCCAGTGATTTCGACAGGTGAATCTATATTGCACATAGAGCGTATGGGTCATCAAAGACTGGCTGCTCTTCGATCCCTCTTGCAAACAGCTTGATCAACTGGCAGTGCACTCTGGAAAGACACAGAGCAGAGAACTGTCCGTCAGACTGCGTGATGGGCATCGGAGCATTACATTTAAGCGCACTGAAAAGTGTGTAAAATGGAGGGAAAAAACATCTCAGAAGATTGCAGGTTCAGGCCCCTCTTCTGCCAGGTTGCCACTGTTGGGCCCCTGATCAAGGCCCTTAACCCTCAATTGCTCAAGATGTATTCAGTCACAGTTGTAAGTCGCTTTAGATAAAAGCGTTAGCCAAATGCCATAAATGTAAAAAACAATATATATTTAAAGTAATAAAAGCTAAAAAGGCTGCAGTGCTTCTGTAGTGCTTTTGATCTTGAGATATGAACGAACTACCGCGATTGTTTACCCCGTTTACACATTCCTTTTAACATCCAATTGTGTCTGATTCAAATTGCTGAAAAGATGCTAAATTCAAATGGACTGGCTCTGCACTGCCAAATAATTGGAAGTTTATCGATAACGTACCAGCCAAAGATGTAGTTAAAACCACCTGTAATGGTCTTCCATTTATACTGTGCACGCATATTAGGTTAAAACCTTAGCTTTGTACGTTATCCAAAGAATAATTTATTAGGCTGGTTGTAACTGCAGGTAAATGTCTGACACTGTTTTGCTTCTTGTGGGGTTTGCTGCATAATTGATCTGGGATTGCTACAGCTCTGTGGCCAAGATTAATTACAGCACGTATGCAACTTGTTTTTAGTTCATGCTATACTAACCAAATCTGAAACCTCTCCACCGAGAAGTAAAACAAGAAAAAAAGAAGGGAAAAATTTCCTACGGACTTCATATTCTGGCGGAGTCATAACCATTATTGGCAATTCGTGGGTGCAGGCGAGCGGGGTTCGTCTGAACGAACCTCGAGCGTACACGCTACACGCTGTGTTTGAGGATTTAGAGTTTCATTTGCTCCAACACAACAGGGTGCTCCTGAGGTGCGCCTACCACTCAGGTGAGACCTAATCCAACCCCTCACAGCTGTATCTCCATCCATCTCCGCAGTTCATTTGCTGACTCGCTTGAGGAGCAATTACTGGAGAGGAAAATCCAGTAAATGAATGGCCCCCTATTTTAATTAAAAGGGAGTACGCTTTTAACCGTGGAAAGGCCATTATATTAGAGGACATTAGACAGCTATGCATCACTGCAGAAGGAAAAATAGAGCATGAAATAAATGAGGCGTTCAGGAGAGTCGTCATGCTACATAAAGATTTCCCTGCGATACGGGAATGCCGCCCCGCTCTCTCGGAATATACAGGAGCTTTTTTTTTTTTCTTTTTCACAGCACTGTGGCTATGCAGGCCATCAGGAAGCAGACCGAGCCGCCGAATTCTTTTGCGGAAAACCCCTCCCGCTCCTGAACCGATCGATAGATTGTACCGGATCGGATTCTGTTCCGACTCTGCTGGGGAAAAAAAAAATGTCCCGTCGTACATGGGGACGTACGGAGCCTATGAAATATGCATGAGTGACGTGCTGCTTGGTGAATGTGTAATACTAAACCAACGAGCGGCTGCAGTCTCGGTGGGCCGCGTCTACCTGACTTGAATGGCGGCGTGTGGCAGGATCTCGCCGTCGCAGTTCCAGCTGCTGTGGGCGGGAGCGCAGCCGCACGCCGGGTGCTCCCTGCAGATCTGGCCGAAGAAACGACCGCGACCGTCGCCCTCTCCTGGATCCGGATCCAACTCCAGCTCCGAGTCCGTCTCCTGGTACCAGGGCGTGAAGCGGAACCGGCGCACCCGGTACACCTCCACAAAGGGGTGGTCAAACTGCAGCGGAGGACGGCATAAAGGAAAGGAGGTGGAGGGTGGGGGTGGAGGAAGAGGGGGTTGGGGGTGTTGGTGAACAGCTAACAGACCCAGACTTATCACTTCTATTGCAGGCTTTTTTCATTCAGCTGATACGAATGGCAGCACTTTCCAGATTGTGCTTTATGATCTCTCCCATACTGCTTTATGAAGCTTTAAAAGACCTGCCAACTTTGTATTTAAGCAAGGAGCAATGCACAATGAATATATTTAACAGTCTCTTAATATTGATATTGCTTTAATGGCCTCTGAAGAGTGTTACATCTTGCCTGTGCCTGGGCTGATATCCACTGATTTGGAGCTGAAGCAGTCCAAAGACATGATTTAGCTGTCAGAACTAATCGGCCCCGCTGGAGCACTAGAACATTAAAATACGTATTTTCTAAAGCACGCATTTATCAACTAAAATTTGGCCCACAGACACGAGTTTGACACGAGGAGTATTTGGAAGAGGATTTTTCCACACAGTGTCTGCGCCGTGTAATGGCTCAACCAACACCAACACGTTTGTTCAGTCATTAGCGCCGTGACCCGAGAAGTGGAGCTGAACACAACAGTGGGCCTGTAACCCTAGTCTGCCTCTTTGGTTGAGTCATCCATGATGCAAAACACTCAAGGAGAGAGAACCCCCTGACAAATGGAACTAGGAGGAGCCACTGGACGTCCCATGAGGCAGGGGATCGACGGCTTCCTCCGTTACCCCAAAGATAAATCTAAAATATCTGCTTCGCTGGTTTTATTTGGTGTATAAATCAGATGCTTGCGTCCGTTTGGTTTTCTTGGACACTTTCTGAGCCAGGACTGATACCTGGCTGTAAGGGTACTGGTTTCATGATAAGAACAGTATAAAATACAGAAGGGTTTCCATTTTGCTGGTCCTTGAATAAATCATGTAATCCACGATTGCACAGGCATCTCTCCGACAAGAGCGTCCACTTCCCCCCGTTTCTATTATGCAGTCGTGGCTTGCGGTCGGGTGCAGCGCCAGTGGAGGCTGTCCACAGAGCCGCGGAGTTACGTCACCTGGTCGTTTTTGTTGGTATGACGCAGCAGGTGATGGAGGAAGTCCAGGCGTGAGCACTTCCGCACCAGGATGAGGTCGGCGGTGCCGTCCGCCAGGTGGGCGGAGGGCGACAGGCCTTTGGGGGTACGCGGGCAAGCGCAGCTCATGCACACTGCGTTGATGGCCAGGAACTTGCCCCGGATCACCTGCCACGCCCCTTTTGGCTCTGAAATGCACAACAGGAGGAGTTACACGCTCAACTCCGCGAGCTTTGTTTCCTGCTTCTTACTGACCGGTGGTCTGAATGATCTGTCATTCAGACCACTTTGTCAAAATACACTTCAAACGCACACAGGAGGACTTTCTTAACAGGGATTTTGAACCACTTTGGGCAGTGGTTCACAACTAAATTATGGTGCACTTCATTACAAAAATTCAAAAATTCATTACAAATGTAATATTGTGTTAAAGAAAACTAATATTTAACCTGCAGTTGCACCAGCAGCACATATGAAAAACTGTGAAGTGTATATTTTAAATGAGTTTTTCTTTTCATGCCCAGACCTCAAGATGGGTTTCTGCCTAAATTAATATTGGTCAAACGAGAGAGAGAGAGGGATTATATGAAAATCTGGTGATCTAAAAATGTGCCACTGCTCCACTATGTCTCAATAGCACTACTGATATATATATATGGGTTCTGTTAGCCCTAAAATGATTTTCCATTTTTAACAGAGAGATGATGTGCTAAGTCTAAGGGGAGGCATGACAGTTGTTCAATAACTGCTGTTACCCTGGGATCCATATCCATCCAGAGTTGCAGCTGAAAAGACATGCAGTAAGAAAATAGGAGGCATTAAAGCTGCCCGGTTGTTTAGCACCTACAGTATCTGTAGTTCTGTGAGTCACCATGGTTTGGTTTTCAAGGAAGATTTACTCAAGAGTTTGTCAAAACAATCAGCCCATAAGTGCTTGAGGATAACTGGAAAAGAGGAAGCACTCTGTGGGAGGAATACAGATTTATACCATAGATGTATGCCCTAGCCCAGGGTGGTAATTCATTCCATCTATCAAGGTTGTCTGCGGTGGTTTAAAGAACTGGGAAATGATTAAGTTTATAGAAATTAATAAGGGTCTGATGGGATCTGGGTGCCGAGATATTTTAATGATGTAGTAGCAGTTCATCTAAAGGGAAATTCCTGGACTTCAGAAACCATATCAAATGATTTAATAGTAGAACCTTGTATTTAGTTCAACTGACTTTATAAGCCGGATACCGCACAATTGTGGTTTGCTACTCAAAGTCCTTTTCAGTCTAGACCGAAGACTAGTCTTGGTCTGGGAAATCTGTCCTACAGATTTATTAACTCTCTATTTATCATCAAAAACATCGTACACATTGAGCCAAATGGATTCATTGTATGTGCCCAAGCAGGAAATATCTTTTTAATGAACACCATTGAAATAGACTGCTGTGTGATCTGCAGTGATAAAATGCAAAATTACATCTCCCATTGTTCCAAGTCATAAACAGAGTGCCCAGGAGAGCTGTGCCAATGTTAGCTCGTCTCTGGAGATGTGAAAAGCCAATACATTTTAATTGGAAATCACTGATTAGACACTTAAATACACAAAATGACAAAAGAGACCTTTGGCTTGTGTTCATTTGCAGCCTTTCAAATGGCACACTTCCCTTCTCAGAAGCTCATTAGCACAGAATCAGCAACTCTTCCCCTGTACCACAGCAGTTACTGCACAGCTCCAATCCAAACCCAAAGCAAACAGAAAGATGGAGGTGGAGGGCAGGCTCCCTCCAATCTGCTACCATGTGTGGCTGTGGTGGTACATTTACTGATTAAGGACACTTAACTTTCCCAAAACACACACACACACACACACACACACACACACCTCCCAGTCATTTGCTCCTGCTACCAAAGTCTGATCAACCTTGAGAAAATGCCCAGGAAATGGTGTCCAAACACCAATTATGGACACGATGCTCCGTTTGTGTGTGAGACTCGGTAAACAGCACTTCTCAGCGAGTGGCGGTAAACAGACGGACTTACTGGAGGCCCCTGCTGTCAAATGGCAAGAGACGCAGATAAGCCACAAGCTGTTTGGCGTGCGTGTGTGTGTGTGTGTGTGTGTGTGTGTATGTGTGCAGGCTGAACTACGTGGCCTCATCTTGGTTCATGTCATGGTAGCAACAGCAGAGGACCAGGGACTCCGTCTGCTAGGGCGGAGAACGCACTTTGCCTCCCGCGAGAACGCTCAGACAGGAAACGGGAGACGCCCGTACCGTCCCTTCCTGCTCTGTGTCTCTGTGGGCCACGGTTCGGTTCCTCACCGGTAACCGAGGCGCAGTCCTCGTCTCCGCACAGCCTCTTGTCCGCCGAGGGCTGCTGGCAGATATTACACCTAATGACAGAAGACATTACCCATCAGGCCTTGCCTCGGAGGCACAGAGGAAAACAACCTGAACTTCAGAGCGCTCGTCAGCGTCAGTATAAAAGCAAACACGGAGACTACCCCCCATGCAGTGGATTTGTCTGAATGTGAGACAACGGCCATAAAATGGATGTCATTAGGCAACTCTCGCTGTAACTGATGAACTTGGAAAATGGAACTGTGTGCAAACGAGGAGAGGTGCCGGCCCTCACCCGGATCGGCAAAGCATTTTGTCTCTGGGAGTTCCGACGTTGCTGTCGGCAGGAAGAAAGGAGACGATCCCCTTGTAATAGCGATGTGACAGAAACGTTTTAGCACCTGTCACAAAACAATGAGAAGCTCGTTTAAAAATGATGGAAAACTCTCTTATTTAATGATCATCTTTCTCTTTCTCTTTCCCCTTTTCTTTCTCTACCAGCACGATGGACCAGAGGGTGAGGGAAGATCTTACTGACCTGAAAGGTCATAGCGAGCCGGTCCCATCCAGCGCTTCCTCTCGCTGTCTGTCAACACATCACCATAGAAACCATAACCGAGCAGCGAGACGGAGTAGCGGAGGAAGGTGTCATTGGCGTGAACGGAGCAGACATCCATTGGCTGGCAATCGCCTATGGAAAACAGGAAGGAGTTGCATCTTGTCGAGTGCGGGGTGCTTTACATATCAAACTTGCATAGGGCCTCTTCCCAGTAATGGTGTCATGGAAACGAATGCCACAAAAGCCGGTGTCAAAATCTCATCTGGATAAAACTTTTGAGGGTTATTTTTGTCTCATGGACCTGAGAAAGCTTTCTTCTAGTCAGTATGCACTTTATAAGAATGTGCCTTTTGGCTGTGTTGTCTTCATACCACTGAACGGAACGTTGTTTTTTTCCTACAGCATTTGTTGCCGGGCAGCGAAACACGAATGACATCATTTGACAATCGCTTTGAATCCTCGCCCTTCAGCCGTGCTCAAATGTGGCCGTACGCGTATGGTAGGTGGTACCGTATAGTTCTATAGACTACACCTCCTCCATACCCAGTTCTATAGACTACACCTCCTCCATACCCAGTTCTATAGACTACACCTCCTCCATACCCAGTTCTATAGACTACAC
>JAOXYF010000004.1:10404092-10426699 GCA_028565775.1 Sternarchorhynchus goeldii
CTCCTCCATACCCAGTTCTATAAACTACACCTCCTCCATACCCAGTTGTGTAGACTACACCTCATCCATACCCAGCAGTTCATTTATCCACTCATCTATTAATAGTGCTTGGGGTTATGCGCACATACTGTGGTTCATCTGGGGGGGAAAAAAAAATTGAAGTGAGGCATTTGTATTGCCGTCCACGTGTCAGGGCATCTACTCACCCACAACGATGTGCAGAGCAGAAGTCACGGGGTCGTTGGAGCCTACCGTAGAGTAGCATATGCAGTCGGTAGAACCTGTTGCACACATGCACATCACGGTTCAGGGTTTCAGCAACCTCACGGCGATTTTAAATCAGCTCCTCACTTAACGATCTCCGTTTGAGGGTCAAACTACAAAAATCCGAGAGGGCAGAATTCCGAGGGCGCGGTTTCTTCCTCTGAATTCTGTTTGTAGCGCCGAGGAGCTCAAACAGCCCATCTGTCAGGAAAATGCTTACCAAATATTAGCGGAAGCCGTGAAGGTAGCGATTTTCCCGTCTCCATACTGAACACGTTTTTAGCTGACTCACAGAGGCATGAAGGAAAGCCCCTCTCCACAGCGAGCCACTCCCATTTCCAGAGATAAGATTTCAGATGGCTCTCGCCCCGTCTCTCACTTACCCTGTTGTGACTTACTTTGTAATCAAATTCTTCTGCTTCACAATAGAACCCAAAAGCTCAGTGAGAGCAGAGGTAAGTCCAGAACCAGCACCGACTGTAAGAACGCCTAGCTGGCTTTTTCAGCAGTTCTTTTTTTGCTGTTATTGTTCCTTAAAAGGAAAATAAAGGCCACAGTTCTTGCAGACACAATGGCCTAAATGGAAAAAATGATCCAAACAATAAACCTGCCTCTGGATTTCATGCAATTTGTTTTCAACTACCTATTTACCTCCCTGAGATTAGTACTTAAAGAACCACCCAGTGAATTGTAATAAAATGATAATAGAATGTACTGTTGAATGACCAAGCAGTAGCCCTGTAGAACAGTAGCTCATGTTTGGTTCATGTAAAAAAAACAAAACAAAACAACAAAACACCCCAGATGTGGAGTGAAGATGAGCAGGCAGAATTCTGCAGCGTATACTGATGAGGTCCATTCTCTGGAGCAGCCACTTTTAACCCTGCGTGAAGGGTTTAGTGCTCGCACATCATCTCGCATCATCCCTGTAACCCGGAATTTATATTACAATGCAATATAAATATTACACTGTGAAAACTGTGGGCTGTTAAGTACAGTAGTTTTTCATAGCTTCATTTACTTCCATTTTCTGGTGAACGCTGTGCCACAGTTCATGATGTTACACTTCTCGTTCCTGCTCATAGAGTCATTACCCAAACTTTAATAGGGACACTAATATATAACTATTAAAGGCTAATACGTGTCATTCATGAAATATGTGCAAGATGGATCCTAATGTCTCTCCGTTTTAAAAGAAACTGCGAGCGAACGAAGGTGAAACAAGCACACACACTCTTAGATCTTTGTTCCAGAGACACTGGGAAGCCGACAAACTGCTGTTCTTTGCTGGAAATCACTCAGCATTTGCAGTGAGTTATGGCTGTGAGCAGCCTGAGTGCTTCTGGGTGCAGCGTGAAGACAAGAGGCAGTTCTCCAGCCTGGTAATCTCATGGTAATATCATTCCGTTGTATGCAAGGAGACCCTGGCTGGGTAATGCATGCCACAGCTGTAGAATTTATGATGATTTGTGAACTGTCGTACAGCGTGTGGCCCTTAATGGAACGACAAGTGATGGATTCAAGCTTCCCAAACACGCGGTCAGAGCTGGGCTCTCTGGAACCGAATAACTGGAAAATCAAGAAAAAACATGGGTGGTGTGGTGGTGGGGGTGCTGGAGTCTGTAGAAATGCTCCCACCCTTGCCTCACGCCTCTGGAAGCAGGTCTGAGGCAGGTCTCACCTGCAGGAATGATCCCGACGCGCAGACTGCATGCCGCCAGTGTCTCGTCGGAGCGGTTCTGGTCCACGCCGGAGTCTTGCTGCGTCCGTGAGATCAGGCCGTGCATGACCTCGCTGAACATGCCGTCCCCTCCGACACAAACCACCCTGCCAGTCAGACAGAAGCGCAGCATGAGAGCTCCTCTCTGGCCGAAGGGAGAACTGATCTTTTGGGTTGGGGTTGCTGGAAACTGGTGCTCAATGACGCACTGAAGCAGAAGAGACTCCACCAACAGAGGCTCCACCCTGGCGTTCACCCCCACCCCCCCACCCCCACCCCATCCGGGCCTGACTTTGATGCCCGGCCCATGTCATCAAAGCTCATTTCACTCTCCGTGGCATCCTTCCACGCTGCCAGGTGGCGCAGGAGCGCCAGCCGATCCAGCGCGTGCTGAAATGTTAATCTAGTCTTTGCTGTGGGGAGGCCGAGCTCCTGGCCGTGCAAATTAAGAGCGGCAGTGCACCTGCCGCGCTCCCCGCCAGCTCGCACTCACCCGTCATACCGCTGCAGGTCGGCCTCCGTCTTCAAGTGGTCCCTGGCGTGATTTGCATGCTCCGTCACTATGGAAACACAGACAAAGCCTGTGATGACACCGGGGCCCAGTTTAAAGGGGGTTTGTGTTGGGAGGGGTGCATGATTATCTTCATCTGCTAGTAAAAATGCTGTTCTGCCAGCGGCGTGATGGAGATGATCGATCACGCCACGTGGAATGACGAGCGGCAGACGCGGAGCAAACATTTCTGGAGCGTGTTACGTTACAAGGCCCGGCCTGTCAGGGATGACAGGAGACGGCGATGCACGGGGATGTCCTTGAAATGGATGCAGGGCCTGACGACGATGCCACACGCCAAAGGAGATATATGGAGCTTATTAAAGAGCTTGCCAGGCGGCTTGCTCGTCTTCCCTAATGACTGCGTTTGAATGGCTTTCGTCCAGGCACACGTGGCGCATGCCGTGCGTGAACCGCCAGCATCGTGGCATCATGATAGAGCAAAGCAAAAAACAAATGCCTTTTAGCTGGTGCTGGATAGACAGCGGCTCCCATGCAGTTAAATACGATTCTACGCTGCCAATATTCCACTCCCATCTGTGCCTAGCCCTCTCCCACCCTGATGAAACCCCCCCCCTCGATGAATAAGTGCATCATGTTTATTAACTAATAGAGGTCTTATCATGACCTTGAATGATAGACACTCCTCCCCCCAACCAAAATTTGGCTATTTGCCAGGAAAGAATGCGTTTGCGGGGCATGGATACTCATTTATTATTTACATGTTAATGCAGACGGCTGATGGTTGCTCACCGATCACGTCGGTGGAAATTGAGGCACGGGAAAAGATTGGGGCTACTTTCTGCTCGTATATCCTCTTCCCTCGCTGTTTTCCTCCATAGGGATTTATGTAGACCAGCAAGCGCTTCGGTCGTGCAGCTGCGGGTGGGGAGACGAGGGGGGGTTGGGGGTTGGATTATGAAACAACAGCTTTTCAATTTATCGAAACATTGCATTTTCAGCATGACTTCAACTTCGTGGAGTTTTCATAAGCAAACAAACCACATTGCATTTGACAATTCTGAATAAAGCTCAGAAAAAGGAACCAAGATTAACTTTCCAAATTAAACCTGACTAAACTGCTCGTTAATTCAGAATTAACTCAGGTTACCTAGTGTTTTATTGCTCAGTGTCTACTTTTCAAATAGCATGCCCGAAAAAATGACATTTATCTAAACACCAATTCTCTTCAGATGTTGACCCTCACTGACCCTCAAAATTCTCCTTCTCCTCATCTCTCACCCAATATTCCCACTTCGTTCGTCTTATTACAGGCATTCTTGTGTACCATTGGTGTAAACATGCAATTCAGTCTCAAAACCTTAGCTTTGGACATTGTAATGGAACAAATGTGTTAACGAATGAAATCATGAATTTTACGTATTAATGATGATTCTAGTGTAAGCCAGACTACGACAGCCATTAATGACCCAGTGCAATGCCTAAAATATCAAATGTATTTAAAACTATATTACAAGGATTAATAAATGAAATGCATATGTACATGGACGTAAATATAAAGTAACTCCATAATTCATAACTAGTATCACGTGACTTCTTTAATACTAATCACGCAAGGTCAGTTCCAGATGAATGGAATGCTTTAAGGACATACTCAACAGTGCGAGTTGATCTCTGATGGCTTGGACCCACTGCAGACACAGTCTGCTATCAGGGCAATGGAGGGTGACTTCACTACACCGCCAGCGGTGCTTCCTGCTCCTCTCCACATAGGACACTGGAAAGTCAGACAAGTTAATACAATTACGCTCAAATGGACCTGCTCCAGAACTGTGGAAAAGGTGAGTCGCATGGGCCCGTATCACCTGATATAGTGATACCCAGGCAGCTGAAACTCAAGATATGCAGCTTGCTTACCAGTCATGAAAAGATAAGAGTGCAAGTTTATCTTTTAGCTTATCGGGAAGCTCGCGGGCATACTTGCGTACCTGTGAAGGCATGCTGGTTAGATTTAGCTGGGCTCTGAGGAACCTTCTGCCATTTCCCTACATCTGTGCTGGGACTTCCCTCATCCTCCTCCTGGACAGCTATGATCTCACACAGGGGCACGCATCGGCTGCCTGCTGAAATAAAGCATCAGAAAGTTATTAACCTGTAGTAACGTTGACATTTTACAACAGAGGGGCGAGAGTTGTTTGTGGACTTTAATGACATGATAAAGATGATAAAGGGGGAAATATGCTGGCAGACAGCAGGCAAGGCTTGAGCAAGTTCCTGAATGATGAGTATTTTTCTTTAAAACAGAATCGAAAGTCACAAATATTAGTCTTCCTTTCCTCTCAGAAGATTAGCTGGAGTTTGCTGAAATGGGCTCCTCTCTTATTTCCTCTTGCACTGTGACTCTGCACAATATTAATTACCGTCTACATCTCATTGAAGTGGCTATCCCTCTTGGAGGCCTTGAATGTCACCCTGAGGCCCAGAGCTATTCATCAGGCAATGTTCTTACACAGAGGCTCTGATTGAGAGACTGAATGAGTTTAGCTAGTTTTAAGAGAGGAGAAATGAGGAAGAACAACTTGTGTTGAGATGATTTTCCTCCCCCATCTATGATTTCAGGAACACCGTCATGGTACAGTGCGTTATAGTAACTTTATCGTGGTATGACAAAAACGTAACGCGAGTCTGATCCTGCGTTGATGCTGCAAGGTCAAACGTCTCGTTTTACTGCCGAACATCCAGGCAGGAGCAGAAGCTTTAAGCCCAAGTGCTCCTTATATGTTTTGCTTTTAAATTTGTCTGATGTCTTCAGCATCGTGTCTTTTGACAGGAACACCTGACATCGAAATGCCTACATTAAATATCTTCTTAAAGCCTGTGACAAAAAGCTGTGGCTCTTCTATTTCACAAAAACAGACTTCATTTACACAATCCAGCAGGCATCTTTGTCCAGAGTTACTTCTGCTTTGCAGTCTCCATAAAAAAAAAAGCTTCCTCATCCTGGTATAAACAGGTTAGTGTTAAGAAAACTGTGATGCTAATACCATGGGCAAGGAGACTAAAGGGAGACCATAAAGACAGTACAGTGCATATCAAACTTGCAGTACAGTACAGACGAGTCTTCAATCTTAGTGTGACGACAGCCAGTGTCTCAGCTGTAGGAACAGCCAGGGAAAAGTTCATTCTACCACCTGGGTGCCAAGACAGAAAAGAGTCTTAATGGCATGTCTTCATCGTGTCTTGAGGGAAAGAGGTTCAAGTTAAACTATACTAGAGACTTGAATGGAACATTAGGTTTGATATGTGCCTTTAGGTATATGGCATCTGGTCCAGTTTGACTTTGTAGGCATGTGTCAGTGTTTTAAATCTGTGAGCTGCTACAGGGAGCCCGTGGAGGGAGCAAAGCTAGAGACTGACACGGGAGAACTTCAGAAGGCTGGAAAGTAATGCAGCTACATTCTAGATTAGTTACAGGGGTAATGGCTCAGATCAAGGAGCACGTCTCCAGGATTAGACAAATACATAAATACATACAGTACTGTGCAAAGTCTTAGGCAACCATTAGGTTTATTGTTTTATTGATTTAACAATGATATAATGGTCATATGCAATTACTTCTCAGTCTCTTTATTAGAATACAACCAGAAAATAAGACATTTCTATCCAGTATTAAAAACAGAAGAAAAATCTGGGGGAAAAAAACCAAACAAACAAAAACAAAAAGAAAAACAACTTCTGACCTCCCCTTACACTTGAGCAATAGTAGGAACCTTACTCTCTGCAAGTCTCTTAAAGCCCGTTATAATATCAAAAGATTACTTCAGAACACCTCAGGACAGTCTCTGATAAAGACTTCTAGATGTGCTTATTGCCACATTATACCATTGTTAAAACGACAAATCTAATGGTGGCTTAAGACTTTTGCACAGTACTGTACATGTATTTAGCTTTATAAATAAAGAATTCAGATCATACAGAAGTATCTATTTGAAATCCTATAAGCCCTGCCCTTTCTTAATTCAATTTATTAGTACTAACATACAGGATCAGGTGTCATTTTAGAGTTAGAAATTTGAAATATTTTGTTGATAATTTCATTGTTGTTTTTTTTTTTTCTATGTGAGCTGATGTGAAGGTAAGATTACTGGAGTCAGTAATGCAGGATCATCTCAAACAAGGCCAGTAAATTAGGCTGAAGGAAATGCCACAAAAGAATAGATGACATTCCAAGGGACCATGGCGACTCTTTCAGTGATTGCTTCCCTTCAATATGGTCGGTTTGTACAATAAACACCAACCGGGCATTTTTAAACGCTATTGGGACTGGGAGAAAAATATTCTTTGACTTAATAGTAAAGAAAATTCTAATAACTCTTATAGAACTTCCTGCATATGGCTTTAAAATACCTTGCACAGCTACCACAGAGTGGTATCTGCCTTCACCGTATAAAATGTTTTCCGCCTTTAGCTCCCTCAGTCACCGGTTACCACAAACATACATTTGAAAGAAAGGTTAAGAAAAAAACAACACCGTCATCCAAAGTCGCCCCAAACAAAACATTCCAGACTCTGCCACACAGACGTTGAAGATGCAGAACCTGTTTGCTTTAACTGCCTCGCAATTAAGTGAGGACACTGACGCTATAAACCTGGCGGAATCAACAAGACAGCTGCTTTCCAGTGTTCAAAAATGCCTTTAAGAAAAAGACTAATCGTATGTACAGGCAGCATCTATATTAGATAAACAATTAGCTAAGAACATTGTGAAACTTCCCTAAAATATAAAGTTATTGTGGAACAGTACTATTTTAAAGGTAACAGGCATGGATTTTTTTTTGGTTAATTTATTTTGGTAATGATGGCAAATTTAATGTGCAGACCACAACAAATCAAAGGATTTGGGCCAGTTGCCACTGGTGCCCTTTTGGATCGATGGCTAATGACGTGCACTGCAGCCGTCATACAACCCAAATGGGCAGAAGTGTTCCAAATTTGAAGTTTGACTTCAAAAAAAAAAAGTAGAAATAAAGTTTTAAACATTGTGCATAAAAACTAGTAATGCCTGAATGCTTGCAAGATGACATCATCCACATACTTAAGCCAAAGGCATGTGGAGCAACAGGAATCTGGCATGGTGGCTTTAGCGAAGGCTCCAAGCCTCATTGCCCATGTCTCTCAGGTAAGGGGAAGTAAACTTTGCATCACTGTCGCATGCTTTTCAGTTAGTGCCGTATAAACTGAGACGTTCAGTTACTGTCAGGGTTGCAATTTCAACTCCTTGTCGGTTTTACTTTTGCAGCATGCAAACTACGACAGGACACTGCGTCTGAAGATATTTCCACAGCAGCTGCTAGCATCCAGAAACTGGACACCACAGGAGGTCAAAAAGATTCAGTGACGGGTGCCCTTCATCTGTGATGGTGGTTTGAAACAGAGTTCCCTTGGCAGCTTGAACCAGAGACTGCAGTTTCGTGGAGAAACAGAAGCCCAGGCTTTCTGGGCAGTCATAGCTGGGTAAACACAGGCTTAAGGAGGTGCACCA
Source organism: Sternarchorhynchus goeldii (assembly GCA_028565775.1). Lineage (NCBI taxonomy): Eukaryota > Metazoa > Chordata > Actinopteri > Gymnotiformes > Apteronotidae > Sternarchorhynchus > Sternarchorhynchus goeldii. The sequence continues at coordinate 10,412,130 of JAOXYF010000004.1, forward strand.
ATGGCACATGGTTGCACATGGAAGGGGCGGTACCATCAGTGACGCACATAACACAATGGCCACCCCTCCCAGCCACAGGCTAGCTGTTTGGCCCACACACAGCTTTAGTCTTCCCCAAACATTGGTTTAGCGTCAAGCCAACCTTCACAAACACCATCTTTTGTGTTCCTTCCCCTGCTTTGTGTGCAACGTAATGGACTCAATGCATGAGCCGCGTGGTAAATTTCCATAGTGGACTGTCCAAGCAAAGAGCGCTCCAGCCAATCAACACAGACGTGACTCAGAATGGCGTCGGCTAGCCTAAAGCAGGCAAAGGGATAAAATTAAGCTTAAAAAAAGATTCCATGGCTTAGGAGGGGCAGCTTGTCTTGTATTATCTGTGAGTGAGAAGAAAATGCACCCAAGAGAACCGTGAAGGGCATATGGAAAGGGCAGGAGAGGAATGGATTGCTGGAGTTCCCTTTACAGTCTATGCAAATGGATGCTTGCTATGATTGACAAGCACTGACCTCAGTGTGAACGTAGATGGTTCTGGTTAACAGCAGAGGATAATACACTACAGATGACAGCATATATACACACATTACTTAGTTTTGCAACCTAAATGCAAGAAAGTTTTCTTGCGTATTAAACCCAACCATAAAAAAAACAAAAAACAAGGTCACCATTTGAAGACATACAAAAAAACTACCCCAAACCTACATTACCAGTCTGACATCACTATTTATTTCCAAACAATACTTTTCATAAATCGGTCGTGTTTTACAAGGCTGTGCTACTTTTGAATAGACAAATACTTCTCATCATGCGAAGTTCCAAGTAATTTAACAAAGGCCAGGCATCTACAGTATCTAGCCCAGGAAGGAAACTTAAAACCAAAGGAGCCCTTGGGAAAAGATCCATTTCGTCTGCTAGATAAAGGCCAGTATTGAAGAGTGTAGTTTGGTATTAAAGGCCACTCTGTTCAACACCAGTTGGAATGTCATTGCATTTCTCGAATTAAACCCTGTTTAACAAAACAAATCTTCACATGCACACATTCCAACAGTACCTTTTATTTTCATAGTGAGTCACAACTGAGACCAGAACAAAGGCAAATCAGTTCAAATGCGGTCTGGACCTGTGACTCTACACTCCAGTTCACATTACTCACATTTTGGTTAGAAGTTAATATCTGCAATGTTGTCTTCCAAACAAAATCCTCCTCTTACCACGTGAATTCCTGTCCCTGTGGTGCATCGTGGGAAACAGGGTTGCAGTATGTAATTTATCATAAGTATTTTGAATGGTAAATCCATAATGTCTATGTAGGTCCCAAACAGAAAACACTACTGAGGAGGAGATAATACTCTTGTACTGTCCCAAGACCCACAAGGGAATGAGAGCTGTGTCTGCTGGCCTTCTAGGTAACTGATTAACAGTGCAAGATACAAGGTAGCTAATAATGGAAACTCTGGGAGAGGAGGTAAATGTCCCTGATCACACCTTGCTTTATTTTTTTTTGGACAGCAAATGACTAAGTCAAGAGCCCATTGAGAACATTAAGAATAGGAATGCAAGTCAGTCTCTAATTAATGCCTTTCTGTCTCTGAGCTAGTTTCTATGCTATGAAGTCAGTGTTCCATCTACAAACATAACATTATGTCAAGACTGTCATCATACACCTGTGAGAGGCTGCTATTGTCCCAAAAGGCCGTTCTTTGTTATAGCTTTCAACAACTAAAATCTGAATTCCAAATTCTTATATATATATAAAATATATATACACACACACACATACACACACACAGCTGCATATTATTCAGTTAGTTTTGTTATGTTTTATTTATAGACAGATGTGACTGACACTTTCTGCAGCACATCAATAGGCCTCGTGTTGACAACCTTTTCTTTTTCGCGTAGTACCACGCATTCAAATCGGTCATTATCAGGAGAAATAACACGTAGGCTGTTTTTGTCTATTTTCTAATAAAAGTAAGCTACTAAAAGCCTCACGCCCGATACTGACTATAGTGTAGGCTAACGTTAAAGCAACCTCTGACGCGTACTACTCACAGGCACGTTTGCGCAGTGTGGGTTGAAACAAAGGAACAGTAGTTAAGTATCGCGTGAACAATTCGTAATCTAATCTAGCAGTTTGAAACTTACCAGCCTTCAGAGGATCGTAAATGTTGCCAGCGCTTCGTTTTTTGCTGGTCACTACCTCCTTCCATGAAAGAAAAGCGCTGTTTAATGAAACATCATAGACCCTGTTTTCGAAAGTGAGCTGCGAACACAACAACCTTGGGTGCTTATCCATATCTTCACAAGGATGTCCCAGCCACAGCCAGTTAAACAGTAGTTATCTAAATTTCATCGTCAAACCGAAGTAAGGGCCTGCGGTTGTCCTTTGGATTTCTAACGATACTTCGTTCTAGAGCTCAGCTCCCCTTGTGCAGTTTACATAGCGGTTTCTTCTTTCCTGAATAAAAGAGGTCGAGCTCGAGCGAAATTGCGTCACCGCGTAATCCTATTACGGGAGGAGCTACGTAGTCACCAAGAGCGAGCATTTCATTGAATATTTGGTTACTCAAGTCTTTCGTATGACAAGAGACTTTCTATATATTTTTGGCTTTTAACTACTAGTAGTGATGAAATATACTAAATACATATATATATTTTTTTACAGATTGTATTACACAGTTACAGCTCGCATAAATAATACTCTAACAATTGTTCTATCCATTTCCCCAACCTTGTCCTAGCATAGCGTACAGAGTAAATTATAAAAATGATTTGGAAAAAAAAAACATTATTATAAAACGGGAGCATGCTTAGGCAGCAAAATGTGTACTAAATATGTGGAATAGGTACTTCTGTGTTTTTTTTTAGCAAAAAATAAGGTAAGGCAAGGAATTGCAAATTTATTTTTATAACACTTGTCACAGTGAGAATTCAAAATGCTTTACACGAACATCAATTATTGAACAAAAAGCTTATTTTATACTATCACTTGAGGAACATTCTATGTAATTACCCACCCCAGTGACTCAAAGTCGTATATTATCTTGTTGTAACTTTTTATAATGTTTAAACACGCCATGCGACAACATGTTATTAATTCGTTATTCCCCTTAGGTTTACATGTTGCATGCCAAGCTGTGTGCCAATGGCATAGTGATTGCCTTTCAGTTGCCTCTCATATTATCCTACTAAAACCCAAAACCTAAAATCTAAAAAAATTGTAAGAAGGCTAGAAGAGTTATAGAGCTTGAAGATGTCCTTCATTTTTTGTTTGGTCATGAATTCTGTTGGAATCATGAAATCTAATGAAGCAGCAGCGTTTTTACTGACAGCACAGCAAAAGACGTACAGCAGTACTTACTTATGATTGGACAATCACTGGTGTTTCCCAGTTTAACCAATCGGGTTGTTGCTTGCTCAGTGTAGGCTGGATCAACATGGCTGCTTTCTGAGTTTACGAAGGAAAACTAAGGTGTAAATAAACACACATTACACTATTTTGACAATATATTACCTGGAGCCCGCAAGGCATTGATGCCCTATTGCACAGAGAAGGAAAAATGTCGAATGACGGTGGTAAAAAGCAATTTTGGAAAAGAAACACAGCGAAGGTTCCTGGCAGGTAAGTGACGTGTTAATGCTAACTAGCTGCCCAAGTAAGCCAGCTAGCTAGCTACTTTGCTCCAGTACCTTGCTAGCTAGCTTGAATTACACGCTAGCTAGTTAATGTTATTTCGGCCTGTTCAGTTAAATAGCCATATCATATGAAGAGCAAGGATAGTTTGCTGTTAGATGGGAATTTTTGTAATCGTGTGTGGGTTTTTATCAGAAACACAAACTCTTGTTCGTTTAATTGGCCTGCTAGTCCCATCTTAATGCACCCACTGAAGTTAGCTGAGTAGCTAGACTAACTTGTCAAATTACTATTTCCCCACTTCATTTTTAGGATGCCTTTATACCTCTTAGCTACCCAAACAACTTAGTAGTAGATGTTTGTCTACAACATCGCATGTACTTAATTCTCTTATGCAGTCGTCTTCGGTATGCCAAAGTTAATAATGTGTTTAGACAGTGACAGTGATAGTTGGTGGCCTTACAGGTCTAGCTAACAAGCTAATTAAGCTAAAGCTACCTGAAAGGCCGTTTGTTCTGGGACACGGATGTACATTATACTTCATTAACAAGCAACCTAAACATCCCGAACTGATTTTCGGCTTGTAGGCAACTTCAGAATAAAAGATGTTGAGCGTCATTATTATATAGCTATGAAGAATGTGCAGCTAGCTAGCTAGCTAGCCAGCCAGCCAGCCAGCCAAGTTAAGCTATAGGAAAAAGTAGTTGCTTGGCTAACTAGCTAACTAGCCAGCTAGTTTTGTCACCTTAGCTGCTCCAGATCTTATGTACATGTTATTCATGTTTTAGAATATTGTTACTTTTGATAAATGATCGAAATGTTTGTCTTTCAAATGTAAGGCACACACCATTATCTTTTAATAACCTAATTTGCATGGCGGTACAAGGGTTGGCCAATCACAATGAATAAAAGGATAAAAACTTTTTTTGGCCCTAATATAGGCCTCAAACATTCTAAAAATCTTCTATACTTATTTCCTTGTTTTTTTCGTTAATGTGTGTTACATTTTCACATTCTTATTTAAAAATATTCTAATGTTGGCTTTGTTGATCTTTTTTTCGTTTGTAGTATACAACATGTGTATGGAGCCCAGCATCCTCCATTTGATCCTCTCCTACATGCAAAGTAAGTGTACATGCATTTGGAAGTTATAGTTATAAGTTATGAAAAATAGACTGAACACTGGATAACGCAATGCTACTGCATAGTCTCTGACTAAATGATAAAAATTATGGTTTGATTTAAGGAAGAAAAATTCTAAGCCTGACTTCAACAAGAGTCCCATTACCTCATGATCTAATTTTGGCTAAGGGTTATTTAATAAGAGAGCATGCAATGACTTTTAGTAATTTTAGGGATTGAGTCCCTCATGCCATATAAGGACACAGTATAGACAAAACTAGTATTTGTAAATGCTGGCTTGGTGCCATGCATAAAAACCCTGAAGCATTACAGTTCTGAGGGGAGTGGTATATTTAAGGTCGACTGTACACTCACCTCACGCACTCCTATCCACAGGACAAGAGTAAACACTGGATAATTCCTTGTGCATGAAATCAGTGTGAGCCAAATGCTAGTGTAATTCCAGACATCACATTTTAGTCATTCTAAGGATAAGCACTTGATATGTTGTTGATGGTGTTGGAAAGCTCAGTGGCCACCCTGTGATGTTCTGAGAATCAGTGGTCTGTGGAGTTTGAGTTCTAGTATTTGAGTTCTAGCTTGTGTTCTAATTCTCCCCCACTATTGAGATTTTTATACTACACTATTTATACTACAAAATGACTTGTTTAAACTTTTTTTTTTTTTTTTTTTAAATCCATGCCTTTAATCAGTAGAGTAATAGGTTTATTGATACAGGACCCACAGTTGCTTTAATTAAAAAAAGTTCTTTGTTTTTAGACATTTGACATTAACAGATCCTTGGATGACCCTGACATGAACTGCCTGATTTTTGTTGGTGCTTAATGGGTTGGCTAGACCCAAACTGAAGATGCTGAGATGAAATAGTTGGCATTTCTTGAGCTGAAGTCATGCTGTTTATATATGCTGCATACGTTTTGATCTTTGGATGTTCTACTAGTGTGGGACAAGCATGTTCTAAGCATTGGGAATGGAACGTATGAATAATTTGATTTAATTTGTAAAACGTAGTTTTGAGGAATAAATTATTTCTAATTTGTAAAATGTAGTTTTGAGTAAATACCTTAAAAATGATTTTCTTGTCATTACTTATTAACAGGGTCGTGATCACTTTACCAGGCAACAGATAGATGTTGGCAAGCAGGAGTCAGATTTTGGTGCAAAAGCCAAAAAGCCTGATAGTTTACAGATTGTGCCTTTTCGTTTCATGTTTTTATGTGAACGTTGTTTGCTTTAGCTTTGATGTTTCTCTACCATCAGCACCCCCCCCCCCCCGCCCTAAAACCAAAAAAGTGCTATAAGCAGAATCAGTCTCTCACTCTCTCACTCAGTTTGATCAAAGCTGGAAACAAACCTCCCTCAACAAGCACGCCAGGCAAGCCGAAGAAAGCCACTACCTTCCAGGAGTTCGAGAGCATCACCAGCGACGCCTGGGATGTGGGCGACGACGACGACGACCTCCTGGCCATGGCCGCCCAGAACCTGAACATTGAGGTTGTCATGGAGACGGCCAATAAGGTCATAGCGAACCACAGCAAGCTCCAGGAGCGGAGGCAGAGGAGGCAGGACGAATTGCTCAAGCCCGAAGAGAAGGAGGAAGAGGATGTGCGTGAGGAGGACGAAGAGAGGGAGGAAGAAGAGGCGACAGAGACGACCGCGGAGCTGTCCTTCAGCTTTGAGCGCCTCCCACACAGTGACAGTCGGCTGGTGAAGTCCCATAGCGAAGTGCCCATTGGCTCCCCAAAGGGTCAGTAGTCATCATCAACACTGCATGTACTCTTACCTCATCTTTTATAATCTCTCTTGCTTCTGCAGTTTATGTACAGATGTACTAGGTTCACTAACCTGTATTCACTTTTATTAGATTTCATTTCACTGATCTTCCGTACAAATAAATTACCGAATGCGGCTACAACAGTTGTTCTCTCAGAATAACGGAGCGCTCTAAATGTTCTTTATCCAAGCTTAGAATTTGTATCTTTGTTTTAATATGAAAGGATTGAAATCCTCCGATTGTTTTCTTCTCAGCAGTAGTTCTAATGACTTTCTAGGTAATTTGCATTTGCTGTGGTTCGGGTAAAACTGCTAGAGGGTGTGGAGGAGTGTATTCCATGAATTATTCTTGTATTTTTTTTTTTTTTTGGGTTACATTTTACCCATAGTGTGTCGGAGCATATTTCAAGTGGTTATTTAACTCTAATGGACTGTGAATGTTTTAGCCCAGAGCGCTATCTCTGAGACCACATGGAGGCACGTTCAGCCAGTGTGTGTGGTGGCAGGAAAAAGCCCCGGCCCGTTTAACACGAGCACGAACGCCTGCTGCTCTGTTATTGCAATGCGTTCGAAAGCTCAGACGTGGATCCGCCTGCAGTGCCGTCTCAGGGCAGTCTGTTTGTTTGTTATCCTTCGTTTGTTGTGCTGTCTGTCTCACACACACACACACACACACACACACACACACACACACACACACACACACAGAGGCGGAGAACCACCTCTCCCCCCCTGCGAGCGTTTCCTTCTGAGGCCTCGCGCTCCGTCCGGCAGGTGGGTCCATACATTCACCCGTCCGTCTGCTGCCTCTCAGATCGGCGACAGATAGCTGTGTGTTCTGTTCTCACCAGGCCACCGTGACACCGTAATGAAATCGTGTCGATGCTCTTGTCATCATCAACGATTCAGGGTTTCAGCATGAGATTTGTTTTCCAGTGCAGCTCATGCACATTTAATGCCCTTGCGGGAGCCTATTGTGTTGCATGTGTGAGACTTGGAGCAGCAGAGCAGAGTGTTTCATTCACTGAGGTTTCCTGTTTACTTTAGTTCAGCGTTTAGTTCAGTGTTTCCACGGTAATATTTCTTTTTTTTAATGTCGGATAATGTTCATTCATAATATCTGTTGCCTTGAAGGTATTTATTGAGAGTTCCACTACTAAATGCTTCACTACAGTGTTGCTCCTGTTCGTTATAAAGAGGCTTTTCACTTCTGGCTCTTGTCCAGACCATCTCAAATTCATCAGCTCGAGATGCCAGGTGTATTAATTCAATCCCATATAATCGAATGTTATCCAAGCCACATGCGCAGTTGGACTGGAACAGCATTCAGTCAGTCAGCTTTCGTAATTGAACAGCGAGGCTTGAATTATTGCGTCCGTGTCTGAAGGATTAAAAAGACGGCTCGGCCGAACAAGTCTTCAGCGAGCTTTAAAAGCACTTCCTCCATGAAAGGAAACGGCCTTCTGAGAAGCTCCAGGTCTAATCTGTGGCCAGCTTTTGTGCTCTGCTGGAACGTGCTAAAGAGAGAGCACCACCATGTAGTGCTTAAGAGTGCAGCATAGAAAAGCCCATAACTTTGATGCCTCGTGCTAAAGGAGATTGAAAACATGTCGTGCCTGACCTTAAACATTTTAAGTGAGCCAGTATAACTGTACATCTGATTAAATAATTTCTGTGCATGAATGGGGCAATGCTTGACTGGGTGATTTATGTCCTTTTACGATGTTGTGCAGCTGCTAACCGCACCGGTAATAAGGTTCTCCTGTTCCATCCTTCACAAAGGCAGCATGCTGTGGTTTTGACCTTGTGGAATACATGAAGGTTTTAAACGTGCGTGTGGTCATACCCTCAGTTAAGATCCTGCAAAGTGACCGAGAGATGATTGTGATTAAAGAAAAAAAGATGTTGCTACATGTCTCCTCCCCTCCCCTCCTCTCCTCCCCGCACGGCACCTCCCCTTCTCGGGAGGTGCTGCTTGCTGGCGATCAGTGTGGTGGGGTGTGCTCGTTTAACCTGTTCTCCTGCTCTCCTGTCCTGTTCCCCGCTGCAGAGCTGTCTGGAGAGAGCAGCGCCCTCCACAGGCAGCAGTCGCTCCCGCACCGGCCCGTCATTCCACTCGTGGCACGCATGGCCGACCAGAACACGTCAGGAACCCCAGCCATGACTGAGCGAGAGGCTTCCAGACTGGACAAGTTTAGGCAGCTGCTGGCAGGGCCCAACACCGACCTCGGTAAGCTGGGTATTCCGTTTGATTACCAGCTGACCAGGAACTTGTTAGTCCTATTGAATGTAACGCTCAATGACGTTAATAATAATAATAATATCCAGGCAAGCACAAACTCCTGCAGAACGACTTTGAGAGGCACCATGCTACAGCTGCAGTTAGTCTTGATTACATACCGCACTGCAGAGCACGACTTGCGCATTCAAAATAAAAGTCACTCATTTTCTTCCACTGAATCAAGTAACCGCAGAGAGCTGATGAGGCGGGACAGATGCTATGAATCAAGCCTTCTAAAGACGGGCAGGATGCACTGAAACCAGTCTGACTCACTCTCCCAGGCAAACGCTGGGCGCTTGTAAAACAAGGCATACAGGCACTTCCACGGTTAAAGTCTACTGTATATAGATGTCATGGCTAAACTGTTTGTAGGCCAATGCGAAAGTCCCTTGGAAAGGAGAGACTGTTTACTGACGTCATCTGTTTTTCGTTACCCAGAATTACCCTTGATAAACCGAGCATGAGCTACTTAGTCTCATATATGAACTTGGAAAAGCTGAAAGCTCATGTTAGCATCACACACTGAAATCACGGTTCAGTTCACAAAGAACCTGTGCATTAATAACGCAACGTAGAATGCAGTAGCACTGGTCTGGCACAAGTTTTATGAAGAGAACTGAACCCAGGCTTCAGTAACAATTCCCTCGTCTTTCGCTTCCTCTCTGTGTGACATTACTGGGTTGGAGGTTTGGTTTTTCAGTTCAAACTGCTTTTAAAGATATTCTAGTCACAATGGGAAATGGTTAAGAGAAGTACCCAAGAGTACATACTAGACTTGAGTGGAGCATTTGGGTACATTTGAAACTGCTAAACATGCTTGAAATGAGGGATTTTCACTTAACACAAAGCATGCATCATTATGTGACTGGGTGATAACATGCAAAATAATTCCCCATTAATAATTCAATACCCTTATATTTCTCCCACTTTGAACTGAAAGCTCGTTTGATCTTTCCTTCCTTTATTTATTTTTCTTGCGTTTGGTCGGAGTGGCGCGTGAGGTGCGCGAGATGACGCGAGTTGAAAACAGTGAGCTTGCCACAAGACGACAAAACAACAATGGGGTCATCACAACAGCAACGGTGCTGTCACAACAACAATGGTGTCGCCATAACAGTGGTGTCATCACAACAGTTGTGGGTTCACACCACAACAACAACACTGGTTTTACCACAGCAGCGGGATCACCGAGGCTAGCCGTGACCATGACCGAGGAGCTGTTACAGAGACACACACACACACACATACACACACCGTAGATCTCTGGAGCTCACTGCGCCATCACCCCAAGCCTCATCCCACATCAGAAACTTTTGGCACTTCATGAACGTTTCAAGGACTCCCACTTTGTTCCGCTCGTCTCCCGTGGTAGCTGTCAGATTTTGGGGTGGATAAAAGCTCGTAGGTAGATTGATAATGAATGGCGTTTCAGGTAAAAACACATGACTCCTGTGGTTGGAATAGCTCACATACAACCTCACGGGTCTCTGTTGTTGTTTTTTGGATGGAGATATTTTATTATTAAAAACATCCTTGGCGTTGGAATTCTCTGGCAGTTCTCTCACGTTGGTTTGAAGCCGTTGTTTATCTGGCTATGCTGTGGCTTTTCCTTTATCCCTCCGGCCTGGTGGAAGATCTCCAGCAGCAGTAATCAGCGAGGTAGAACAAACCGCCGCAGCCATTAACGGATGGTGGCGTGAACGCGCCGCGCATAAGAACGACCGGAGCCGACCGCCTTTATCAGACGCCCCGGAGGTTTCCTCTGATCTCGGGAGCCTCGGGCTTCGAGACGTGCGAGAGGCGGACGCCTTGGGCCTCCGCGGTAACTGGGAACGGGCAGGAAGGAGGCGGGAGGGAGGGCGGGTCCTGATGACTGACGGCCCCGGGCTCTTCTGCTGCCGCCTCTCATTTGGCCTGCACCCGCTGTCAAGGGCCCCGTGTTAATCTGGTTGTTGTTGCAGTATTAGATAACCAAACTGACGAGCTGGTTGTGGGGAGCCGGGATGAAATATGAACTTAATTCCCATGTACATAATTACCGCAAGAGGTGTGTGTGTGTGTGTGTGTGTGGTGTGGTGTGGGGGGTGTGTGACTGAGATAAATCAGCCTGTTGTCCTTTCAGGGAGGTCGATGTCCTCTTTTCCTCTCTATGACATGGTATCTGCAGCTGAGCAGCACATTGATCACACTCTCCACACGCCCCTCCATCCTGTCTCTCAGAAATGCTGCCACTTGATTGTGCTTCCTGAGTCTCTCAACAGGGGGAGACATTGCCCTCTGCTGTGCAGCATGGAGAGCTTGGGAGAATGGTGCCGTGAGAACCTCTTCAGACGTTTTGTGGGGTGGGGAGACTCGGTCGAAGACTTTGTTGGACTTTCTATGAATAAATTACTGTTATGAATAAATTATAATTTAATGGCACTTTTAAATAAGACTATGGAGAATTGATTTATATCGGTGTTCTCATTTTTTATTTTTTTTTTAAATGGCTGTCTAACTTCAGTAGTGTTTTACTTTATTAGACTTTATTTTAAAAAGGACTGCAAAATACAAGGAGGCTTGAATAGATTAAAATCTCAATCAAGCTCCTTTGAGCTTTGTATTGTTGAATCATAGGTCATTGATTGTGTGTGTGTGTGTGTGTGTGTGTGTGTGTGTGTGTGTGTGTGTGTGTGTGTGTTGTTAGTGTGTGTATGTTTTATCAACCTTTTAATCCAATACTCTTTGACCTTTCAGAAATGTTCCCAGGCACTCGCAGAGAAAAGGCTATTTGTCATATGTGGCCTTACTCCAGAATGAAAGGGTCCAGGGGCTTTTCACTGGGAAGCACATGTTACTGGTGTGTTTGACCTGCTCCCAACAGTAGGCAGGTGGTGTGTTTTTTTTTTTGTTTTGTTTTGTTTTTTGTTTTGTTTTTGTGCTCTCCTCCTGCACTGTTTTTAATGAGAGTATCACGTAACAGTGGTGCAGAGAGCGTTCGGATTCTGAGCCAGATCCAGCCAGAAGGTCAGCTTTCGTCTCTCGTTCTGCCCCCCCCCCCCCTTTCTTTTTTTTTGGTACTTTGAGGGAGTGAGATTCAGAATCACATGAAGCAATTACTTCTCTGTGGTGTCTGCTGTTGCCATGACGATGCAGTGTCCTCTGCTGGGGGTTTTGAACCCCCTCCCCCCTCCCTCAGTGTAACTGCCATCATTTTCTCACTCTCTCATTCTTTTAGTTTCCTTTTCTGTTCCTCCTCTCTGTCTCACTGACTCTTTCAGGCAGGGGAGCTGTAGCCTTTCTCCAGATGCTCCTTATGCACTTCTGGCAATCCTGTTCCGCAGCTATTTAGCGTTTTTATAGGCTTACCATGCCTGCGCTAGCGCTGTTGATGGACAACATCAAGGCATCGTGAAAGAAAGTCTGATTAAATTTGATGCATCTCGGCTGCCTCTTAAGGAACGTGGAGGCAGCTCCTTTGTTTCGTGTGGAATGGAACGAATGAGCGTGTCCTATTGAGGTTATAGCAGCATATAACAGCATTTACCTGGCAAGAGTCCAGCCTGGCTGCCTACGACTCACTCAGTTCCCATGTATCCGCTCAGAGCCTGTCTTAACAATTTTCTGTCGTTTCAAAACCGGGACGTGAAAGTTCATTGTATTTGATCACTTTTCTGGTTTGGTTTTGTTTGGTTTTGTTTTTGTGCTGGTGATTTGTGAGCGCGTGTTTCCTGTTGCCATTGAAAGTCAAAGGGAAACGTCTGGAAATGGGCAATAAATCTGTCTGTTTATTTACATGGAGGAAACCACGTGCAGCGTAACAGTGGGGCAGAGTAATCAGTTCCATTACCAGGCTTGAAGTGCAGAGTGAAAGTGCTGCACCTTCACCTGAGAGTCTGCTGCCCCCGACCGCTGCCCCCGACCGCTGTGTTCAGTTGTGTTCTAGAATTACCTTTTTCCTGGTTTGTTTAAACCAAATGAATGAACAATGAAAACATTTTTTTCCTTTTTTTATTTTTTTTTTAAAATGAATTATTTTTCATTTTAAAATATATAATGTTAAATAACTGAATATATCTGTCTCATTTTTTGTTCACGTGTCTATTAGATTAGTGAAAGAATTCATTCTTTTGGGATTTTCAGACGGTCCATAGATGAGGAGAATGACGTCCCTAAAGATGGAGACAAGCTTTAGCAATAGGAAAGCTGCCCACTGCAGCCAAATGGTCTGTACTGAGTTGGCGTTTACAAACGGTCCTCTCTGAATCGCACACTGTCTGTTAGAGTAACTCTGCCTTTTCTTTTTGTCATATTTTTAAGAGTTTGACAAGAAGTGGGTGGTTTGGCTTTTAAAAGCTTTTTTTTTTTCGCCCCCCCCCCCCCCCCCCCTCCAACAGAGACTGGAAGAGTAGTGAAGTTCTGGTTTTCCGTTCATCTTTTACAGCCCTCTAACGCTTTTTCAGGCCGCTAAATCTCACCCATGTATGTTTTAACAAGGGTCTTCATGGCTTTGGCAAAATGCCCTGTGCTAAACTTGATCGTTATGAGCTGCAGTCATGGGATACTTCCAAATAAACTTGGTAAACTGAGAGGGCGCCTGTTGGAAGTTCCTTTAATGCCGGACCGTTTATGTTCCTTATGTCTTACGTCCTTACATCCTACCACCAGCATGTTGTCATCATCACTGTGCTCCCGTGATTTCGCACCGGGCACAGATTTAACTCGACAGCTGCCCTCCTCTGGGCCCTGAGAGAAAGAAAAGTTTCTTCAGAGCCAAGTTTATACACACATCCACCTACACGCGTATCGGTTTGTTTTTTTGGTTTTGTCGTGTGAAATGGTGTCGCATGGCTTTGAGTGTTGGATCTGTATAATGACGCAAACCATGTGGAAAAAGTAGGCAAATGGTATAATGCAATCAATTAAAGAGGGCAGCGCAGTTGGTCTCTGTGAGGAAGTGACAGGGTCTTGCTGTACTCTCCCCAGCCACCTGGACTATATTTCATCCTCCAGAGCAGCATCCGCTAACACAGAGAAGGATCTTTTGTACGAGAGTCCCATTAGTTTCCGAGTTTGCCGCATGTTCCCCCAGCCCCCTTTGTTTCACCCAACTGCCGCGCTCGGCTCGGGTTCGAGGCCAACCGGAGCCTCGGCGCTCCAGAAGGCCGTGACGGCCCGATCCCTCGGGATGGGCTGCGCGTGAGCGGGCTTTTCCCTCCTCCCGAGAGCCTGGACCTTGAGTCCACCTGAATTCACAGAACACCATGTTTGGTCCGTGTAATATTACGGAGGTGTGCGTTTGCTGAAGAGGTGACCGGTTGCCTGGTATTAAAATATTACGTTTTGATTGTGGAGTCGGTGTTTATTTTATGAGCCCAAAACGGGCTGTATCCCAAAACGTCCAATTTTTATTCTGGTATGGTAACAGATGGGAGTTGCCTGTTGGGTTATTGGTGGGGGTGTGGGGGTGTGGGGGTGTGGGTGGGTGTGTGGGTGGGTGGGTGTGTGTGGGTGTGGGTGTTTTTTTGTTTTTCCCCCTTCCTCTTTGAATCAGCTAGTCGTCTCGGTTCGCTGTAGCGTTTCAGTAGTGTTTCAGTACCGTTTCAGTAGTGTCTGAATACTGCATGGTTCTGCCGTGCCAACTGTTTCTATTCCAGTTGAAGCACGGCCGCACTACATTGTCTTTGATTGACAGCTCTCCGATCTCCTGACAAATGAGGTCTGTCTTTTACTCCTCCCTCCCTCTCTCTCGCATGC
>JAOXYF010000004.1:10448761-10461227 GCA_028565775.1 Sternarchorhynchus goeldii
TCCCCCCCCCCTCCTCATCGAGCGCCGCCATTCTCCTGCACTCTCCCACCTTCGCCTGAGGAGCGAGAGACGCTCTGAGCTGAAAGGTGTGATTAGCGGAGGCGCGCGGTTGTTAAAACCACGTTGCCGCGAGCCGCCCAGCGCCTTTTAAAGATGCCGCGAACCCCGACAATGTGTTTTATCTGTTTTCAGCCCATCAGGGAAAATGGTTAATTTAATAACAGACTTTAGAAGTCAAAGAACATCCTCGACGTTAAGCTATAGATTTATACCTCCCTCCCTATACTTCCTGTTCTATCTTTGTTCGGGCTTTTGTGAAGAGTTTTCTGCCTACATCTTATTGATGAACATGATTAGGGGTAGCTAAATGTGTAGTATGGTTTGAAGTCTTTCCAGTGACCCGTGATGAAATGCGCCATCCGGAATGACGCATACGTTTCTTCATCTTCGAATGTAAAATACATTCGAGCAGAGAATAATTCAGAGAAATTGTGCTGTCACCAAGTCATTCGTTTTCTCTGAGTAATCGCAGAATATTGAATATTTTTGGATCTAGTTTAATTACTCAGCTATAAAAAGCTATAAATTGAATTTCTGCATAGATCCCCGCTATGAGAAATTGCTCTTTGTTCATCTCCTAGTGAATCGCATCGTGCTTTGTTTTGGCGCCGTTTGCTGCAATAAAAACAGTTGCCTGTTGTTTATTGTAGAGATCATTATGTTTGAGGGTGTAGCACGAATTCATCACCACCTAAATATATGCGTTCCAGTACCAAATATTCTGTACATTATTTATCAATTAACAAGGGTGCAAAGTGCAATTAAATTGTGCGACCGTGCCCGTAATGTCTCATTACTGTAAGTCTAATGATTTCCCTCAAACTGCTGAGAACTGCAAATTAATTCCTTAATGGACTGATCCAGGCTCATATTTCACACTCTGGGAAACTTTCTCGTCTCCTTTCTTGGCCATTAGTGCAGCTGTCCTCCGGGGGCCCGGGGCCCAGCACAGTTGCCCTCCACTGCCGAATTAGCATCGTGGACACGCACGCACGCACGCAGAAATGCTCATGCGTCCAGTCTTTTCTTTTCGGACATCGTCAGCTCTTGAAGGCGAATTTCTACAGTGTGCCCTGCATGTGTTGGTAACGAGCTGCTGCGCTAATCGTTTCTGTAACGTTGTTTTGCGCGTTTGCGCGACAGAAAAAAAAAGGGCAGGATGCCAAGCACGGAGTTTTTAGCGTTTTTTTATCGGAGCTTCAAGGCTTCACACGAACGAGACAGACACGGACGCTGCGCTCCTGTCCTAACGCACGTACACCCACCAAGACACAGTGACGGGCACACACTTAAGTCACACACACCCTTGACGTGTGAAACGAATAACGACGAGACGGGCAAACGCCACGCCCACACCATGCACCCTGGAGGACGGACACACACACAGACACAGACACGCCCACACAACAGACCCCGCAAGGCCAGCCACCGTGACGGTGTCCTCCATGTAAGTCAGCTTGTCGACCTGCCGGTGGGCTTGAATAACATCAAAAAAAAAGAGAAACCAAAAAAAACCTGAACGCTTAAAGATAAATCAATGTTGATTAATTGGTGGCCTCTGATTTGATGGCATTAATCATTTTTTTAAAAGTGAAAATTCTACAGTAACATCCCAATTAAGAGATTTCTGTGTAAAATGCCAGACCACGTGTTTGAAAATGTTCACGTTTCTGAAGTTCTTTTGTACTTAATTGAACACTACAGCTGGAAAACTCTGTCAGTTCATCCATCGTCCAGCTCTTCTGCTTATTTTACTTCAGCTGACTTGTGAACAGCATGGCAATGATTATTCATGCCGTATCCATGCCAACACTGGCATTATGTTGAACATGCTTGCATTGCCTAATAAATTGCTTAAGTTGTGTGCAGTTTAATGCATGTTGACATAAATTACATTTGCAGAATTAGAAACTAGGGAGGATGGACGTAGAGCACAGGTTCGAGCGCTCATCGGAAACCGTGGTGCAGTTCTGCCCGTAAGGATGGTGGCCCGCTCCACCCGTGCATACAAACCACGTGCATTCCTGCATGGACTCCATCACGTGGATCAGGGGATTGCCAAGACGAAGATGAATGTCTTGGTGCAGTTGTGAAACTGAGTGGTTGCGGGGAGAAAGAGTCAGAAAAAATTTGTCCAGTGCTGAATGAATATTTCATTAATTTATTTCAGTTGTATTTTACCCTGTTGGAAAAGCTCAGGCCTGCTATGTCTTGCATAAGTGTGTTCAAATCTGTAAGCTTGTCTGGAGTGGTGATCATCCTCTCTTTGGGAGTCGTCGTTTATAGAGTTCTTGTGGGGCCGCCCCGTTGGCCCTTCCTGATCGGTGGGAGCGGGTGTGTCTTGGCGAGCGCGACTCCTCCGTACCTCCCCTGCTACGAGCGCTTTATTCATTACCTCCACGCGATGATCTCCATAAATCACAGATGGATCACTGCCTTCCGTTTCATGCAATGCTGCTGTTCCATCGTAATTACGCTCCCAGCCCCTGTTATTCTGCTGTGTTAGGACAAGTTTGCCAGATCGCCTCCTGTATAGAGTCAGCGTGTCGCTCATTACATAGTGCGACCTGCCCTTCTCCTGGGCGCCGCGGGGCAGGATGAGGTGAAGAGGCCGTTCCCTCTCCCGCTAATACCCCCCCAGCCCCCCGGTGTGGCCGATGGAGGGCATATGGCGTTGCAGGGTCGCGTGTGGTCGAGACGTCAGAAGCGGTGCCAGCTCCTCACAGCTGCCCGCACTCGCGTGCCAGGGGGAGTTTGACCGCAAGCCCTCGCGCAAGAAAGTGACCGCAGGCCATCAGGAAGAAGTGCAGAGAGTCTCCAGATGGACATATCTGCAGCGTATGGACACCTTCGGTCCCCCCCACCCCACCCCCACAGCTCCTGGATTTTGACTACAGTTGTTGTTGAGAATGCGCGGCAGCGAGCGAATGGGCAGGGACCTCATCACGGCGAGGAGCCTGTGGCTTTCTGAGCACTCGTTGTAACCGCTGTGCAGGTCTGCCCGTAAGGATGGTGGCCCGCTCCACCCATGCATACGTGTCTGCAGAGGGCCGCGTGCACGTCCCGCTCGGAGGAGCAGGACACCCGCGGGATGTGCTAATTAACACACAGCGGAGGTGTAGCACACACCGGCGTGTCCCCCCCCCCTCCCCCCCCGGGCCGGGCCAGGTGTCCCAGCGGACCTGCGCCCCAAACGAGTCGTCCTGAAACGAGTCGGCCTCCGCTCCACCCAATTATCGCTCCCTTCCATCGCTCACGCGGCCGTAGGCTGGAGTAATGCTCGTCAACCTCAGGCTCGTTGATGAGTGCAGGGTCAATCCACTGCAAAGCAACTTGCGTCTTACAGTGTGATGCTTGACGCCTTTAGCAGGCGGAAATAAACTGTACATGTGGCTTTTGTTTGGTAGTTCTTTACTAAATAAATAAATTTGTAGCCAAATCCTTTTGTTAAAAGAAAAAAAGCGTGCTTGTGTTAGTAACATTACGAAATTAAAATACAGCACTAGAACCCAGCATTTCAATCTGTGGAAAGAGAATCCATGTCTTTTATGAGTCTCTCAACTGCATTTTCCTATGTTTTTTTTTTTTTAATTTATTAAATTTTTTTTTATAGCAATGTGCTACAGTGGTGCACTGCGCACACACACACACACACACACACACACACACACACACACAAAGCCAGAGGTTTCTGCACGGTAAATTTTCCACCGTTCGGGAGCATCATCATCAAGTGCCAGGCAGTGAAACGCCTTACGTGGTGTTTTTCATCGAAAGCGCTTTTACTCTCTGTCTGAGGGATATCAAAGGCTAAGTGGAATCCTTTCTGAAGCATAGACGCATTTTACTTCTTGGACTGAGCAGCAAATGCTGAAGCAATATAAAAGAATAAATCTAGAGAACAAGATAAGTCCAGATGTCATGGCTGTGGACATCGGTGACTAATTATACTGTAAGTAAGCTAAGCTCATTAAAAGAACACACGATTCTGCTCTTTCTGACATGGGCAGTATTAGGGCTTCTTCTGCTGGATTTACTGGAACCTCTCCAGGATTCTGTATATGATTCAAAATAAAGCAGTTTGTATGGAACCAGCATTTGTGATGCATGATGTTCCTCAGAAATCCTTCATCTTCATGCATGTATCTTCCTCAGTGAAGTTATACTAAATAGGGCAGTTAATCGGCTTTAAGAATAATAGTAATAGTGCTGTGATCATTATCTTCCCAGTTGGTCTCGTAATGCAGCGGTTTCTAATGTCAGACTCTGAAAGATGAGCTCCCTTACCTCTCTTGTCACGACTGTTTTGCCATCCATCTAATGCTCATGTGCTCAGCACCTCCTGTCTGTTTTGGGGCTTGAGATCTCAGGCGTTCGATTGCTTGATCTCCACAGAGATTTGAGGCGTCCCCGTTTTCACCCTGAAATCACTATGGCAGATTGTAGTTTATCTTAAAAGACGAACCTGCAACCAGAGACGAAGTCGATCCTTACCCTCTTTCCCGGCCCACGGAGTTCCTCGGTGTCCTCAATGGCTGTGTCTTTTGTTTCAGCGCAGTGTTGGTCAGCGGTGCTTCAGCTCTTCATCCAAGAGAGCCGCTCTTGTTGTTCTTGCTTTGGCGTCGCTGGGCGCCGTCCGGGCCCCAGGGCCGCGCTCTCGTGGTCTCCACCGCCCGCTCCTCCGTCGGACAAGCCGAGCTGCTCGCCGCTCGACGGCATGCTCCGCCGCGGCTGAAGAGCTCTGGCTGGCCCGGGACGGGACGGGACGTGACGTGACGGGACGTGACGTGTGCCGTTGCCAGGGCTCTCTGGTAAGCAGACGTGCCGGAGGTAGCTCGGTGAGGGGGCAGGCCCTCTCCAAGCGTGTTGAGTACGTCGAGGGTTGGCGTGCGGCTGGCGTGCGGTTCGCGTTCGGATCCGAGACGAAGCGCAGAAGAGAGTGAGTGAAAGAATGGAACCTGGGAACCTGCTTTCCGTGTTTCCGTTTTCCACTATCAAGTACAGTGCCCTCTGTTACCGTGTATGGCTTCTAGCCTCTCTTAAGGCTAAAATTGATTTATTTATGTATCTTTTACACGCTCAGAAATGGAGGTATACCTTAAGAGATAATAGCCCACCTTCTCCCAGTCAGCCCGTCAGATTTGTAGGACTGAGGCGGGTGTGCTGGGTGAAGACTGTTCTCTGTGACTGTTCCCTCAGCTCTTTTTATGTACCGCCCGAGTCACCTTGCTTCCATACCGTCTCCATGGGCAACCACCTGCTCCCATCATGTTGCACTTGGACAGATGGCGCGATTGTGACCTCACAGGGACGGGACGCCCGTGTTGCCGAGCGGAAAGCGCTCGAGGGGGCCACCCGCGTTTCGGCGCCTGGTTTGCGGGACGCGGTTCGCTGACGTTTTACGCTCCGATTCGATGCGCTGTACAGTGATCACTTCTATATGAGTGGTATGAGGAGTGAGAGGGAGAGAGCTGTGCTCCCCGTCTGTAGAGCACGCTACTGAAGCTGTAGAACAGTATTCGTCTCTCCTGAAATACGTTTCTATGACGTTGCAGTTCCCCTGCTTACCACAGGTGGTGCTGTTGGCATGTGCTAGAAGCCCAGCCCCTCTGTGTTTCTTTATATTGTGATGAGTAAGGTGGTGCTGAAGGATGTTGTACTGTTTGAGCATTCTCCCAACTAAAGAGGATAACAGTATCTTACAGCAGTCCCAAGACGCACACACACACACCCACACACTCCAGTAGTATTCCCCTAGCATACTCGAGCCTGTATCCAGAAGGAGGAAGAACAATAACAAATTGCAAAAAATAGTACAGTAATTTGTTGAAATAATGCAAAGATGATGTTAAAGTGGCTAAGTTTAAGAGTGAGGAACAAACAAACGTTATTTAACAAAAGAAAAACCCTTATTAAAAGGTATAAGTAAATCTTACATTTTGACATTATTTTTGAAAGTGTGCTAAGTGTTTAGTAGCTCTGCGAGTTTCAGAGCAGTCATGCTGAAAATGTTGAGAACTGTTAGCTTCGTGGCATAGCACCTGAACGTTGACATCTCTCTCTTCGGCCAGCTGTAGCATATTGATGTTTAATGATCAACATGTTCACATTATTTCAGTGCAAGTAGGTAAAGACACGCGTAATTAATTAAAGGATTTCAAAGAATGGGTGGTGTGAACACGCATTGTGGTGAATTCCAGGATTCTGGCAGAAGCATTCTGAACTTGGAAACGTGTAATTGAGCTGTTTGGGCCAGATAAGAGAGCATTATAGCAATCTTGTCTTGCTGACCCAGAAGTATGTTTCTCATTATTGGCAGTGGATAGAGTGAGACGGACTATTACAGCAGTGAGGTATAGATTTCGTTAGTTAAGGGAAATAGTTATGGGAAAGTTAGAGGCTTTGTGCATAGTTACAAAACAGAGGAGTAAAGATTTTTCATGCACTGGAACATTTCAAGTTGTAGCCATTAACAGTGGTCTGGAACATCCAGGAACCTGATGGAAGGTGAAGTGTTGTGTCCACATGGGCTCCAGCAGACCACCGGGACGGTGTGCAAGGTCTGCAAGGTCAGTTTTACAGGCAACTTCAATCTGCTCTCGGGAAGGCCGGAAACTGTTTAACACTGATGCGCCTCAGACAAGCGTTTTTGAGACATAAATGCCTGCATTAAATTGGTCTTAAAGAGTCTCTCACCCACAGCAGCTCCAGTTGACAGCAGCGAGCAGCGGCGCCTCAAATTGCCCATTAGAAGAAGAAAAAAAAAGTCAACCAGCATATATTTCTGGATCTTCTCCAATGTCTACCTCACCGGTTCTGTATCACCTGTGTTATTAATTAGGTCTGAGTAATTCCTCATTAAATTACTTTTCAAAACTCATTGCATGTTCCGGTTGAGAAGACAACGGGCGATGAGAGGGAATTTTGTGTTTTCTTTTTTCCCCTTTTGGTCTGCTGCGGTGTTTTTTGTTTTTTTTTGTTTGTTTTTTTTTTTTCTCAGAATAATAATTATTACGGTATTACTCCAAAAATGGTTCCAGTGAGGAAATGGTATTAACCAAATAATATACAGGTTATCACATCAAATTATATACAGGTCAGCACACCAAAAGGGTTTAAGGAGGGAGAGTGTATAAGAATCATAAAGGTTCAAGTGGAATCAGAAACTCAAATGTACAGTAGTTCTTAGTCAGCAAAAAATAGTCCCCCTTATGTTATGACTAAAATGTTTTATAAGACTAAAACGTCGGAGAAGACGGATCAGATGTTCACTGATATTTGCGGGATATCTAAACCACGTGAACTGACCTGGTGTAGGATATGGCACTGTTCACTAGTAAAGGTTCTGACACAGTGTATGAGATCAGAGGAGTTTAATAGCCTTACAAAATCTGTTGGTTGTAGAATCTGTGGCTGCATCCATATGAATATTAAAACTTTCAGTAATTAAAACATAGTGAAAATCAATTACACTTCTAGACAGCAATTCCCCAAACTCATCAACAAAACCTGTGTTGTGATGGATAACCATTGTGAGATCAGACTGATTACAGTTGAAATACTTTGCCAGATATTCGAATGTAGAAAGTTCCCTAAGATAAATTTGCTTACAGTGTGTAGTGGTAATGTTGGCTGTACAGAACATCTTTGATTCATTTTTAAAATACTGGGGAAATGTTTCATTGAATCTGAGAATACTTGTCAAATCATATTTATTTCAAAGTAGGAAGCATTAAGTTGTCCAATCACAAAACGCTTTCTGGTCACTAAAATCAGATTTAAGATTCCGTGCAAATGTCTTCTCTGCACCATGTATTTGTTGTTAGTAAATTCCACAGTAATGTAGTTGGTGCTTATCAGGTAACGTCTTTAGTTTTGTAGATGGCTGGTCACACCCCACACCACAGGTGCTGTGAATAACTGGAATATTTTGAAAAGTAGTTTCCTGCACTTCAAATATAACCCCATTATTGTGTGAATTGGATTAGAGGGACAGAAAGATCCTAAAGAATGTTGCTCACCAAGCCTGGCAAGAAGCTCTTTCAGTCTCTTAGCCGCCACCCCCCCCACCAAGCAACAATGTGGTAAAGAGCTTTAGGTGCCTGAAAAATGCTTTAAGACCCCCATGCTGCAAGCATCCACGTTTTGGTTCCGCTCGGCTGAGGCACATTGGTGTTAAATAGGTTCTTGCATTCTAAGAGGAGATTGAAGTTGCCTGTAAAACTGACCTCGCAGGCAGCCTGCACGTTCTGAGCCAGACACACGGCCCCAGCGGCCCTGGTGGAGCAGCCAGTCTCCTGGTTGGCTCTAGGTCTTGGACCCGATATGGGTGCTTGGGTTGGGGAAGGACTCGAAGGAGTCCAGAGGGTGAAGAAAATCCTGAGTGCTGCTTGGAATTGCAATGACATGTCTGCCTGCACATACACTACATTGCCAAAAGTATTCGCTCACCCGTCCAAATGACTGTGCACCACTGCATGAAGCAAGGTCCATAAAGACATGGATGCCAGAGTCTGGTGTGGATGAACTTGACTGGTCTGCACAGAGTCCTGACCTCAACCCGATAGAACACCTTTGGGATGAATTAGAGCGGAGACTGAGAGCCAGGCCTTCTCGTCCAACATCAGTGTGTGATCTCACAAATGCGCTTCTGGAAGAATGGTGAAAAATCCCCATAAACACACTCCTAAACCTTAGAGACCGCCTTCCCAGAAGAGTTGAAGCGGTTCTAGCCGCAAAGGGTGGACCAACGTCATTAGGATTAGGAATATGATGTTACTTAAGCTCATATGAGAGTCAAGGAAGGTGAGCGAATACTTTTGGCAATATAGTGTATAAATAAATTGGCAGTCGGATGGCGTTGTAGAACCAGCACTTAACTGTTGGGCAGATCAGTCTTGCCATACTTTTGAAGTTGCTGCAGTTAAAGTGGCACTAGCTGCCCTTTCAGATGCCAGGTTATCATGCGCTTTGCTTGATTACGGGTTCAGGTAAAGGAGGCTGAAAGCTGCGTTTGGAGCAGCGATGTTGCTACCCGTCGTCTCCATGTGAAGGTGGCAGACCTTGGACCTCCACTTCCTGGGCTGATTACGTCTGGTTTGGTTCCAAGCTCAAGAGTGTGTTGCTGAATGTTCGCCGCTAAACGCTGCTTACTGCCATTAGAGCTATTATTTTGAATTAAACTTTTCAGTATGGCCATTTAAGACTCTAGGTTACTGGCCCTGAGAGTAGAAGCTAAAATGAGTTTCTTCTTAGCACCTAGTTCCAGTAAGCTGACACTGACACCCTCCATGTTGGTGCAGAAATAATCGTACTTAATTTGTTAAAAGGTGGGAAGTCTTTGGCATCCTTTCCCACTGGCCCGCTGCGCTCCAGGCTGCCGGCCGAGGGACAGCTAGCCGGACTGCAAATTTGAAGTTCAAATGAAAGGTGCTTTGTGAAATTCGGTCCACCCCATTCAGGTGCAACTTTGTTGCAATAAAGAAAATACTCCATTTTTAAATGTTTTTATATAAAAATAATAAAAATTTCAGTTCTGCTGCCTGCAGAACGCCAAGAGCTCCTCCAAACATTCCTTTTGAAAGTGAGTCAGGCGTGTCTCCCAGAGGATGACCTTTTCTCTGAGAACCAGGGGCCTGTCAGCATCTTGTCGTCGCGGCGACTAGCTCTCCAGCCAAATGCCGCCTCCGTACGAGCAGTCGAGGTGGTGTGAGCAGCCTCATTCCAACCTCCCACAGAGGGGAGCAGCGTCGCAGCCCGGACCCTGGGCAGTGCACCCGAGACCCGGTGGAACATCACAACGCCCCCCCCCCCCAAACCCCCGTCTCCCCGCCGGCGTTCCAGCCTCGTCGCAGTCAGCTTCCGCCGCCGTTGCCAAGGAGACAGAACGGCCCCTGCCATAATAAGCGTGTACAAGCACGTGCTCGTGTGCGCGCGCGCGCGCCTCTCTGTGTGGGAGAACTTCTCAGATCTCCTCACAGTTCTGTGCTTTACCTGAATTATGCGTCAGCTCAACTAGTCTTCAGGAGATCAGAAGAGAGCGCAGTCCACAGCGCCGCTAATTGTACTAATCAGCTTCTGCTGTTCTCAACACCTCTGACTGCTGCCAGTGCTGTTCCACACCTTCCATATTTGTCTCTTTATTTCCCCCCTCTGTAACCCGTGTGTGATTTGGTTTTATGGTAAAGCCAATTAAGCAGCGTGTTGGGGAGATCATTAACGCTCAACACCTCACCGTTCTGTTGTGAGAACAGCCTCCCAAGTAATGACAACATTTCATTTACCTTTCCTGTAAACTGCTGTAAGCAGACAGTAAATACGGCTCGTGCCGGGGTCCCTTTTAAACCCAACATAAGCGACCAAATGTTCTTTTCTTGGCAGTATCTGGTAGATTTGGCCCAGATGCTTCTGAAGTGCTGCAGGAAGCCTTAGTCATTTTGCTCCGTTAAATGTGGTTCCCCGACGTTACCGAGTGCGAGACTTCGTGGTTCATCCGTCCAGCGGGACCGTGTGTCGCGCCACACCCCGTCTCCCTGCTCCTCTCATTCGTTCCCCCCCCCCCCTCTCTCTCGTCTCCCTCTGTTCCAACTCTTTTGTTTTCGACTCCTTTTCAGAGGAAGAGGTGGAAAATTTCGACGTTTCCAGCTTGCAGGAAGAGGTGCTGCGGAACATCGAGGCTGACAGCTTCTGGTGCATGAGCAAGCTGTTGGACGGCATTCAGGTAAATGGATTCACTCCCCCAACTCCCCAACGGACCCCCCCACCCCACACACACACACGCGCGCACACACCCCTGTCGCTTGCTTAAATTCACACTATTTGTGTGAACGTGTGCACAGAGGGCGCTCTGCTGGGTGAGACTCACACGCTCGTGTGTCTGCTCAACTGTGAGTGTGTGTGTGTGCGTGTGCACGCCGTGTGTGTCCGCTCGCAGCAGCAGTACAGTGAGAGTCCCAGGCGTGAAGGTGTTCTGTCCCTTTCTCTCTGCCCCCCATCTTCCTCCCCCTTCATGCTCTCTTCAGGAATAAAGCCAATGATGAATATTCTTGCTCTGCACCGCAAGCAGAAGCAGCCTCTTTACCCACAAGGCCTGGCGGTGTATGAAACGTTGCGAAATGTTCGTCTCTTTCTCTCCTAATTGATTTAAGGCCCGGAAAACACCAGCGCGGTTTAGCCGGTGCCGATGTCACGTGAGAACTCGCGCTGGCAGCCGTGATTGTGGAGAGCTGGCTTGGGCCTCGCTGTTGGCCCTGTCTCGTATTTTCCGCACTGTGACCCTGAAGGCAGTGGGGGGAGAAAAAAAAAACTTTGCTTGGTTGGAATTCAATTTTTTTGGGGGTGGTCTTCTTCCTCTCTGCCACACACCCCCCTCCCCTCCCAAAACATCCCCCATTGATGAAAGACTGTGTAATTACACTTGGGTGTTTGAAGTGTTACGTGAGCAAAATGGACTCTTTCTCTCAAACCCTCTCATCTTCTCCCTTCCAGACTCCATTCTCATTCTCTCCCTTCTTCCCTCTCATGCATGTTCACACACACACACACACACACACACACACACACACACACACACACACCCAGTCCAGATGACAGTCCCCTACACTTGGAGGTCATTTGTATTCGGTGAACCACCTCTCTTCACTGCCAGTAGATTAAAATGCACTTGGAGCCGCAGAACCTTTTGTGCTGCTTTGTCTCTAATTACTGCAGTAATTTGTGTGTACAAAGCGGATTCTCATAGGCGCTAATGACTTCCTCCGCTCATTGTTTTCCTCACACCTTCACACACTCAATGCTAATAGCACGGAGCATTTGCTCACAAGTTGTTAGTGTCGTCTCTTCTCTCTCTGTGTGTGTGTGTGTGTCTGTGTGTGTGTGTGTGCGTGCGCGTGTGTGATTTCAGCACCTGCGATCACTAATCTTTTTTTTCTTGTGCGCAAACTTCAGTACTTTTTCAGAAACATGTTCATTATAAGTAGTCTCATTTTTCTTCTTTGTTTGATGGTGTGATTTCAGTCCTTTGTGTAAAGTAACCGACAGTTCAAAAAGTGCTAAGAATTCTAAGGCACAAAATTAAAGAGAATGTATTTATCACTTTCCAAATATCGAGAGGCATCGTCTAGAATCGTTCTGTTTGGTTACATTACATGCATTAAGTGCATTCAGAAACGTCATAATGGATAGAGGTTGGACGAATGTCAATATCTTTTTACTGTTTGTTTACTGCTGCTATTCTTCACTGGTTTGTTAATGTCAAGCTGAGTGGGAAGGTTATAACCTGTTATTAGGAGGACCTTAAATCACTGGAATATGACCATGTTGTTTATTTTATGCTGGTGTGTGTGTGTGTGTGTGTGTGTGTGTGTGTGTGTGTGTGTGTGTGTGTGTGTGTGTGTGTGTGTGTGTG
>JAOXYF010000004.1:10480460-10501504 GCA_028565775.1 Sternarchorhynchus goeldii
ATGGCATGGAATAGTCCGACATGGCCTTAGCAACCGTTTCTACAGTAGAAACAAAGCCAGAGAGAAGGCCAGCAACCGCCCCCCTCCCAACATGGCCTTATTGAAGTGGCGTCACAGCCCGTGCCTGAAGACCTGCCTGTTTTGAGGTAGAAACCGAAGGCCGCTCTGTTCCCCACACGTGCCTCCTCCGATTAACGAGCCCTATAAATAAAGCCTTTTAATCACAACACATTCCAATGGCTCTGCCGATGGACAAGTAATTAACCACTGGCCCAAGTGACATCACTGCCTGACTTATTAGTGAATTACATGCTGTTCGCTCTGTGCGTTTCTGGGTTATTTCTGGTCATGTTTAGGTTTTCATGTGTAATGTGTGTTTCATCACGTTATTAGTCATTGTAGCATATTTAATGTATCAGCTATTTATATAATTATTTTTATTTTCATCTTATTATATCTATATCCACTGTATCCATGTAAAGCAGGGTTAATTGGTTGCCATGTTTCTATAGATTTCGGTTTTGAAACTTCAGGAAGAGCTGGATAGGCCTCAGTCTTTATTAATGTGTGTGTGTGTGTGTGTGTCCGTGTTACATTTTTTAGAGATGGTGCATCGACACATGCAGCAGTATGAGGTGGAGTACCTACAGTTTGCCTTTCGCTGGATGAACAACCTGCTGATGAGAGAACTCCCACTGCGCTGCACCATCCGCCTGTGGGACACCTACCAGGTAACCCCACCCTCAACGTCACTGACACCCCTACCAATTAGTCCCGCCCTCAGTGCCATTGTGACGGGCCTTCCAGTAAGAGCCCGTCCTACAGAAACCCCACCCCCATCAACACATTACGAAATCTCTGCATGTTAGAACTGGTGTAGAGGATGTCCCACTGGTTTAGTTCAGCTTGGATGGTCTTTCACATGAGGAAACCCAATGTCATAAGTTCCTGCAGTGAAAACTTTATTCTCTCCATATTTTCATGATTGTGAATACACTCTGACCTTTGCTACAATCTATTTATAATGAGTGGTATTAAATTCTTCTGCAGGGCATTTTCATTTTTAGGTTGCATTAGATGGACCTTGGCATAAAAAGTGCTTTTTTGACTCTTTTGGGTGAGGGTGAGGGTGAGGGTGGGGGGGTGTTACTTTCTGTGTTTTCTCTGTCTTGGTTCTGAAGCAAAGACATAAGTGTCTCTTGTTTTATAGCAAAATCTAATTCCCACTGAGCTTCACCGTCGTATATAAATGAGCGTGGAGAACAAATTATCACCACACATCGAGCTCCCTGTAAGCAGCGGGCAGAAGCGACTGCATGTTCCGGCGAGTGGTTTGAGAACCTCTCTCTCTCTCTCTCTCTCTCTTTTTGTCTCTCTGTCCCTCCCTCCCGCGGTGTGAATGGGGAGAGACGGCCTCCGAAGCCCCAGCCCTGCCTCCGTGTTACTCTCCCTTTACCGACAGCCCGCCTCCAGTCGGTTACCCGTGCCGACAGGCACTGCGTACGGTTTGGCCGCTTTATTTATGCGTTTGTTTGTTGTTTTCTTGACGCAACGAGCCACCGACCCCTCGATGACACTGTTAGCTGTGCCATTGATCGTATGAACATATTTACTTCATTTGTGGTACGGCTGCCACAAAAACACCCTCACTTGTTAGGCCAAGCACAAGTTAATAATGGGAAGGATATTACTTAATGCACAGTATTGATTCCCCGGTCTCCCAAGTAGTGAAGGGAGTAAGGAGATCCAGAGAAATGATGGATTATACACATTTAAACTAATTTAAAGGAATGTTAGCCTTCCATCTTCAGCTGACTCCTTTAAATTAAGCCATATCTAGGTTTTGGAACTGGGTGTAACTTTACAAACCCCATGCTCTTGGAACCGTGTCTCCTGCTAATTCAGAGGACAAGCATATTGGCCTACCAGAACGTGAACTATTGGTGTTTTGTTTGTTTTTTTTTTTTGTTTGTTTGTCTGTCTGTTTTTGAAAGGTCGTCCAGTTGGATATATAAACCTGGAGGCAAACAGCAGCACTGGAAACTGCCGTAGCAAAAAAGTGCCTAATTCACACATGCATTCAAGCCTGTGGGAGAACTTATTACCTCCTAGTAGCAAATGATCACAGTGCCACATTTCTGTTCCGAGTCTCCACTCTAAATCTTTTGTGAGCCCTCTGAGAACATGAGCCACTGTGGAGGAGCTAACAAGAAACTGCTGGGGAGGCTTTGTGGGGGCAAGGCTTTTGAAACGGCCTCTCCGGTTCTGCCGGGGAATGGTAATCAGGAAGAAAGCTCTGGAATGCCTGACCTTTCCGCTAACGACCGATCTCGGGTTGGGCGGGAGACGCTGGCCCCTGCTATTAACACTGCTGAAAGTCTGTCATCAGAGGCCTCCTCGTTTCCGCCATCAGACTCTCCCGCGCCACACCAGCTCCTTCTTCTCATGTGTGGCATAGGGCCATCCACACCCTGCTGCCAGACCCCTCCGGCCACGCTGAGCTGATCCCACCCCAGCTGTCTTTGGGCTGGCCACAGGGCGAGGGCGAGAGTGCATCTCTGGACCATAAAGCTCCCGCTCTACTGACTGACTGGTCATGTAAACTGGTTTATTGACCATTTGTGACCATTAAATGTAAAAAGGCATTTAACCTTTGACCCTTGCTGTAATTTTTGCATTATATCAAGGAGGGCCTGCAAAGTAATGAACGTACTCTCATATACAGTCATGGCTCAAGTGGTTCACTTTAATTAATTTGGAAGAAACAGACCGAACGGCCAACAGTCAACATTCATTTCTCCTGTTAATGGAGGCTTTTTTTATGAGTTTCAGCTAGCAAACTGTTAACGCTATACTGAATGTTTGTCCGTTCTTTCCTTTTCCGAAATATATATTTAATGACTTTGTGCCTTTTTCTCTTCCTTGGCATGTAATTTATATTTTCTCAATGTAGATTTGGAGATTTGTGTGCAGATAGCATTATTATCCGGGAGTTATAGAGGAAAAATCGCTGCTTATACTCACAATTTCACAGTGCTTTTTAGTGAGCATGGAGGATTACTTTTGGGTTTTGGAGCCCGTTGTGAATTCCTCAACAGAGCCCAGGAATAGAACATAATTCATCCCATGCATATTTAATGCATAACCAAATATGCATTCAGAGACTGTGCCATACCTCGCCCTCCCTCACCGACTCTGACAATCTGTGTCACAGTAACTCACCTTAAAGATCTTGATGGTCTGAATTAGGCGAAGTTTCTGTGCTAAATATTTCATGGCCCACTGGAAACACGGATGCCATCTCTTGGGGTGTCTTCCAGGGAGTTTGGTGTTTTTTTTAAACCGGGCAGCCGAAAATGCCTTCCTTGTACCTGGATGTGTGCAGCTTGTTGATGCCCTGCTCATGCACCGTGTGTTCCTTGGTGTTCTCCGTGTTCTTCTTGGGGAACTTGTTTTCCTCCTCTCCAAGGCCCAGTTCGTACAACTCTGTGCTGTAAACAGGCAGACCTGGCTGCTCGCTAACATGCTTGCGATTCTTCCAAGTTCTCCAAATTTCAATACTTGCTCATTCGATTTTGTAAACAGTTCTTGAAGATCTTCTGTTCTTGAAGATCTTCTGTTCTTGAAGATCTTCTGTTCTTGAAGATCTTCTGTTCTTGAAGAGCTTCTGTTCTTGAAGAGCTTCTGTTCCTGAAGAGCTTCTGTTCTTGAAGATCTTCTGTTCTTGAAGAGCTTCTCCACAAATTGTTCTCCTTTTTTTTCTATAACTTCTTAATACCATACAAGTACAACCAATTTAATGAAGTGGATTATACCGGACACCTCCTCAAGTTCAGTACACCTTCCATTTGGCAAATCATGGGATGCACTCGATGGCTAGATTATGCTCACCATTTGATTATTCCCTATGGTTCCATCCTGCACCACATGTCTGGCTTGGAGCGTGTGCCGCAGCCTCATTTGGTTCCAGAGCGTCAAGTTGATTGCGCATAACTGCTCATTGGTCAGGGCCACCTGATTAGCCCACAGTACACATGTAAGGATCTCCAAAATGGAAGCACTGCCCAATTATGCTCATTATGCTACACTTCTCCAGGGTCTCCTCCATCAGAGTATTTAATTACCAACTTAATTGCACCAATTAAAGCACTTTCCCAGGCCATTTAGCCTGGAGATATTCAAAGATGCATCTGGTCTCCTGCCCAGTATTGGCCACGGATATAAACCTCCCTTCCAGGTTCTGTTTTGACATTGAGATAGTAAGTTTGTTCTTCGGATAGAATATTGTAGGCTTTGACCGACCACGGCTCTCAAGTTTTAGAAACGCCAAGTCTGGAACAATGCACAACCTCAGGGTTTAAGTGCATGGCTTTTCGCCATAGCAACCAACATCTTGATGCATATAATACTGAGCACGGTGGCATAGGACACGCTGTTGGTTGCCAGACTAGCCTGCCGTTTGCAGCTCCCTGCTTTAGCTTTCCAGGAGTCCATCAAAGGCCATTTAGCTCATAACATCCTTGTTTATTTACACACTGCTCTTGTGCTCATAGAAGCTTTGATTGTTTAACTGCATATTTCCACCAGTACAGCATGTTCTGTTGATTCCCAGGCCTTACTGGAGAAGCACAATGTTATAATAAACCACAACAATGAGTCCCGTATATTATTTCAAGTTCCAAGAGCTCCCCGTGGCTCTGGAGGTGCAGACAGGAGCAGGACGCGTTTCACGCGCCTCACATGCCCTCCTTGTAGGAGCTCGGCGTCCCCCGTTGCTCGGAAACGGTAAGAACCGCTCCGGCGTGCCTCCTCCTCGCTCCGCCCCGGTCTGCCGCGGCCATCTGCCGTTCAGCGGACGCGTTTCTGCGCGCCCGAGGGCCTGGAGCGATGTCGGAGTTTACCGACTCACCACTGTGCGCGGCCTCTCCCGAAAGGGGTCGGCGGCGACCACGGCGACGCACCCTTGAGAGTCTTAATCGAAGGCCGGGGCCGCCCCGTCACGCTCACACGCGCGTTTAATTCCCGCTCACCTCGTGTAAACACGCCTCCCGCTCCGCTCCCGTGCACCTCCGTGCGCACCCCTTCTCTCCTCTCATTTACGCACCCTTCCACAGTTTATTTGTTTTGCAAATGACCTGCGTGTGCGTGCACGTGGGCGCCATTACAGTGATTTGCCACATTAATTCAAGCTCGTCGAGAGCTTTGCCCCCAGTCTCCAGCCAGCTAATCAGAGCCTGGATTTATGCTTTTCACCATTCCACTCACCAAGCATTAAGCGCATCGAACCCTCCCAGGGCGTTTGCGCATGCGTGTGTGTGTGTGTGTGTGTGTGTGTGTGTGTGTGTGTGTGTGTGTGTGTGTGTGGCTAGTTCTGTTGCTCTTCTGCCTGCAGTATGTCCTCGGGCTACTTTTTCCCCTCAATATGTGTTTGTTGAATTAATGTAGGAACTCTAGCTGGGTATCATGACTCTGTGTGTAACCCAGCTGGCGATCTGCGCTGTTTTGGCTGACATCTTTCCTGGCCTCCGTATACATCAACAGCGTGGCCCTCAATTATTGAGGAGATGCGTATTGCTGCTCAAAGTGAGCAAGGTTATTGCATGACCTGAAATAGGCAGTGCTGAGCCTGCTGAATAAAGTGGTGTGTTTG
This sequence comes from Sternarchorhynchus goeldii, assembly GCA_028565775.1. Classification (NCBI taxonomy): domain Eukaryota; kingdom Metazoa; phylum Chordata; class Actinopteri; order Gymnotiformes; family Apteronotidae; genus Sternarchorhynchus; species Sternarchorhynchus goeldii. The sequence continues at coordinate 10,486,111 of JAOXYF010000004.1, forward strand.
TGCGTGAGTGCGTGCATGTGTGTGTCTGTGTCAGATCTTTCTATAACCTACACTAGTTTTTAAATATAGTCTTTCCACTCGCATTATTTGTATAGCAGCAGTAGTTTATGTACTTTGTACAATAAGATCTTATCCCTGTGTTCTCACTGCAGTTTGCCCCCGTAAGATTTTCGGTTCTCTTTGCCCAGTATGTGGCTGAGGAATATGTGCATACAGAAGCTTCAGCAGAAGGGCTATATATCTCAGACACCGTGAATAAAGCAGAGTGATCCTAAACGTCTCTTATTTCCTCATGGCCTGCAACCCTGTTGGCCTCTAGGGGGAGTTCTGGTATGTTTTTCCTGATGCTCCGATGTGCGCGTTCTTCCACGTTCTCTGTCTTCCAGTCCCAGCTGAAGTTTTTTGGTTTTTTTGACCTGAGGGCTGCGCGACGTGGCCGGACTAGCCTGCGCGGCTAAGCATGAGCCCACAAGTGCCGAGGAGCATCGCGTCCATGAGGTGCTGTCCTGGTTATCGGTTAGAAGAAGCGGTGACCCCTGGGGCACTGGGGCTGGCCGAGCTGTGGCAACAGGGGAGTGCACTGGCAACGTTACAAATTGGCAGCTTTAGCCTGAACAGTCGCTCACGCTGCTGTTGGTTCCGTCCTGGAAGGGAGGTCCTCTGTGTTTAGTTGGCTCCATGTGGTGCAGTAGAAGTCGAGCGACTCAAGGCTCTCTCCGCTGTAATGAGGCAGAAGATGGACAGAGCTTTCACACACAGTGCTTCCCAGAGGAAAGGAGCTTTAGGTTCAGCCTCTTTCCCACTGTTTTGTTCCTGCGAGCTTTCACTTTGAATGTAAATGAAGTTCGGATTGATATTCTTTTTGTACATACTCGTGTGGGTGAGTGGGTGGGTGTGGGTGAGTGTGTTGCTGGGTTGCTGAGGTACATGCGAGTGTGTTGGCTTAGGCGCTGCTCACAGAACTCATTTCAGCTCCGTCAGTTACAAATATGCTCTCTCCCTCTCTTCCTCTCTGCCAGTCCTGATTCCCAGTCTCACCACAGGGCACAGATGCCCCAGTAGAGATCTGGTGCCGTGACCCGAACCCCCTTAACCCATTCCGCTGAGCACCCCCTTTAATGACCGGCCTCTGTTTTCTGACACAGAAAATCCAATACCCAGCAGGCAGGGCCAGGGTCAGCTGCACAAGCCCTGGAACATCAATATTTCATCCCCGTTTCTGTGTATAAAAAAAAAAAAAAAAAAAAAAACCAGCCAGGAGCTCTTCAGCCCTGTAGCACTGCATCCCCTGCCACATTTCCACCGACTGGTGGATTACTGAAACAGAACCGGCAAGAAGAGCAGTATCCCTTCTGCGGGGGCCTCAGATATTTCCCTTAGCCAGACTGCCATGTGCGCTCGGAGGTGGAGAGAGGCGGCTATGTTATTGGACAAAATACCCACACGAGAACAATGTCTCTCAGGTTTAAACTGGTCTTCGCACAATTCGTGGAGCCTTAGCCCACATGCTGTTGGATGCAGCTTAAGGTTCTTCGAAATGTGATAAGCTCATTATAATTTAACCTTGTGTAGAGCGAGGTAGTATTTTTATGAGGCTTGATAAAAGCCTGGGTTGGATACGTGCACCTGTTCATTCTGATGGTGAGCTGAACTCTTCGGGGGGGGGCTTCTCCCCCCAAGGTCCAGCATGTGCTTCCCTCTTTGCTTTGAAGAGATGAACCTGCTACACTGGCATGAAAGTGCATTGTGTAGTCACCTCACCTCACCTTCAAAGGGGTTCAAACAGGGGCACGGAGCGGAAAACTTGGCCGCATATCAAATAAGCCAAATGGGAAGCGAGCCCAGGATCTCTGAGTTCAACCGAAGCTCCGTCTGTACTTGGGGCCTAAAGTGGTCGCAGCTCTCCAAGTTCCTGGAAACTCGTGTGGACAGAGTTGAATGAAAGCCAGAGTTCTCCACCCCCTGGCAGGTGGGGATGCATCAGGTAGCTGCGTTGTGAAAGGTTCGGGCCCGAATCGACAGTGCTCACTCTTCCTGCTCTCCCCCATCATGTGTATTAATCAGTGCCTGCTCACACTCTTTGGGTATAAAATATAGTCTCCCTTAGACATACGGAAGCGCAGCCCAGCAGCTGAGTCCTAGCAGGAGAGAAGAGGCGATCCTCTGTGACAGCACGAGGCTCATATCTCCCTGGTAGAGGGAGTTAATAAAGTAAGAAAGCGCTGTGGCGGTGTGTGTGTCACAGTGTGATACCCTCAGACAGCCATCCTCCTGGCTGCTCTGATTAAGGCCGGGAGGTTACACCAATAGGCAATCATCACCCAGCCCATAACTCAGAGGGAACTGCTCAGTCTCTCTCTCTCTCTCTCTCTCTCTCTCTCTCTCTCTCTCTCTCTGTCTGTCTTTCCCTCTTTCTCTCATTCATTTCACTCTAGCTGTTTTTTTTCCTCTCTGTTCGGAGTGATGGATAGATGGGTAGGCAGGTAGGTAGAAGGTGTTTTATTTATTTATTTATTTATTTATTTATTTATTTATTTTACAACCCTTGTCAGCTCCTCTCTGACTCTCGAGGCCTGGTGTGTTGGTGTGTAAGGGTGTGCGTGTTGGTGTGTAAGGGTGTGCGTGTTGGTGTGTAAGGGTGTGCGTGTTGGTGTGCACACGCCGAGCCTCCTCACAAGCGTCGTCCTCTCTGGTTTGACGGGAGATGAACCCGAGCAGTTGTTCATGCTGATACGGTGGAGAGCTTCTCCGGAGCGGGAGCCGGCCAGCGTGAATCTCCACGCGGCTACGGGCCGTCGCCCTGGTGATGCTCTACCAGCATCCCAGCATGCTCGGCGCACTTACACCACCGCACGCTGCCTTAACTAATTCCCTGTGCTGTGTACAGTTGGAGCCTGAGTGGATGCTTTCTTCGCCTTATGGACCAGGCTTTTACTCCCCGCACTCTGCTCACTGAAGCATTACGGGCTTGCAGATCCATCAGCGTTTTGACACCGTAGGCCAGCCCTGCTGCGCTCAGTGGTTTACAGGTAAATAGAAATACCGCAGGAATGATGCGTTGACCGCTGATGCTCTCTGGATGAGGGCTTCTCAAAATGGATGCCAAAGGGAGAGGGCCGTTTTGGTCACACCGTTCGTTTCACGTTCGCGGTTCGGACCGAGATGGCTATGCTAAACGGGTGCGTCCCCATGAAGAGTGCGTTATCATAGAAAGAGAACTTCTCTCTCGCTGTTTTCAATATTGGGTTGTCATACTGTGCATGATATGGCACAAATAAAAGTCAATAGCTCTGCATGTGGCTGAATTGATTGTGTGTGTTCTTGTGTGTGTGTGTGTGTTCTTGTGTGTGTGTGTGTGTGTTCGTGTGTGTGTGTTCTTGTGTGTGTGTGTTCGTGTGTGTGTGTTCGTGTGTGTGTGTTCTTGTGTGTGTGTGTTCTTGTGTGTGTGTGTTCTTGTGTGTGTGTGTTCTTGTGTGTGTGTGTTCTTGTGTGTGAGTGTGTGTGTGAGTGTGTGTGTGTGTGTGTGTGTGTGTGTGTGTGTGTGTGTGTGTGATTTTGTGTGTGTGTGTGTGTGTGTGTTCTTGTGTGTGTGTGTGTGTGTACACACACTTTGTCCCGGTTACTTGTGTCCCACCTGAAGTGTGTCAGCGTCTATCCTCCACCATCCCCATTAATTAAGGCCCCATAATCAGTACGGCTCCCCCAAGGGACAGACAGAAAAATAATTAACATGATCAATGAGGAGAGACAGTGAGGCCCTGCTCTTCATTCTCTTCCAGAAATGGAGCACAGCCTCTTCTTCACACGGTGCTGTGAGCCTCTCTGCTCTTGGCCTGTCGGTGTCGCTTTTGCATTTTTCTTCTCACCCTCCATCTTGGTTTCCATCGTGGTCTCTCATACCATCTTGTTTATTCACAGCTTTTGCTTTCTTTCTCGTCCTGTTGAATAGAGATTGTTCCGTTCATGGTGTTACCGAGTCCTGCCCCGTTCCTTTGTAAGAACGGGATCTCTTGCCAGTCCGGACCACGTGGAAGTGACCGGCCTGGCTTGGGAAAGCGAGTTCTCGATCAGCTGTGTGTGGGCAATGAAGTCAGCGTGGCTTGAATTGTTTACGAGGGTGGTGCGGTAACACCGGTGCGTTTGCCATGCATCCGGAAGCGAGCAGATTCCAGCGCGGCCCCGGCTCGTCTGTCGGGCGTCTAATTAAGGGGATTTTCACGCCTGCGCGCTTTCTTGGACGAGGAGGCGGCGGAAGACCGGTGTGGGGCGACCAGGCTGGACGTAGCGCTCGGCCCTGAGGCTGGCCGTCTGCCCGCGCCGGACTCGCCCAGCGCCCGCCGCTGCCGGGGTTATTTTTCCATCATAAACGCCGTGCGCGTTCGGCGCGAGGGATGATGCCGCCCTCTTCTCTGTGGCGCCAGCTGGAGGAGGCGTGGCGCTCGGGCACACGCTCTCCCGGCCCAGCCGCTCGAAACGCCTCCTCCTCCAGATCCCCGTTTGCTCACGCTGCCGCACGTTTGACCGCGTTTGCACAGCGGAGCAACTTTGTGCAGAGCGCTGCTTGCCAAGCTGGATTGAATCATTCATGCCCTCCCGGCGCTGGTTATCAACTCTGTGGGCGCGCGTGTGTGTGTACATACGCAACTCTTTTTGACCGCAGCTTTTGTGCTGGGATAATATGTACATATGCAGATAAGGGGCATTATCTTTTCTCCTTGGTGCAGTTCAGGAGGGGTTATCTCTGTGCACGGTGTCCAGAAAGACGCTGTGTGTTCAGCCGCACGCACGGCATGTTAAGGTGGACTGGAGGTTTCTCAAACACAGAAATGGCTTCATTCCGCCCCAGTCTTTGATTTACAAAAAAAATGTAAATAAAAAAAAAAAAAACCTCTTTCTACAGAGTTTATTCTGTTCACCATTACCGGCTCCATGTGCCTGTTCAGTGCCTAAACGGGCTCCCAGTTCACTGAAGGACCGTGAGGCTTATAAGATAGTACTGAAATAATGCTTATGTGAATTCCTAGGACCTTGAGGATGTGTTGGATTTCATTTTATGCTGTTTCTCCTAAAATTGCAATTTTAAAAGATTTGTAAAATTATTTCACATTGAGGTCCATGTTCAAAATGCCCTTTGAGATTTCTATCTTAGTTTGTCTCATCAGAGCAGAACGCGCGTGTGGCTTCATTACTATGCGTAATGTGTGTTTGTTGGGATTAATTACTTCTCACGTATGTGTGTGTACATAAATTATACGTAATACACACAGTCAGAATCAGTGATGCCTGCCGACCTCAAATGTTCTTGGGTACTACACTACAATTTATGAACGTTTACAAAAAGCAACAACGCAAAACTCTACGTTTAGATGAGCGTTTTATGTATTTGTGCGATTCTTATTTGAACAAACCGTCGACATGCGTCTGTCTAAAGCATCGCTTCCATACATAAGAACGTTAACCTCGTTTTGGTGTACAGGCAGCTATAAGGGCTCTGTACTTTGTGTCCAAAGTTTTGTGCATTGACCAGTGCTGTCTCAAAAATGGTTGGAAACATTCAGCCAGAAACTTTAGAGGCATATATTACAGGCAGTTTCAATTAAAAATATATATAAGTAAATGGTGAGAGAGAAAGCTGGCATAAGACTTCAGAACCAAAGGGCAGGCTCATTATAAAGGCCAACTCGATAGGCTATATATAATATATGGAAGCCTTTGGCAGACTTCCTCTCAACACATTGAGTTATTGCCCTAAGATATGAGGATGTAAATGATTTTTATTTCGCACATATTTTCGGAGCTTGTAGCACAGGGCTGTGAATCACATTGAAGGGAGTAAGAACTGGTCGAGTTGTGCTGGAGTGGGTGTGGGTGTGGGTGTGGGTGGGTGGGCCTCCTGCAGCCACAGCAGTTTATCTAACCCTGTTCCAGTTTCTCTCCAAGGGCTCCCTCTCTCATCATTAATCCCGCGTTAAGGGCCAACCATTTGCCTCGCGACCCTGACGATTGTACCGTTCCGTTGACAGGCCGAGCCGGAGGGTTTCTCCCACTTCCACCTGTACGTGTGCGCTGCCTTCCTCGTGCACTGGAGGAAAGAGATCCTGGAGGAGAAAGACTTCCAGGTGAGATTGGGATGTTCTTCTGTCGGGGAGGGGGGGGGGGGGTGTCTGTCTGCCACTGTGTCTTTGCCATGTCTCTCTGTGGTCCCAGAGCTGCAAGTGTCCTCGTTCGGGCCCCTCTATCCTCATTAGCTCTGGGAGTCACCGGGTCGTCACGTTTGCATTAGCCTGGTGACGACAGCAGCTGCTGTAAGGTGACTTTGCGCCGAGCATTTTGGGTGGTCGTCCCCTCACGCTCTCCATCCCCCACTCTCTGCCGACCCCCGGTCTCTCCCCCGGTCTCTCTCTTCTCTTCTCTGTCTCTTCTCTCTCAGCCAGTGAAGGAATGAGGTTTAGCTAAAGCAGCGTGGAGAAGGGCACATGCACTTCAGATACCAGAAATGCCTTTTGACTGCGTGTGTATTTCTGGAAGCCGTCCCTCAGGGTTCGTTCGGGCCCGCGGAGAAGCTGCTCCCTGCCTCTGGCTGTATCTTAGGTTCATCTCTGTTTCCACTCTCACACACACCGATCTTAATACTAACCCTCTAATTAACTCTGTGGGCTTCTTTTTTTTTTAAGTAGCGGACACAAATAAGGGTTTTCATGCCCTCGGTGTTAAATATGTGCATTCCCTTCTCTTCCTCCTCACTCCCCAGTTCTGTGCTCTCTTCCCAGTTTCCTCTCTCCTGTCTCCTGCAGTTCTCTTTGTATCATCGATCTGAAGCATCTGTAGATTGAATTCAAACCTCTTTACATGTTTGTGTGTTTGTGGTCGCGCACATTCATGCGTACATGTGGATATCTTTGTGTTCGAGTACGGCATGCAAACTGATGAATATGCAGAGAGCCAGTGGGGTGTGGCGCATGTTGCTATGGGCACTGCTCTGTGCCCCTCCCTCAGTGCTGATTGATTGTGTTTACATTGCCCACCGATTCAGGATGTTCCCCTCCACCTCCATACCAGCAGTCATCTACCCTCTGCTTGGCATTCAGTCAGCCACCCATGAGTCAGAGGCCACGGACATCTGTGTCTGCCCTCCACGTACGTCATGTACTCCACCAGAGAGACACCCCCCGCCCCACCTCCACTCTCACTGTCCCCCCCGGCCTTGTGGACAATGATCTGAGAGCTGCATAGTTCTGTAGGGCAAAGCAAAGCACAGCACAGTTCTGTAAAGCTAACCACAGCACAGTTCTGTAAAGCATAGCACAGTACAATAAAGCTAACCATAGTATAGTACAGTAAAGTAAAGCTAACCACAGCACAGTTCTGTAAAGCTAACCACAGCACAGCATAGAACTGCAGAACACAGCACAGTAAAACACATGTTGCAGCGTGGGAGAGAAGGCCTGCTCTCCATTACCTAGTGATGCAGTCTCTTGCTGCACATTCCCCTAATGGACTGTTAGCAGGGTTTTCCTTTAAAGCACTCTTGAAACTCGTTCAGGGCTGTAAATCTATATGCTCCGGCGAAACGTAATGCAGAAGTTTTGGACAGGAACGTCGGCAAGTTTGATGCTACTTTAACGGACGATAATTACGAGTCTCAAAAGGCATAGAGCGAGTGGCGGACACCCCCCCCCCCCCCTTCCCTCCCTGGCGCAAAATCAGACTCGCGCGGCGTCCGAGGGTGACCTCCGTCTCGGCTGCGAATCCGATGGATCCCCCCCCCCCACCGCCTCGCCCCCGCACTTCTGCTGCTCTCTGGAGACTCAAAATGTCCATCATCGGACTGTGTGAGGCCTCCTCTTCTTTCGACTCTCGTTTTCAGGATTAGGATATGTGGGCTTCCTGTGTCCCTTCAGTCCCCTGCCTAGTCTGTACGTTTACTCGAACAGCAGATGGTTTCTATCCAGGCGATAGTTGTGTTTTATAACCACGGCCGTGAGATTTCATAAGCATGAGATTTTTACTTTTCATAGATGAAATAAAAAGCGAATGTAATGATGTAAGCATGCTTTGAAAGGAAAACATTTTCTGCTGATTCTCCTGCTACTGTTGTGTTATTCAGTGGTGCTGAAGTTAATTCTTCCTCTGTAGAGCCAGGCTTTTTCCAGCCCATGTTAGTGGCTTCTATTCTTGGCGGGAGGTCGTCTAATAAGTCTGACCCAATTAATGAGCACGGTTGTGGAGGGAAGAACACCAGTGGAGAGAGAAGGGCAGGACACCACACACACACACACACACACACGCACACGGTATGCACAAAGCATACCTTTCTGGAGGGGGTGTCTATGCACGGTGGCCTGCATGGGTCAGTGCACTGTAGTTTAGTGCAAAGCTGAGTTCGGTGCCAGCCTCTCTCAGCCTGTGTGCCGGCCGAATTAAAGGAGCATCCCCACAGATCGATCTGCCCCGCCCGCTCACCACTGATTACACCTTTGAGGGGTGGTGGGGGGTATCTGGGGCGATGCCCGGCGACGCTCGATACCACTTTGTTTTTCACCGAGCTGTGTCGATTCCTGCTTATGGCGAGATAACGGACACGGAGCGTTTCCCAGCCTCTGCTGTCGGACCTCCCTTCAACCCCAACCATTCCCATCAACCCCAACCCTTCCCTCCAACCCCACAGCCGAGCACTGGCAAATGTCAGATCCTGCTGGCATTTAGCAAGGCCAATATGCAGCAAACGAGCTCCCATTAGGGGTTTGTTTATCACATAACGAGGAAGCCTTTGGAGGAGCTAATGAAACGGACCGAGAACTCTCCCTAACCCCTCGCCGATTCCCCCTTCGCTTGCTGGAGGTTTCTATTTTGATTTTCAGATAAACAAGTTTCAGCACAGTTTAGTTTTTTTGTTGTTTTTTTTTTGGTAAGGCCTGAGCAGTCTGACAGGTTTGAGTTTACAGTATGCCTGCTCAGGGGTCACGTGTGTGTGTGTGTGTGTGTGGGGATCTGTACCGCAGGGGCTTCTCTATCCCCCCCCTTCTCACTTGCCTGAGGCTCCACGCGTCACGGGGGCCACCTGACATGCCATATGCCACCTGCCCCTAACCTACCCCACCCGACAGGGGGCGCACCTCCCTCCCATGTCGAAATCAATTATTCTGCTGTCTTACTTCGCGACCTCCCCCAGTGTATGGGCAGGAGCCACGACCCTCATCTGTTGCAGTGAGCAGACATGTGGTTATGTGGATGCAAGCTCTCTCTCTCTCACACACTCACACTTACACACACACACACACACACACACACACAGCTAGAGCTCATTCTTTTACTTTGGAGATTTTGGGTCACAGTTGTGCCTTGGAGTTTTAATGTAGTGACGGATCCTGAGAGGAGCCCCAGGAGAGGCGAGGATTACATGTTTACACGTGGACGCTAGGCAAGGCCTGAAAGAGGGAGAGAAATCAATCTCTCACTTTAGCGCTTTAATGGGTTGATTGAAGCGTGCGTGTGAAGCGTGCGTGCGTGTGAAGCGTGTGTGAGTGAAGTGTGTGTGAAGCGTGCGTGCGTGAAGCGTGTGTGAAGCGTGCGCGTGTGAAGCGTGCGTGTACGCCTGCTCTCTTACATAAGTGTACTTTGAAGCTCAGGTCTAATGTTGCTGGGATCTCTATTGTCTGTCTCCATCTCTCCCTCCTCCAGGCAGTGTTACACGCTCCCTTTATTATCTATGAATGCAGGTTTTAATTAAACCAGCTTCATGCATTACAGGAACCTTGATGGGGGAATGTGTTCTCCTTAAAGCCTTCCAACGACACACTTTCACCCCGCTTCATTAGGAGTGGATATTAATAGCCTCCGGTTGCGGTTATGGGGGGGGGGGGGGGGGTGAGTGTTCTTGCGGTAATCACTGTGCTTCAGGATCAGTTCAAAAGTGCAGCGCAGGGTGACGCAACACGGCAGGAAGTTCGCTCATCATTTCCTGTCCCTTTGGGCACAGGGGTTTATTGACTTATGTAAACGTTGGCAGTTTGTCCATCTGCTGTGTTTGTGTTTGCGCACATCTCAGAAGAGAACACTCAGTCATCGCTTTTCAGATTTTCATTTGCCTCTCGTCTAATTTGCTTTATTCACCGTTTCTGTGAAGGAGTTGCATTTTGGTGGTTGCACTGGAGCAATTGGAACCAAAAGAGATGAGAGGGGGGTACACACACACACACACACACACACACACACACACACACACACACACAGCACTTCATGGCTGTTACATTCATTATGTTGCTAAATTAAAAACCAGCAACTATCAGCTCCTAATGTTTTGTCTTGTTCCACCTCAGGTGGTTCAAACAGCCGAAACTAAATGGATTCCCTGTCTTTGTAAAGAACGGGGAGCAGGCACACACTTAATTTGTTGTTGAATCACTGCGAAGCCAAGGCACAATGCCTGATTGACTTGGTGCTTAGCGCTCTCAGCTAATGCACCCCTACGCCGTTATATAGCAAGTACTTATTCGTGTTGTTCTGTAAATTACAGCGTTGCTTTATTTGAAGAAATTAGCTGAAAGAAAAAGCAAAAGCTCAAGGGGAAAAAAAAAAAAATATCATGTTGGGTTAAACCAAAGGTTGGTGTTTGCTTGCATGGTATAAGCAAAGAGCCAACTTGAGAAGAAGGCGGTCTGCAGATGGCTATTATCTAAGCTCATTCCCATAGCAAGATGGATCATAACACCCTCGTGATTTCCATTTTGCTTGTTTGCTTAAATTGACGAGAGCGACTTGTTGTCATAGTCGGCTTCTCGTCGGGGGTTAACGCGTCGCCGCGGCTTACGCGAGCCTCTCTACTTCTGCTACTGCCGTAATTATAAATAAAGTCTGTAGCTCGCATTTAAAACCACGAAATAATAGATTTTTCATCTGAAGATGATCTTTTAAATGAGAACGAGGCGGCAAAGTGCTGTCGTTAAATGCCTACTGATTTGGGGACGCTTGAACATCCTTCCTGACATACAGGACATTCGTTTTGGATAACTAGAACAATGACGGTGTTATTTCTGTTTCTCTTGAAGATCTGACACGGTTTTAATTAAATAGTGTCGAACACAATGAGCAGTCTAAATGTCAGAGGTGTTCTTAACTGACCATTTTAACGGCTCTAAACAGACGTAATTGACAGTGGTCTGTTTATACTTTTAAAAGGTCATTTAAAGTTTCTGACGAGACGCCATGACTTGATGGTCATTTCACTGTAGCTTTTTTCCCTTTTTATTTTCTCTCCGTTCTTTCACATGATTACATTTGAAGCGAATAAAGATTATTTATTCGCTTCATTTGCTTCAGCTCGTTTAAATCTTCACGTTTACCAAAATACAAAGAAAAATCTGCTCTTCACAGATTGATGCTGGATGGCCGCGTTTCCCCTCGTGGTACCTGAACCCCCAGTTGCTGAGTTATAGTGTTGACTCTATTAGATAAGATGAGAGATTTGATGAGTTGAACCCCTCCTGATGAATAGAAAACACATCTCATTCATCAGGAAGCTCACACGATTGTCCCAACTCAGGCTGAAACTGGAAGCTCATTTTAGGAGTTTCCTAATGATTGATTGTCCTTTAGCTGTGCTTGTTCCACAGTGAGCATCACAATCTCCCCACCACCAATGGCCTTAAACTCAGTTTGGTGATGGAGTGCTGCTGTTGTAGGAGAATTCCACTCAGTAAAAGAGATTCTTCATACACGCATGAAACAAACTTTCAGCACCTTTCTGTAATTACAAACCTCCATGATCTCGGCAGTGCTCCAAAGCTTAAGCTAAACCCACCGTGTCTTCATCCCTCCCCACAGCCTTTATAAACAAAGCTGTTTATGAAGTGGCACGCGATCAATCACCCATTAGTCCTGCGGGTGTTTAAAACATGAGGATCGAGCGGTGCAGATCTGCGGGGGCCACGGCGGTGCCATTTGAAGGAGCAAGGGCCGCCTTTCCCGAACCGCTGATTGATTCCTGCGAATTCAGGAGGGGCCCGGCGAGAAGGGGGAGGGGGGGTGGACCAGAAGTCATCCCTGGCGGTAACCCTGGGCAGTACGCAGTCAGTCATGAAGCTCTGAAGCTGCGTTAATCATTCGTCATTCGTCCCATCCCGGCCTTCCAGAAACCATAATCTGCCCCACGAAAACTCGACAGCAGCAGTCATTAGGGACTCGGCCATGGACGACGGCGCTTCATCAGTCTGCGAGCGTCTCTCTGTTCAGATGCCACACGAAACGGGCCACGTAATTGAGCTGCATGCCGGTCGTTATCTGTTCAGCTGGGAACCCGCTGCGGTCCGGACCAATCACGCCAGCACCACCTTTCAGCTGGAGAACACGAATCAATCAAGTCACCAGATAAGACAAACAGAAAAGAGCTTTAAGAACACACTTCACCGGGGCCGCCGGAGAAGGTGATTTTGAAGAGAACCTTCAGCCCAGCAGTGGTCGTTTTAAAAGCAGCCTCAGTACAGTAGAGGTGGTGCTGATGGGGACATGAGTGCAGTAGTGGTCATTTTTAAAGAGAACCTCAGCTCAGTAGAGGTGATTTTTGAAAGGAACCTCGGCGCATCAGTGGCCGTTTTGCAACGTTTTCATACTTGATGCTCTGTGACGATGGAAACCAGGCCCCATAAAACTATAGAAATTACCACAGCGCCTATAACACTGTGATAATGAGCCTAGTTTTGCTTATTTGAGTGTTTTGTAGTCTCACTTTAACAGCATGACTTGATTAAGCATCGTCTCCACTTATACCATATGCAGGAGCAGCAATGCGCAGGATCATAGCAGTGCTCTCGCCTGCAAGCTGTTGGTTTCAGCCACTCAGAGAGCTCCTCTTTTTACCCAGTTGGAGGGGGAATGTGTTGTGGAAAAGGGTGGAGTAATACGGGTGTTTTGGGCCAGCCTTTGACGTCCCGTGCATGGGGACCAGGTCAGGAGAAATCTAAAAGCAGCACATATTTGTATTGTTAAGGGGGTTACTGTACTACATTAGTTTCCGTAAGCTTGTTGTCCGTAGGATGCACATCAAATGAACTGTTCCCCAATCTATTAGCCATGCTGGTAAGTTACATAGATCATTAGATCACATAATCACTGCCGTACAACTATTTGGCTTGGCTCATTGCAAGTAATTAATGTCTTAATCTTCTTATTAGATGTAAACTGGAATATGATGACCATCTTGATTAGTTGATACGATTTGGCTATCATGTGGATAGACTCATTATGTGTGTAGTTGATGACTTTCTTGTCTAGAAGCATAATATGTAATGGATGTCTGTGAAAATCCCTGAAACTTGATACGGATAGATGTTTGTACCTGCTTAATCCTTGCTGTCTTTAATGTATGTTCTAGCATATCGGCCTCAAACTTCAGCTAGAAGAGTCCTTTTTCTCTATTGATATTTACAAAGCAAATATTATTCGCCATAGAAATAATGCCTGCAGCTCAAGAAAGACTTCAAAATGATTGCAGTACATAGATTTATGTAGTCAATAGTTGTAGGCCCAACTAAGCTGTTTTAATACTTCCATGTGACCCAGCCATAGATAAACTAATTGAATTTAATCCAAATGAGGTTGTTAATTATTTACATAATGAATGGGCTATATTAGCTCAGTAGTCTTATAGATATGTTTATTAGGTTTTAAATGATGTATAATGAACAAAACACTCGCACTCCTCTGCTCAAAGAACGTATATAACCTTCCAGCTTTCCCTGTATTTAAGACTCCTATAACGGGAGGCAAAAGAATGTTCCAGAACTGTAGTAATGGTATACATCACTCCCTTGTCCCTGTTAACTAGGCCTGTTTCTGTGTTCAGGGAATACAACAAAAACACGACTATGAGTATCGAAGTTAACAACAGTAAACCATCTAAATATAGACAACACAAATCTAAGACGTTGTGGTGAATATCATTTTTCTCCACTGCTATTGTTTGAGTTTATTTTTTCATTCAAGACTCCTAACTGATAGGCCAGATATGAGCATTAGTAGTTTTAGAGGGGTTTTTTTTATATATATATATTATTCAATCATTTTGTAGGTAATTGTCCGTCTGTTCCTGTCAAGTGATCTCTTACCTGTGTTTTTTTTTTTTGTAGCTCATGTATATAATTAATATCGTAGTTAAATATAACTGTGGGGTACGGTCCTCGGTTCACGTAGTCTTTCAGTTATCTCGTTTACACCCTAAACTCTCACGTGCTTTATTTGTTATCGTGCTGCACTCGTTCATAGGCACGTTACACGCGCTTCCAGTGATGCAGTGGTTCTACAACGCGCCCTGTTGAAGTTGTGTTGAACACACTGTGCTATGTACTCGTTAAGGCAGGGAGGTCCACAGCCAGTGGACGCCAGCCTTGCCGGTGGTGTTCACAGTGCAGCGCATACACGCTGATGCCAAGCCTGCGGGGGAAATGCTCCTCTCCTCTTTATTTCTTTCTTTATTTGTTGATTTATTTATTTGCCAAATCATTTGGGTTGCATGCGCGTTTGTTTCGAAATAGCTGAACTGAATGCAAAGCTGTTTAGATATCCTAATAAACATTTACATAATGTAAACATTAATAATGTTATAAAAAAAAAAAAACCCAACCCAAAAAAACCCCCAACCCTGCATTGTTCTCCCCGTGCGAGCCGATGTGCATGAGGGCACGTTTGAGTGCGAGCGCTGATAAAAACCGCTCTGCTGCCTAGCTGAATTCTGATTAGACGCACGCAGGCTGAATTCTGAACACCACCTTCATCTCTGGCCTGTTCACAGAGCGCTCAGACGCTGGCCGACGGTGACGGGGGTTTTGTTTTTAATTTTTTTGGTTTTGTTTTTTGTTTGTTCTGGTGGTTATCGGCATCGCCCACCCCGACGCCCCCACCCCCTCCACCCACACCCCCCAGCCACCACCTTCCCAGAGAAGCAGCTTCTCTCTGGCTTTATGCATTTCTCCTCCAGGTGTTAGAAGAAGACTAGGTTAAGTCTCCATGTGCAGCTGACCTCTCCACTCTACTGATGTTTTCTATCAGGCATTGTTTTGTGAGAACCTAGAAATCCAAGTCAAAGCTTGATCTTTTTTCCTTCATTGTGGTCATGATCAGAGACGAAACCATTTATAGCTTCAAGTCTGTTGTGTTTAAGCACTTCCACATTCATTGAGGAGCAATTTTTGCATTTCGATGCCCCTACATGGTTGCTGTGCTAACATTTGTAGTATTGGACTGAGCATTACTATACTCTACTTCACTGTGTCACGTGAGCTTCAAAAGTATTTAGCTGTTTCATTATTCCCCCCCCCACCCCCCCATGTCTTTCCATCATCTACTCTTTCCCTCTCCCTCTCTCTCTCTCTCTCTCTGATGGAGTGTTAAGCAGACTGAT
>JAOXYF010000004.1:10513662-10538809 GCA_028565775.1 Sternarchorhynchus goeldii
GGATGTTAAAACAGCGGTAGGTTACGGATTGAAATATTTGGGGTGAGAGAGAGAGTGTGTGAAAGTATGTATTTCCTTCAGTACATTCATGACATTGGTTTGTGACTGTCAATAACTTTATTAGTTAATCAAGGGCCACACCCACTGTGATATTGCCCCATGGTAATGCTCAGAAAAGCATTATAAAATTTTCTTAGAAGGCAAGTCAACATTCCTCATCCCATTTTGAAGAGGGTGATGGTGGAAAACTAGCTGTGTGTTGCATGAATCATTATTATGGGATGCAAATTCTGTCTGTCCCCATGGTAGCACGGTTGCCTCTCAGCAGGGCCCCTGGCACTTGAAGTGCATTGTTCTTACTGTGAAAACACACTACTTTGCCTCCCTGTGAGGCATCATGAGATGCATTTGTTCCATTTGTTTTTCTGTCTTCTTAGAATCAGGCAGCACCTTCAATTCCAGCGCAGTGTAAATGCAAATTTGTGCTCATTTGTTCATTTATTTATTTAATATAGAAAAATTCACTTTTTAAGAAGAAGAATGAGCAATATGTATTACATTCATCCCTAACCTGAATTCTTTGCTGTTTCAAAACTGTCTCAGGGGTGTAATACCTCATTGTTCAGCATGGTTCACTGTCATCTCATCGAGAGACTCCCTACTACAGACCAAGATTAAATACAGACCGTTTCATCGAAAGAGCCAAGAGCTTCCCACACAAATGAACATTCAATATTTAGATCTGAAATAGTTATTCCCTTAATAAAAAAGTGGGCCTAAGTAATTGTAATACTTTGTTTTTCACATTTGCTTTGTTTTGTTTCTGTTTAATTTTTACATGTCCATCTTATTTTCAAAGCAATAATCAATTTGACAAATGAGAACACAGTGCCACCAGCCTTTCTGAATATCAATGATTTGATTTCAGAAATCTAATCTATTTAATCTGACCCCTGTGGCCTTTACTGAAATGCTCTGGGCTTTGAATAGAGCATGTTTCTAAAGATATTAACGCATATTAAGAGCCTATCAAGGCATCTAAACATGTCTACGAGTGGAGAATACTAACACAGCTGGCTGGATGATTCGTTTATTTGTCGTGGCCGTCAGTAATGTGAGAAAGTGAATGTCAGCGACGTGACCCACCATTGCTAATGACAGAAATGAACTCTCAGCTGCAGTTAATGGGTCTAATAGATAATGTAGGACCCTCTTAGTGATATTTATGATAGTTCCTTACTCATTCTAATGCTGGTTCCTTTATGATAAGTGAGCCCAAAAACCTAAAGTCAATTTGTATGACTGTGGTTTAGCTTGATGGATTTTGTGCAAAAACCATTTCTTTTCATTTTAAGTGTTATGGGCATATCTCCATATCTCTAATGCTACTAAAATGGCCCTTGGTAACAGGAAGTAGAGTGTAAATGGGACTCGTAATGATACTTGTTTCATTGCCTAAGCATTCATCTAAAGAAAACTTGTTGAATCTCTAAAGATTTGTGGGATTCCTGAGAAGCCTTTAGAAAGACACTCAAGAAGTGATTTTGTTGACTTTCCCCAGTTAAGAGGGCACACACCATCCAAAGAAGATGGATTCCTGCAACTCTCCCTGTCTGTTTCTCACACGTGGTTTTATTTTATTATAGCTTTTCCCCCTTGATGTGTATTACTGTAACTAAACAACCCCAACCGTAGCCTAACTCCAAACTTAACTTCAGTCATTTGTACTAGTGCAGGTAACATTTCAATTGTTTCCGGATCACTAAAAATATGCAAAAATGGTTGGTTTCTGAACATTTTACAGAACATAGGCATAATTTTAATGATCAATAACTGTATTTATCAGTACGAGGGATGGTTCTATTGTCGTGTCCTTATATGTTTTATCACACAGCTAAACAGACCATTGCAAATGATCAAAGTGATCAAATCGATGCGTTTAACACATGAATTTAAAAAAGGCCAAAAAATAGAGATAGAAATCCTTCTGATGTTTTTATTCAGGCGAGGCTGTGGTAGGGAGAGGATGGGAGGGGAGCACAGCGGTTGTGGGCGTGACGGCCAGTCTCCTCGTTCGCCGGACGGTCATAAACATGGCTGCCATTTTGGAGGGCTCACTTGCCACTTCTATTGAGGTCAAACATGCGGTCAAAGATGGCGTAAGAGGAGAGAAAGAGCTGGAGGCGAAGCGTGGCCCCTGCACTGGGACGCTACGCTACCCCGTGCTTTCACACCAGCTGGGCTCACCTCTGAGAGGAACGTGAAGCTCTAAACCTGCTTCACGCAGAGCCCTTTGCTGAAATAAAGCTTTAGTTACTGTTTTTCAACTCTATACCTCCTCCCTGCCTCCCCCTTGCTCCCTCCATCTTTAATAGGGTTGATGGATATTTTTGACACACTTAAAGATTGCTGTTGTTCCTACACTTCTTAAAAGTCCATTTCTCCAGCACACGGGGGGGGGGGGTAGTGAACAGGAGCAAGCACTCGCAGAGGTTTGTTGCCATGGTAATTATACGATTCAGCACATAAGGAACGATATTTGCATATTGGAAGCTTCATGGTTATGCAATGCACAAAATTTGGTGAAAAAACGTTGGCCTATTTTGAACCATTATCACCGTTGCCTATATATGAACGACCACTTTCTGATTAACAGTTTTTAAAAGATGTAATTGTATAAAAATACGCATTTTTTGTTTATACCTGGGGTCAAGACTTGTTGCTCTCCCTGACCCAAAAGAACGCATTAAGGTGCATTTATGTTTACAGTATTTACCCCTTATCTAGATCAAGTTACAGGGAATCATATCAGTATGTGTGCTCCCCGGAAATTCATTCCGCAACCTTGGTGTTGCTAGGTAGCACTGGGAGCTCTTATGGTAAAGTGAATGAAGAAATGGGGTGAAAACATACCCTAGGTGGTCTTCAGAAAATAAACTAAAACCAGCCAACTGTAGTAAGACGTGAAAGAAACTAAGCAAGATGAATAAGCTGTATCGGAAAAAAGTGACGGTATCCTAGTAACCCGGATGGAAGTAAGTGAAAAAAAGTTTTAGAAAGTCTTTTCCACGTGGCTATGAGCCAGCATGCTTAAGAAACAGCCTTCGCAACCGCAGAGTCTTCCACAGAGCAGTAGTCAGTCATGCAGCAGTAAATGAATCCAACTGAATGATCCTCTTGTGTGGTCTGCTAGAAACAATAACGTGCAAAAACACAATGGACAAACAAATGGCTGTCTGAGACGAAACCAGCTGGTGAATTCATTGTCTCTCATTTTTGTTTTGAATGATTTTATCTGTCTCTCTAACCCTTTTTTCTCCACATTCTATCACTGTGGATTACAAGTTTGCTCTAGAAAAGAAAAACTACTTTTTAATATCATTTGAGACAGAAAAATATCTTTCTGTGATGCAGACTTAATTACTCCCCAGAATGAGGTAATCATGCTCCATCCTCTGGACCAGATGGTTCTCCTTTGACTGGTTTGAGAAGCTGCTGCCTTTTTTTGTGATGCTGCGGTACAAGGCGTTGCCATGTTACTGTGAGCCTCCCCCTGGCCTCGACAAACATGACTTGATATCCTGAAAAGCATCCACATCTGGGGAAAAAAAAACTCCAAAACAAACAATCAAAAAAAAAAACAACAACCCCATCAACAAGTTGAACATTTCATCTGGGTCTCTGCCTGTTGGAACGTCCTGCGATCAGCAGTAAATGAATTTAATAGTGGTGCTAGTACCTCGGATCGTAGCGTGATGGTCATTCCCGCATCGCGCGAGATGCCCCGCATAGCTCCTGGTTCTTCTGGTTCTGCTGTCTAGCTGAGGTTGCTGGGGAAGCTGATGCTCAGAGACCGATGTGTGACTAGGCCTGTAAGTGTTCACCCTGGCTGGCAGGGACTTCTATAGCCCCTTTCTGGGGTTGTAACAAACACGTATACGGCCTATGCATCGTGTACCCTGCTCATCGTCATGGTGATAGCAGTCACTAGGCTACAGCTTTCTGCCTTATACTTTCAGTTATATGAGTCACGATAAAAATCATATTCTGCTCTGTGATTGTTTTGCTCTTGCAGTAGACTGCACAGATGGTATTGACCAAACAGTATGATTTCACTCTCAGAAATGACCACTGGAAACATTTACGTATGGTGGTGAATGGTTTATTCAGTTCCTTTGAAGATCGTGATGGAGTCAAAGTGGCTGTTCTGGTGATTGTGGTGGAGAAGTGAAAAGTGTAGCGCAATAGTCGTCTCCCGTTTTTTCTGACAGCAGGCTGTAAATGACTGGTGATGCCTCTCTGCTCTCCCTTCACGCCCGGCTCAGCCAGACAGCACTGTTGTGTTGTCGTCATAAACTGTCACTGGCGTTAGCTGGTGATTTGATTATACTGGCCGTGCAAACACACAGAAACAGAGTGTGCCTTCTGGGTGCAGTGAGAGTGGGTATCGCTGATGTATGCACGCATGTCTGCATGGGAGACTGTAAGTTTGTGCATGGCTGTCTGAGAGGTAGTGCTGGTCAGCTGATATTGCGTGAAATGCAGCCCTTCCCATGACAAAACAGAATTAGAATGAAGGGTTCAGAGAGAGGTTTCACCAAGGAGACCAGAATGTCCTGTCTGAGGAGGCAGGACACAAGGGTTAATATAGGGAATATAAAGGAGGATGTCCTTCATGTTAACCCCAGAGTACACATCTACAGTCTCCACAGCTCTGAACACCAAACGGCCATCAAGTTGAAATACGCTGAACGACGTGCCGTATTTGGACTGAGACGTTTCCGGAAACATCATCCCATCGTTTTGGCTCTTTGACAGACGTGGAATCAGTAGGACCATAACAAAGTGGGCAGATCCGTCAGCAATAGCTCATGTTAGCCATTGCCTTGTTTACTTTTTAGTCCTAACCGTTTGCTATTGATCGGCAATCTTTCTAAAGGTCAGTAGCTTGCAGATGACTGAACAGGCAAGCACAGACGCACACAAACATGGACGAAAACACACGCGCAGGTTCTGATGCTGGTTATGCACAAGTACATAGTGAATGTGTGAATGAGGTGTTTTACAGGAAAAAGGCTTTCAGTGTAAACTGAGAAACGTTGGCGAGATGTTGCTTTGTAAATTTTTGCTGAGGTTATACTAGAGTTTTTCACATAAAGCTATTCCAGAACTTTATTATTTATATATTTGTAGACAAGGTTCAAGCTAGTTGCAAGTCTTTATCCTCCAAAGCTATTAGCAAAAGATTTTCTTAATAATAATTCCCCCAAAATAAAATTTCTCACATGATAAAATATGTGCAAGTTTACTCTCAGCACTAACCAACCATGTTACTTCTATTGCATAACCCATAAAATTTAACACACGGCCAGCTGTGTGACATTTCAACCAAATTTCTAGTTGCGCAACAAGCTGAGAAATCACACCATATGTACTGACACAGTGTACCATAATCCACACTGTCCATGTTTTTTTTATAAAGCTGTATTACAGTGTCATCACTCTCCATGAGTCTTCTCCATCACACTAGCTTGTTTCATCTCAGCTATGCAGTGGATACCACAGGCTTCAAAAGGAATATATCTCAGAAACATGCTATAGATTCTAAATTCTATTTGATAAAAAAACCAACAACAAACAACAGAAAAACACTGTTCTTCACTAAAATTACAACCTTTAGTAGGTTGTTACCGATATGGGTGGGGACGGGGAGGTCAGTGGTTACATTAAAGAGCCCTTTCTATATGTATTTTTTTTTACCTTTTTCTTCTCCAGGTAAGCCATATTAATAAATGTTCCAATAAAAAGTCAATGTTCTATATCATTAAACATTTTCTATATTTATGATATCTTGCATGGCTGGTAGAATAAAGCCTTATTGACACAAAGCACTTTTTTGACATAAAACAAATGTGATTTTTAGCATAGTTGAATAGTTCATATCATGCATTTTTTAAACAAGTTTATGTTTTCATTTGTCTTGTCTTCCATGAAAAGACAATCAGCGGAAAATGTAAACACGTACGCCTTGCATTATGCGATGGAAGCTAGCTAGCTAATGGTTTGCGGTGCTTTCCAGGCACGAGCAGACTAGGTGTGACATTTTGAGCAAAGGAGCAAGGCGCGAGTGAGATGTAGCAAAATGGTTGTTTTAATGAAGAACATAACAAGAATACAAAACAGGAGCGAACCGAGGGCAAAATGGAGCATAAAATTTGAAGGAAAAAAAGGAAAAAACAAGCGAAAGAAGGCGTAGTCGTCCTCGAATCCTAAAGAGCTTGCCAGACAACTAGTCAGAGAAGAGCCAGACGACGCACAGACTGGCGGAACCTGTGGGCTTCCGTATGGAGAGAGCAGCAAGGTTCATGTGATAATCAAGTAAGTGGGTTATTGGGAACGTGGAAGTGACTGGGTGTTGTGATTGGTGGAAGGGATGTTGATTGACAGTTTGGAGGTGTTTGATTGGCTGAATGATAGGGCGTGGTGATGCGTGGGTGATTACGTGTGTTTGGCTGGGTGTGGGCTGGAGCGTGACACTAGGATACACTTAGATAAACAAAAGCTACCATAAACAGTGGTACTATGAAAGTACTTCCTGCCATGGTAAGGTATTTTCTTTAGCTTCATGTATTTTCTACATTTTATAGTCAGTGTAATGCTTTTTATAGCCTATCTGCTTCAAATAGTACTGAATGCAGATGGCTGGCAGGTGCAGCTACACACTGTGTGCTAAAAAAATATCCAAAATGGAAATCTAAACAAGGGGACATTTTGGTGTAAAACTTCAGCTTGGGATGTGATCAAATCGGGACATTTTAACCAATTTGCTTTTTTAATGATGTTTAGGTAGCGCTAAATTATTCTTAGTTTAACATGAGTCCAAAATAATCTGCTTCAATGTAGTTCTTAACAGCAAACAAGATAATGTGGATGGCAAAAAAAAATCTGCTTGATTATTCTGATGTCTTTATTAGTCTGAAGACAGGGAGAGACTCTGTTCTGTTGTTACTCCAGATAACAGAAGTGGTTAATATTGGCAGTGGCTACATTACAGGAGCTTTTATACCTATATCTTTCTACCTTATTCTTTCTCCAGTTATGCCATATTAAACAGTGCATTCAGAGCATGAAGTCAAGGTTTTACATCATTCACTGGTTAATACTAAATGAGGAAACATTTAAACTATGAATAGTTTTACTGCTAGTCATGGATACATTTCCCCTGAAATGATGAAATGATGTAGAGGATTCACCACATAGCCCTGATGCCAGGCAGACAGACAGGATTACTAGTATTAAGGGTTAAAGCTTCCACAGAATGTTTTCCTCTCACCCACTGACAAAAAAAAACCACTTTCAGTACTGTGGTTCCAAACAGTGGCGTGATGCACTGTAATACTGAAAAACATGCACTGTGCACAAATCTCAATTGTACCAGTTGTCATTTTCAGTGTACAAAGAATATTCTGCCCATCCATGGAGTAGAGCTCTCCTTTGAAAGAATCACAGCAGTCTGATGATACGGGGGGTGAGGGGGGTGATATTTGCTGTGTAATACCTGCAGTGGTGGGTTTGAAAGCTAATAATGGCCCCCCCGGCGGGTGCGTCTGTGGGAGAGGAGCGGCGTTCGTCTGCCTGCACGCTGCTTGTGCTTTGAAGCCAGGCATATGAGGTCAGCTGGGGGCCTGGGCAGGGTGTCATGGAGACTGGGGAGCACGGTGGCCGGGATAGGCCTTGGATCCCAGTATTCCCGTGGAGAAAGCTGTGATCAGCAGTGGCGTGAGCCTAACACACACACACACACACACACACACACACACACACACACACACGCCCCGGCAGGACTCCGGTTCACCTCATTACCAACAGAGCTAATGGGGCAAAGCACACAAGTCTGGATCACAGGTGTTTGTCACTGTGTGTGTGTTTGTGTGTGTGCGCGTGTGTGTGTGTGTGTGTGTGCGTGCGTGTGTGCTGGTGCTTGCAGACTGGATGTTGGGAATGTGTGTTTCATTTTCCATTCTGAAAATTCACCCAAGCTGTTTCATTGATTTTTGCGTACGTCCAAGGTTGCGACTTCTACGTGTGTGTGAGTGTGCACTTAGCAGCTGCTCAGTATCTCAGATACACAATCAAACATGTCCTCTGGCTGGGTCACAAAGAGGACACGGACAGGCATCATTAGTAGTGTTTTGGAAAAATACACAAACGTCTCCCCTGACACCATACAGGCTACATATTAGTATCCTGTCTCTGTCGAAATTAGGAAAGCCAGCAGGGGAAAATATTTATATATTACAACACCCCTCAGAGGTTTTATCAATATTTGAAAGAAGATTCATGTTATGTATTTCACTTGAACATTAGCTTGTAAGATCCACTATATCTACTGTGAAAGGCCCCGTTTCCTGTGGATTTACGTCTTTGTTGGGGCATAAAGAGACTCGTGCCAGCCCATGCATACATGTTCTGAAGCTGGCTGTGTGAATCTGAGAAGTAGTTTTACAGGAGAAAAGGCTGGTGGTTCAGCTGAGTTCAGAAGAGGAACACCACTGTTCTGGAGACAAAGAGAATGAGAGAGGTAGGGAGAGAGAGAGAGAGAGAGAGAGAGAGAGAGAGAGAGAGAGAGAGAGAGAGAGAAAGAATGTGAGAAGGAGAGGGATACAGAGAGAGAGGGCAACTGAAGCCTGTCGCTTCACTGCTTAGTAACAGTTCTCTGGGAGGAGGTGAGTGTAAAGAGTTCAGGCTGAGTGTGGAATGTCGCAAGGTGCTAGGAGGCCAGAAGAGGGCGCACTTTCCTTCCGCCTTGTGATCGCACCCTCCCAAGAGGTCTAGCTGACCCAAGCGCCGTCCATCCATCACCAGGCTCAAATGTGTGCTATCAGCCACTCATCTTCCGCCCCGCTCATCAACAGAGTTGCCCTGCCCTGCCACTTTTGCGCTGTCGCTGTAGTGCATGGTGATTAAAGGTGAGAGGCCGGTACTTAGCCTTTGGTTTCCAGCTGTAATGGAACCTGGATGGGGTCAGAGCTTGGGACTGGCAGAGCGCTGGAGCTCCCGGAGTGGCAGGGGAGATGGGGGTGGCCGACCGAGGCTGGGCCGGCCGGTGGCCGCTGCGGGCACACGGAGGCCAACGATGCTGGCAGAGGGTCACTAAAATGGCAGAGTGGGAGTGGGAGATGATGGGGATGTGGGGACTGGAGAAGAGGGGGTGGAGGTGGCCTGTTTTTCTCTCTCACTCTCAACACACACACACATACACACGTACAAAGGCACGCAAATGAAGGTCCCATCACTGTCATGGCAACAGAGGGCACAGTAGGAAAAAGACCCCCTGACTTTGACAGACACCTGGAGACACCTCTGACATATGCATGCATGTCCCTGTGATGAGAGTAACAGCACACAGGCTAAATTTACTTTCTCTAATTAGCACCATGCAGGTAAATGTCCCCTACTCCACTGCGGTACTGTGGCTCTAACGAAGTGAGCCGGCCAGGAAGGATTAGGTTATTAATAATCCTATTATAAGTGTATTGTTATGTGTCATTTAAAGTGTACATTAATCCATATATTAACTGAATTTCAAGTTAGTGACACAGACATCTAATCATTCAGCCAATCATGTGGTTGAATAGCCCTGTTGCTGGCAGGTAATTGGGTGGAAAAGATGATTGATAGAGGGTACATTCAGAAGGTGCGTTTTTTCCAGGAGGTGGTTGATGTAGCAGGACGGTTGGAACTTCCTTTTTTCTTTCGTTCTTACTTTCCTTTCCGTTCTCGTTCATCTGCAGGACGCCGCTCTCTTCTCCTCTGCTCCTGCAGCCGGGTGAGAAATGCGAGATGATAGCGAGTGAGCAGCAAGGCAGTGTTTTCAGGCACGCGGTGCGCATGTAAGACGGAAATCAAAAACGTGATTTGTCTCTCGCTGGGTCTGTGCGTTGCACATACATGTGAGAGTCACTCTCTCGCGTTCTGCATGGGTTTGTGTGTTTATAGTGTGTGTGTGCATGTGTAGCTGACTGCTATAGCTACTCTCCTTCTCTACCCTGTCGCTACAATGCCACGTCTCTGCAGGCTTCTTTAACGGCTCTTTGTCCTCACAATGTGAAGGTACATCCTAGTGAGTTCAGCTTAAATGCCCCTCAGTTCTGGTGGAACGTCAGGAGGACGTCAGGTTGAGTGGGATCGGTTCTGCGATCAACCTGAGCAATGTGGGTGAGAAGTGAGGCTAGATATCTCTCATCGAGCCTTGAGGTTAATAGCTGGCATCTCAGCAAGTCAAACAGTCCGGCCTCTGGGGCGATTGCTGTGGGGAAAGATTCTGACGGGTGTGGACAAGTGGAACACAGCATGGTGAAGGCAGCACAGGTATTTTCACATTCCAGGTTTAAGAATACTCACATCTCCTCTGACCCGTGTGAGCCAGCGAACGATGATGATGTTGACGCCGTTTTTAAACTGTCAAACCCAAAAACAGAAACGGCTTGAGCCTGCAGCCAAAGGCTTTGGAAGAGGGAGTATCTGAAATAGCCCAAAACCCTGGGCTGAGGTAAAACAAGGCAGGGCGTTGGATGTTTATACAACGTAAGGAAAGCATGCTAGAACACAGCCAGCGTTAAGCGTTCACGCGATGCTCTTTGGGCGTCTGCCGTCGTCCTGCGTCTCATTCGTGTCTCACTGAGCCAAGGTGGGTTCTGGGGGATGAGGGCTGAGTGTGGGTTCTTTATTTGAAAGCACAGCTTCCTGGATCATACAGTGTGGTTTGCGGCTGGAGGTAGGTTGGTGTTTTTAGAGGTAAAGGAAGCGATCATCTCTGCCAAGCCAGCGATGGAACTGACGGGACGAGGAGGTGCCCTCACACACCCGTATGTGGTCTCCTAGCCTCTAGCCTGTCTCTGATCAATATTTAATATAGATATGAAATTACATTCTGATTGGCAGTCTGGAAGGGCAGCCAAAGGAATCGATCTCCAATTCCTTCCCTGAAAAACAAAAAAAATCTTCCATTCAGCAGGCAAATGCACATTTGTGTATATGGGCTGTATGCTAAGATGCAGCTGTATGCTAAGATCATGTTGACCTGAATAATAAAATAACTGAACATGACGTAATTGCATATATTTAACATTTAATAAGTTCTTTAGCCGCTTTGGAAGAGGGCTCCTGAAGTTTTCAGGAAGTGCAACACAAACGTATAACGCTGGTGAATCAGTGGGAGCCATGTACAGTGCATATGAAACATGTTATGCAAGAAAATACATCCTTTACATTCATTATGCTAGTAACCTAGTAACCTTTAGGTGCAAGAACCACCCCGTCCCACCTCAACTGACCCCACCCGACCTCACCCGACCCCACACACACCCAGAGCAATCAGCTGAGTCGAGGGCCCTTTCCACTGACAGTTGCTGGCTTCATTAGAAGTGGCATTTAAAGGGGAAGTCCTGCTATGGCCAGAACAAATGCCAGCCTGTGTTCTTCACCACCAACATTACTTCAACATGCATGGAAAGGTTAATAAAAGACATAAGGAGAGACATGTCCTGCTTCAAACTGATCAGAGGTCAGTTTCTCACACCTGCTTCTGGTTGTCCCCAACCAGATAACGAGTATGCCTGACGAGAGAAAGACTTTAACTTATTAGAGCAAAACATTACTGGAAAGATCACAAAACAGTTCAAGAGATATGTTTCAAAATAGTAGACTTGGTATCTCTGCTACTGTAAAATGGCATGAATAAAGTCAGGTGGAAAATTCTTCCACTAATAGAGAATAATATATATAGTCCTGTTTCTTTCTGAATAAAAAATATATATATATATATATATATTTTTTTTTTTATTCCACTCTAGTTACACCTTCAGACCTCCTTATGAATACATTTATGGTTCTGGATTGTGTGTGGTAACCTTGAGGGCCCCAGGTTTCCGATGGCAACACGTGCAGCAGGATCTTAGTCAATGAGCTACTGTTGTCCGACGACAGCCGAGCCGAACTGCGCTCCGGCCCAGAGCGGTTCACTTTAAGCGCGAGCCAATCGCGTGTGAGTCGATCTCGCCGGAGCCAATCATGTGCTATTGCTCCACGGTTGCGCTCCCCATCGTGTAAGAAGTTCATCACCGAGCTCCTCTGAGGTTGCAGACGTGGCACGTCACAGTTTTGCACTCATTACGCTGATCCAGTTATGATTTATTGCTTCTTAATTATTCATCTGAGAGCCCTAAAACATTCATGTTAGATTGATACCGCTGAGCCTGTGGCATCTTTTAATATGGATATTATTGTATTTGGGGCAAGACAATGGTAGCCGTCACAGGGCGTGCACTTGGTTCTTACGCTACTCAGCCACATCCTCATTAAAGAGCCAATAAATTAATGAGCCTCTGCAGCACAACAAACACACATGGCAACACCACAAAGTAAACGCATGCAAAACTGCAGCTGCCTCACACAATAACGTGATAAACCAGCTGCTGACATACTGGAGCTCACTCTCTCTTCCACACTCTCTCGCTTTCTCTCTCACCATGCCCAAAGCTAGTGAGATTTTCATTGCTCTCTAAGAAACATCGATCTGTAAATATGGTGCATGTAGACTAAGTGGAGAGTTGGTGGTGTTTGAGTACCCCACCACCGAACGACCCATAGAGACGAATAATAATCCTGTTCGAAAGGTTTCGGTCAAGTCACAGTGACAGATATTGAACAGGCCCTCGAACCCCATAAGAGTTCATTCAACAATACAATGTGTCAGACTTCTCAAAGTATGGGCTAAATATGGGCTTGAGAACAGTAAGAATCAGTCCTGGATCAGCAAGCCTAATGTTAGACATGCGCAGGCTTCCTCCATCTTAGGACTGTACTGTTGTTATTTCGTGAAACGCACCTTATTTAAAACAAAAAGTTGACAGTCCTTCATGTTAAAACTCCTTCCTGGCAAGTAGGTTGTACAAAAATAGTACAACCACCTGTAGATGCATTAGGTATGCAGAGAAAGGTAACCTTTCATTATTTTATTGGGGCTTTTTTTGAGTAAAATGATAGCATCAGGCTAATATGAGTCCCCTGGGATTATCCTTAGCAGAGTTACTAGGCTACTAAACTCCACAGGGCTCTAACAAGACCTAGAGGGTTTTAATGAAACCCTGCTGAATTTGAGTATGACAGGACAAAGTCCTGTGGAAAAGGCTCCACATGGCTGGGGGTGGGGTCAGGGGGCGGGGGGAGGAGGGCAGGGGGACTGGCTGCAGTGCAACTGGGGCAAGTGGCTGGTAGGGGTCTGGGTAATGGAGCACTGCTTTTACACTCGGGCAATACTACTACGGAGTACTACAACCAAAGGAGTACTAACAAGAAGTGCTACTACAGAGTACTGCTGCAAAGTACTGTTAAGGAGTACTACTATGCAGTGCTACTTAAGTAATCACAGGGCCTTGCTCTGCCTGCACATGCACAGATGTTTCCAAGTGTCTGCTGAAGCCAGGGGTCCTTCTAAATGAAGCTGAGTCATACTTCAAATCATAACAAACCATATTTACACACAGGCCTCCTACACACATTGTGCTTTATTATGGGTTCATTTCTATAGCAGATCAGTTAGAGGGTGGAGTTTGGTAATAAGTATAGAGGTGGGGCTACAACAGAATGGTGAGGATTGTTTTAAATTTGGCCTGCTGGTCAGGAGGACCTTTCGTCTCCACCCTTTCCTTCTCCCTTGTAGGTGTAGCACATGTCCCAGGGATGACATTTGTATGGTTGAAGCCACAGGTTTGCTGATGCTGTGCTATTAGAACCGCTGTGCTATTCGAACCATGAACTGCTAAAATGACTTGTTTCGCAGGGTGAGACCCAAAGCGAGACACCACTGAGACACTTGCATCTAATGGAAGAGGTCAATCTTGAGCACATCACCAATCACGGTGAGACAGGAGGAACACCTGTGTGGAGAAACATCTGACTGACAAACAGCTTTTCTAAGTTTTATCTTAGAAACAGTTTTACTGTTTAGCTCCTCTTATGACAACTAACTTTTTCCCACAAGTGTTGGGGTGATACTCAAAATAGCATTTATTTCTATGAAAGATGCCCACTCATAAAATTCTTACATTTGAGGATCTTTAGGCAATGATATATTAAAAAAAGAGTTGTGAAGGGGGAAAAAGTACAAATATTCTCTTGTAGGTTGATGATATACATGCCAGATTTCACAAATCAATCCTATATTGTTTTATTGCTTTTGTGGACTTGCAGACTTCTTAGTCTGTTTATTGCTGGTTGTTTTAAAATGTCCTCCAGGTATTGTTTTTTTTAAATTATTAAAGTTGTGATGAGTAAAATATGTTCGAAAGAAAGAAGCATCATCAGTAATTGGGTCATACATGTAGATGAAAAAGCTTGGCTAAACTGTGATGTTTCAGTTATTGATTGTCCAGGTGCGTTAGGTGAGTTGTAACACTCTACATTTTATACTTTGCCTACCGACTGATATTATGGATATTCCACCTAACAGACTTAATGATGGCCATACTTAAAAGTTTGAAGTATGTCCATGAATATGTGTGTTTGTGTGTGTTACATGAGAAAGGGAGAGAGAGAGAGAAAGGGAGAGAGAGAGAGAGAGAGAGAGAGAGAGATCGATCGATCATGTAGATCAAGGCTACCTATGTATATGTGCCATTGTGTATAATGGCATGTGTAGTGTAGAGAGAGTTAAAAGGAGAATTCATGAGCACAAAAGTGGGGAAAGTGTAGCTGGTAATCTTGGATAATGATATATGCCAAGTTGCTGAGGAAATAATGGAGAAGATGGGGAAAAAATAACTAAACAAACAAAAAGACGAAACAGTTACAAAAGATCACGGAGTCACTGGGGAGGGAGCGAGAGAGACTAATATCATCTTAAATCATAGTGCAGGGGAGTGCTCACTCTAGCACATGTGCTGCTAATTCTTCATTATGGAGTAATTATGAGGAAAAAAAATCTGTGATATGAATAAACAGAAGCTATACCGGCATGTTTAACTCCCAGATGAGAGTGTGGAAGCATTTCCATAAAACTTTGCGAATATATGTGGGAATATTCAAAGCTAGGTCATGTTCTCGCAAGGGGATTGCTAGGAGAGAAGCAGGAGATACCACTGCATGCTAAAGTTAAAACACCCCCCTCTCCCCACCACCCCGGATTTTAGAGATGGGAGACAGTGGTCTGATTCAGCGGTCTTAATCATTCCTTTGTGGGCAGGACACTATGCAACCAAGATAATATATGAACCATCTGCTGATTTTCAATACACACAATCTCCCCCTTCACACACAAACACAGACACACACATTCATGCATGCATACGCACACATATACACACTGTCTCTCTTTTCTATAGCCATGTCAATTAAGTAAAAACATACAAATAGTTTGATCAAATATGGATTCATAGACAGACGGCCATCTTAATTCTTCCCAATTTAGCGCTGCCTTTGCCGTACCACTGTCGCCCATCCACTTTCTCCTTTTTTGAAATTACGATTTCAGTGGTTTCATAGAAATGGCAGGATTAATCCAAATCCATTAAGAGACACAAACCACTTGTAGCACTTTCTCCCCTTTGCAAGCCTCGGTAAATATGACCAATAGATTTCAAGTTTTCCCATTACCCTCCGTTCACCTCGAATCATCTTCAGCCCCGCGCAGAGACGGCCACACAGCCAATCTAATAAAGCTGTAAATTTCAAGACGCTCCGGGAGCTTGTAGAATATTTCTATCATTCTCTTTCCTAATCATTTTACAGGTCATGTTCCTTGGCGCAGTGAGATTATTATTTCGCTGCGCTTTTATCGCCCCATTGTCTAACCTCGGTAACACTTCGGAGCAGACCGGGATTGAGCGATAAATTTCGCCGTAACAACCCGATTTAGAGCTGCCATAAAAACTGATACGTTTGCTGGCTCTCAGGCGGTGATTCGTCATAAACAGCGCGACACTCTTTTTTATGCGCGGGTCTTTGTCATTCTGTCCGACTAGGGCCTGCCAGTGCCATCGTGCCTAAAGATTTCTCAGAAAGCCCACTTCCTGTTATCTTTAAGAGTTTAGAGTGTAATTTACTGAGAAATTATTCTGTCTAAGAGATGTTGTATTACACAGAAAATATCTTCAAGAATTTGACAGTGTACCATGAGATCATGTCATTCCTAGGGCACTAGAGCCAGCTGTTAGCCTAGCATTCTTGTGTTTTTCTTCTCGCGTCACATAATTAGACGTAAACTCATGAAAAATTAAAAATAGGGCACAATATTTAAGCTCTTTTTCCCCTTGAGAACACAACGTGCATCTTCAAAACACATAATCCCTATAGCAGATGCCTTCCCAGCTTCACAGGATCTTTCCCACAACACACACACACGCACACACAAACACACAAATAAGGTTAAGCCCATATGCTCAATTCCCTAGGTGCTATTAAGAGAGAGATAAGAAGACTGTCTGTAATGCAGTTATTCTAACACTGTGAGCACCCCTTTAACCTCATTAGATAAAAGGTACCAAAGTGTGTGTGTGTGTGTGTGTGTCTGTAGTATACATGTGCATGGATACATGTGTCGCCCTTGGCTTGCTCACTGGGGGCTTGGACTCGGACATTTGTAAAGCTGCTTTGAGACAACGTCTGTTGTTAAAAGCGCTATAAAAATAAATAAACTTGAAACTTGACATGGATGCATTCAAAGATGAATAATATTA
Source organism: Sternarchorhynchus goeldii (assembly GCA_028565775.1). Lineage (NCBI taxonomy): Eukaryota > Metazoa > Chordata > Actinopteri > Gymnotiformes > Apteronotidae > Sternarchorhynchus > Sternarchorhynchus goeldii. The sequence continues at coordinate 10,530,399 of JAOXYF010000004.1, forward strand.
TATACATTACATAAATTATTACATCCTTTTCACAAATTATCTGAGCACATTTCTTTAACCAGAAATTAAATATTTACTGGTATGCCAAGAATGCAAATTCCATTTTTGATGTACAAGTTTTAAAACAAAAAGGTTTTTGCCTAAAAAAAAATAAAAAGTTTTGTGCCTAAAAAAGAAGTTTGTGTTCCATATTAAGAAATTCTCAAATTCACCACACCACCCACTCTATTAGAAATACCTTCCAGGCATCTCAACACACACTGACCACATTATTAGGTCCAAAAAACCTTATAGCTGCACTGTAGGTGTACAGTTACAGACTGTGTCCCATCTGTCTGCAGGCCCAGTAACACTCTTCTCCGTTTGTCTCTGGAGGACCACTGCTGTCCGGATGTTATTTGGTTGGAAGACTGTTCCCTGCATTGCAGTGACACTGACTTGGCATGTATCTTGTGGGCATTGCTCTGGTATAAATATGAGACCAGCAGGGGGCATGTGGTCAGAAGCGGGCTGTTGATGAAGTGGTGGTGGATGGCTCAAACTCAAACTACATAAAAACAGATGGACCATAGTCCCTAACTGTACTCTGCCGGGGCCTTCCTGATAAATAGATGTATCTAATGAAGTGGCTGTTGAGTGTAAATGAGCAATACAAGGCATTTAGCTGCTAACTCTAAACTCATAATAGACTCACTCCAAATGTGAAGCACTCCCCTTGATGACTGACAGCATCGAAGGATGGTAATAGCAGTAGGGCAGGTATTAGCAGTAGGACCCTGTACGAGAGCTTAGCTGTTCTTACCCATGCTTCTTTTCTCTGTGCTCCAGGGGTTGGGGGGGGGGGGCTAGAACGATGGAATGATGCTTCACCAGCTTCAAGCTGCAGTGGGCAGCCGTACATGCCCGGCAAATCTGTTGGACGAGAAGATTCTTCTTCTGCGGTTTATTACATCGGCTGTCGCTTTCTCTCCAGGCTGCTGCATTTGTGGTAGATGGATAACTCATGTAACGAAGCCATTTTCTCACATAGGCCTCATTCAGAGCAGTATTGTGTGTACTGGAGTTTTAGGGTTTTCTGGAATTGGTTGAGTGCTTTTGAACTTGTGCCTGCAGAATTCTGCTGGAGAGCAGGGGGTTTGGAGTCCTGCTGTCAGCTGGTGCTCGGAAACTCCAGTGGTGATGTCTGACGCCGTTTCTGTTTGCCTTCCGGCCTTCAGCCGATGACTCCAGGTCTCGCTGCAGTGCCGGGGATAATGTCTGCCTTTCTACGGATCCACAACTAATGACCAGATGGTTTTCTATTATGTTAATTGCTACTTCCGAAAAGGTCATTTGCTGGCCTCCGGTGTGTCCAAATAACAGAGCCGTCATGGATCAAAGATGCGCAGTTTGTGACAACGGGATATGCCAGGCAATGTCACGTGTGACCAGTGTTCTTGCCCAGTGTGTCCGGTGGGCAGGTGTATCACTAGGCTCCTCCTCCTTCTGCCAAACACCTGCGCTTACTGCATGGCTGAGTATGGTGACCTTCTCTCTCTTTTATATATATATGTCTGTGTCTGTATAACAAATGTAGAACCCTAATGTCCTGGATGTGTGTGTGAATGTGTGTATGGCCAATCATATGTGTTTGTTTGAGCACAAAAACTCTGCGGAGCAGTAACAGGAAACAGTATAAAGAGATGCCAATGTTTTGACACATTTGAAATCTCATGGAGGTATAATATTGCATTTTATCTATTTATATATCATACGTGACAGGTAAGGGACACGATGGTGACCTAATGGTACAAGGAATGTTTTATGTATCTGAAGATTCAATGTTTGACAGTCTTGACTATAGAGACATGACTCAAGTGTAGAAAAGATCCTTAAAATTGCATGATACATGGAGAACAGAGTTCTTTTGACATGCTAACATCATGATCCATCCACAACTCAAGGCACCTGTCTAAGAAGAGAAGCACTTGTTCTGTGGTGAGATATTTGTGCATCTTTAATGCACATTTTATTTGATTTCTCAGGAATACTACAAAGTATTGCAGAATTCAGTGACAGGTTAAAAAGGGAATTGTTGTATTACTTTGAAGATCTTTCTGCTAGCAAAACTAAAAAATGGGTGCAATGAAGCACATCAGATTCTGCATCTCGGTTTTCTGCAAAAACAGAACATAGACCATCATTTAACGCCGTTTTGTATGCAATTTAGAGTCATAGCAGACAGGTGCCTTTGACCACCTGGAGAATCCGTGGTAGCTCATGAGTGAATTGAGGAAGAGGAGTGAGCACACCAGAAACTGTAGATCCAGCCTTTTGCTAATGCAGAGGCCTGCAGATATGGGTGTGCAATGGATCTTTATGATCTTCCATCATCTGTAATTGAAAAGTGTATTCAATTACACTTGTAATTGAAACTGCAGCGTCTTTGGTGTACCTTCTAAAAGCCTGTGGAGACTTAAGAGGGCCCCTAAAGTGCCAGGCCAGACTGTAGGCAGGGGCCGGAGGGAAGTTTGCTCTGACATACATATACCATGAGGCCACCATTCAGTGGTGATGAGACCTTTTGTCACCTAAGTCAACCTTAGAACATGTGCAGGAAAATAGCAGGAAGAAGAAGAGCTTTGCTGTGGAGTCCCACGTGGATGAGGCCAAATTCCAGGCCACTCTGGGGCCCCGTGACGGCAGGCTTCCGCCCAGGAACGTGGCATGCTGACGAGCCTCGTCCCATCAAGAGGTTAATAGTAAGCAGGGGTGGACTTTCCAGGTTCATAAAGTAAAAGTCCTTGCCAGGATTTTGCTCAAGCTTCCTGGATTTTCTAATTAGCGCAAGCCTGTGGGTAAAATTAGTTTGTGGAATCAATGTAATCAAGGATGCTTGAGCAAAATCCTGGTGAGGACTTTTACTTTATGAACCTGGAATGTCGACCTCTGATAGCAAGTAATGCTGTTGCAGATGTGATTTGGCAAGAAGCATCCAGTCTGGCGGCTGGAGGACAAGAGCTGAGAGAAGCACTGCGGGCCAATGCCCACACACTTCCTCGTCGCCGTGAGAGACAGCCAGTGTCCACACAATTCCCTGTCTCTGTGAGAGACTGCCACGGTCTACACACTTCCCTGTCTCCGTGAGAGACAAACAGCGTCCACACACTTCCCTGCGTCCCTGACAGACAGCCGGTGTCCACACACATCCCTGTCTCCGTGAGAGACGGCAGACGTCCACACTCTTTCCCATCTCCGTGAGAGAGTGTGAACACCACAGCTCTGTGAATCCACACATGTCCTGACAACTATCACAAAACACCTACTTTACAGATGCACTCAGTGGCCATTTAATTAGTCATACCTACCTTAAAGATGCACTCATATTTACACAGTGTAGCCTTTCTAAAGCCAGGCACAGTTTGTGAAGCACAAACTCCCCTTTCCATTCTCACATTGGTGATGCAGTGACAGCACATGAACTGGTACAGTTGTATAAACCACAGCATTGTTGAGGCTTGTTCACACGTGAGCTGAAAGCATTTAAACACCTAAAAAATATACAGCCAACCGCAGGTCTGTGTACAGAAACTGACTAGTGATAAAGCCTAAATAAACTAATACACTTTGTGCACAGTTTTTAGCTGGGCACCAATAAAGGGTTCTGACAAGGCAGGCGTTTCTTTGAAAAGTGGTCATTGGGTGTCGTTTGGTGAGCAGGAACACATCACACTCACACTGGAAATAGTCCATTTGTTTTGCTTCGATCCATCAACATGAAGAAATAGGTTAATATACTCGTAATTAGCCTTCATGTTTGGAAAGGCACTCCAGGTCATTTTGTACTGAATGGCTGGATATCTCAAAAATGTCTATTTCAATTTACCTTCAATTTCAAGAACAGGTTGGAAAAATGTGGTGAAATGCAGGAAATGTCTGGCATAATAGTTTTTTTTTGTCAAGTGTTTAAAGGGGTTGGACATTTATTGACTTAGGAAAACTAACAATTGTTCATTTGTTTTGGACAAAAGCCTTTTCAGTTGCTCATCCATAAAAATACAGTGAATCAATACATGAGAAATACTAACTATAACAGATAATTAAATCACTCCAAAAGTATTTTATTCCTGTAGCTCATGTAGTAGGACAGTTTGATACCCAGGGAGCACACATACTGTCTCACTAACAAATATGTATGTCTGCCAGAAGCTGTAAATATAGGCTGCTATTCTCATTGTTAAGTGAGTCTCATCCATTGTTTTCAAAACCTTTCAAACACTCTATAAGACAAGGGTGTGGCTATTCTGGGCTGGAAATGTGTGAACACTTTTTCAATATTTTTCATGCTGACATTTTTTTTTCATGTACACAGCGTTTGCTTAGTGTCACTCTCACCTCTCCTTTGGCAGAAGCATCCAGTTTTAGTAGCTGTTATATGTTCATGGATAATCTGTGTTTACAGAAATGGCATTGAGAACTTTTACCCTCATGTACAAGCCTCTTATCTATCCTTCTGTCTGTCAATCCCACTCTCTGTCCATTCATTCATTCATTCATTCATTCATGCTCCAGGACATACAGGACTAGAGGCTTTTCTGTGTGGTTGGAATACACAGACCTCCCATTGTGCTTAACGTCTTCGTTGGTCACATTTCCACATGAACTCTGTCATTATTGACTGAGCCTTCCCTCCCACTTTGAACTGCTGCCACTGCTTAACTCTGCCAAATAATCAGAGCTTTAGGTAGGCATGGCTTCAGATTCACGGCTTCCCTTCGGATTGCTGCTCATTTACAGCCAGCCAACGTGAACAGTTTTAGAGTTGCCAGGGCCCACCGGGACTGGGTATCCAGTGGTGAGTGGGGCGGAGTAGAGGAACAGGATTATCCACTCGTCCGTCGGTGGGGTGACTCTGCCGAGCTCCGGCACTCCGGAATGGAAACTGGCGGCTGTGCGTCAGGGAGGAGAGTCTCCGGATGCGCGGCTGCAATGCGGGAAGTGATGGAGTAATCACCGCCTGCAGCACAGGCTGTAATCTAAGCCAGGGGGACATGGAGAAGCTGGGAGGGAAGCTGCCTCTTTCTCTGAACATGCCGCACGCCAACATTTATTCCTGAGCTTGAAAGGTTAATGTCACCTCACTGGGGCAGGGCTGCCGTCTCCCGATTACCCATTTTTGGCAGCATCTTTTCTATCCCGCATATCTATTCCAGCTCAGAGATCTCGGAGCGCCGCGGAATTCCGGGAGTTGCTGTCTGCGGCTGCCGTAATTCCTGTCCTTATGTACTGTTATTGAACATAACCATGCTGGGTGTATGACACGAGCTCTTAAGGGCATCTGCGGAGGGCTCTGCGCAGATCCATCATCATGGTCACAATGACAGAGGGTTATTACCCAAGCCAAAACAGGAAGATGATAAATCCGGAGGAGATGAAAAGGATTGATGCTTCTCCAATGGGGTGAGTGCATGGTACCATGTGACCCAACCTCCGGCCACTCCCTGCACACCTGCCCCTCCCCCCCAGTTAATAAATCCCATTTACATCCAAACTATGACCCCTCAATCATCTCATATTCACAGCTTAAAATAACATTGGGCCCTCTAAAAGAAGACATGTCATATAGGCCTAAGGCAAGGTTATTAATTGTTTAAGAGATTATCGTCTCATTACTGTATATGCAAGAATTGTGTTGGCATGGGGTTAGGTTGATTTATGTAAAGTTCAAACACTCTTTATTAATCCGGAGGGGCATGTAGGTGGTTAATCAAGAATCTGACGTTGCATTGAATGTAATGATCAATTATAGGTGGAAAAAGGACCCGATGTTAGTAATAAAAAACATCTTAACTAAGACAAGCATATGTCTTTTATATTCACTTCCCTTCAGGCTTAGTACCAGTGCAAGTGAACCATTTACAATGGGAACGGTGATAAGAGTTGCTATATTAAAATCACTTCATATTTCCAAAAACATTTCCTACAATAAAAAGCAGAAAAAAACCCCTCATGTTTTAAGATAACAGATCAATCAAATTGCTATTTACAATTAATTATTTCCTGTTGGTCGGTACCGCAGGCCTTGGTGTTGGTGTCGGCGACGGCTGTTTCGTAGTCTGTGATGTATATAGCAGCACCACAGAGTGTATTTATAGCTTCTGTCCCTGTCTTTCTGTCTCTGCTCCAGTGGCACACGTTCCCTGCTCAGAGGCACCATCTTCTTCCCCTCCGCAACGGACAACGGTAATTCATGGGTGTAATTAGGCCGAACGCAGCAGGGCTGGACCACGTCCAGGAGAGGCAGATATGGGTCAAAGCACTTAGCTAGTCGTCGGATGGGAACAGCAGGTGTGCGTGTGTGTGTGTGTGTGTGTGTGTTGGGGTTCATGGGTGAGGTGGGCACGGAGATGGGCGGGGCTCTGACGGGTCCGCTCCCAGAAGGCCGCTCTGATTGACGGCGGCTTGGCTCTCGGTTTGCTGGCCCACCATGCGGACAGCTGATGCACGGGTCGCATCCAGAAATGAGCTGGCATGAACTTCCATGCACTCATTCTGCTTACACGCACATGTGATGCATGAATGCTGGCTAGACCCACTCTTGTTCTAATAAAAGACCGTTTATGGTTTTCCACGAGGAGCAATTTGAGGGCAAAGCTACTAAGGAGATGAAGCAGACATAATGCAAGGTTCTGTGAAGTATACCCAGACGGGGGACAGTTCAGGATTTGAAAGGAAAAAAAAAATCCCCCAAGCAAAAGCCTCAGGAATTTATTCCAATTGCGTTGAATTAGCAATGAGCTCAAGGCAGCAGTTAGAATTATTTAGTAAAATCAACTGGGTAATACAAAATCAAGAGAGGACTTTTTGAAGAACTGAAATTTGGTATACACCGCTTGGTATATACTTGAAAATGCAATGCTAATAAACCTCTTCCAACTTCTCACCAGTAATGATTAGTCTGGATTTGTGAGCAGTTATGAACTGATTCATAATTAAAAAAAAAAAAAATCTTAAAGAGACATTTATGACATCTTTCACTTTCAGGTTAATACATTCACTTTCAGTTCAGTTCATTCAGCGTTACCTCGTAGGCAGGATCCTATAAAAACTACATAAACACAATAACAAAACAAAAAAACAACAATTTATATCTAGTTAGTGATCACACATCCTCAGCAGTTTTTTCTTTGGTTAAATACACTGTCAGGGATTTCTAGCCTATAACTGAATATGTTAATGCACCTTCTCTGCCATTTAAATTACATTTTTGATTTTTCCCAAGGGACATATTCCATTTAAATATTAAGGTAATGTAGAATAGCTACCGTGCAATCCGATTTAGTCAAACAATGCTACAGGAAGGCTGTATAATTTTCTTATGACTTACTGACATGGGGCACTTTCTGATAATCCGTCATGCTAGAATTCAGGCTGTCCACTGAACTGTGTAATTTACCAAAGGTGGAAGGCAGGTAGGGATACGGCACAGTTCTGATACACGGCAGGCCGGCGACCGCTCCGCAGAAAAACCTCCTAGAGGCGCTCGCTCTCGCTGTTCTCACTGCAGTTTAAACGACGCGACGCAGTCCTGGCGGGGCGTGTGGGAGCGAGACGTGAGTGAGGTTCACTCCTCCTTACTGCTCCCTCCTTCCATAACGCTGGATCTCAAAAAGCGGACGCGGAGCTTTTCCTCAGAGGTTGGGAGACTCGGGAGAGCCAGTGTCACTGAGATGGTGTCCTGCGCTGCACCACAAGGGCAGCTGGGAAGTCCAGCACCTCGGGACTCTGCTCTGGCTTTTCAGGGCAGTGGATGTGGACCGTGCGCCTGAAGGAAGCTGGCGGGAACCTGCAATTTAAAGCGACCTTTTTCCAGTCAGTGGCTCTCTCCAGAGCCGTGATTGTCAGGACAGATACAGGCTATTTCCAGTTTCCTGAAAGGCAATTACGCCAGACCACCTTTCAGGCATGGTTGTGGGGGAGCAGCAGGAAGCGCTTTTAGGAGACAGAGATAGCACTGACACGGGCCTTAATTAGGCAGCCTGTGCGCTGTGTGTACGGCGGCCGAGACGCGGTGGGGTCAGTGCCGTGGGATTAATGTTCGCCGGCCTGGGATGGACGGACACGCCCCCCTCCCCCATCTGCTCGGTCCCCTGGGCCAATGAACGCGGAGCCGGCGGACCCTCTCTCCTTCCCGAGTGCGACGACGGCCAGGAAGCGCCAGGCACCCACCCTTTCCCATCACATCTGGGCCTTTTTCCGATCCAGTAGGCCGGGATCGATGCGTACGCAACAAATCCCGCGCGATGAAGGAATCAGCAATACACCACTGCGCTGAGACTCTGGCAAGCTGATGCCATTCGAATGGGTGGTGAGAGCTGATTACATTAATGACTGAAGAGCTGCAAAATACCCACCACTGTGTTACCAGTCCC
>JAOXYF010000004.1:10565776-10583955 GCA_028565775.1 Sternarchorhynchus goeldii
CCCACCCCAGAGCCAGCCATTGTAACCACTTCTCCTCAGCCATATCCACTAAAGTCAGATATGAATGTCATGGTGCTTGATTGCTCGGCGAGCTTACAGGAAGCAGAGCTTTACACGAAGGCCCGCACTCTAAGATGGAGGCGGGGGGTTCGGGTGGGGGGAGGGGTGCTATTGCCGGTTATCTTCAAGGCCAATCAGTTCCTTTCAGAAAATGATTTAAAGGGGCAGGGTGGTTATGTTCCAAACCTACAGAAAAGATCTAGAGGGGTTGTTTACAATGTTTTTTTTCTTTTTTATTTGTCTATAAAAAGCATATACATCAGCTCTTATGTCAGAGATAATGGTAAAAGCTCAGCTGGTTTATAAAGTCAAAGACACCCATGTTTTTCGCTTTTTTTAATTTCTGCATGGTGAAATATATAGATACAGTATAGATGTGTAGCCTTTAGCCAAAGTGAGTTGTTAATGGTGATTCCTATCGATTCAAACCTGACCTTTTTCTAACCTACTGTACCATTATATAGACATGTTATTCTAAAGGGTCCTTGGAACATAGACAGATACTGAGAGAGGTGTCCAGGTGCCTGAGAAAACACACAGTTTCGGTGCTAATCGGACTGACTGCACACTTAAGACACGGCATAACAACTTACCAATGAGAGGGCGCGGTCACGACCGAATCTATCACACAGACTCTAGAGTAAGAGTGAGAGAGAAGAGAGAGAGAGAAGAGAGAGAGAGAAATGCAATGCTGTAAGAGACATAAGATAAAATGCATCCACATATTTACATCAGCACTACACACAAATTCACACACAAACACACACCCTTTTCTCTGCAGATTTTTATTATGATAACCGAAACAGAGAAAGCTAGTATTATTAGCATAATTTTCAAATTGGCCAGATGTTTATGATTGTCCTTTATAAATACCAGATACCTCAGTCTTTCTTTCATGTCCCTCAGAAGTGTGGCCTGATTCTACCACACACACACACACACACACACACACAGTCTGCAGCAGCAGCCCCAGGGAACTCGGGGGACAAAGGCAGAGAGTGGCAGAGAGGACGAGGCAGGAAGCCCAGAAGCACTTGGGAAACCCACTGAGAGTCCATCGCTGGCAGGCCGAGCAGTACGCGTCTGTGAGAGCTCGTGAACTCGGGCTCCTCTGCTCCTCTGGACAGGCGCTCGTCCTGATGACAGACGGCCGGACCGACAGCCGCTTCCCCTTCCAATCAGGCAGAGTCTCTACGCACAGATCCATGTCCAAATAAACGCAGAAGGGGGCAGGCTGCTGCACATTACCAAGCAGAACGCGTGGAAGTCAAAGCAAAGATCTCTTTCTTCCTGTCGGACGGAGGTACTCTCCAAACCCCAGAGCTCATTTTTCCACGTGTGGACTTTCAGCCAATTAACAACCGATTAAATTCAAATGATCTCACCCACCTTAAAAATGATCATCACGACTCAAAATGTATTTCCACATATCAGTGTTGACTGTCAACAGGGCAAACGTTTTTTACATTCACAGATCTTCTTTTACACGACTCAAGCTGCATTTTGTTAAAGTTGGACTCACATATAAGACATTTAATATAATGAGATGATATGCATAATGCTAAAGAAAAATGTCACAGCTGTCATGCGGATCAAGACAAATAATTTTCATATGAGCACAGCATGAAGAAGCTCCATCATGTGCTTGTTCATAATCAAGCATTTAATTATATGTAATTTCTTCTTAAGAGACAAGTCATGTGAAGTGTTGATAAACGTTACATTTCCAAATACATGCTGGCGTTTGCGATGAGAGACCGTACATCTTTCTCCTGGTTATTGACTGTGTGGAGCAAAGAAATCAGTACAGGATGTTCAGTCCTATTACTGTCACCACACTCTCAAATACACATCCATTGCCAAACAGTACACGGGAACATCAATTAACCAGAGGATGTAAACAGTATGATTTGGGAATGAAGTCCCCGACAGACGCGCACACACATGAACTCACTATGTTGATGACTATTGTTACATCGCGCTCCATGACTTGACTGACTGGCACTTGGAGGGAAGAGAAGATGAGAGTGAGACAGGGAGTGAAGCGAGGGGTGAGGAGGGAGGGGAGCAGGGGGGAGGGGGGGGGCGAGTAGAAAGGAGGAGAGGAGTGTTCTGGAACTGCACAGAAATAATGGGTTTTACTTTGTAGTGCAAGTGATTCTGGACGCCCTCCGATAGGCTGCGGAGAGGCATGCAGACGCGAGGTGAGGGCACAGATGGCGGCCCAAGTGACCTGCGCATGCGCCTTCAGAGAGCGAACGCACGAACCGCGAACGGTGGGTGGGCTCACGCTGAGAGAACGCTGTCATGAGATCAGACAAAACAACATTCAAAATGGCTCTCACTGCCAATCCTTGCTAGCGTGCACAGCTGGATCTCAAACCATGGACTCACAGCAGAGGTGACCTCTCTAAGACCGCTCTTGAGAGAAGTTTATCAACTATGGATGCCTAATATTGTATTTACATTACTGTCTTAATCTAAATTCATATTATGGGCTAGAAAGTGTTCAACTTCATGGCTGCTTCATTCAGCAGTAATTTCTCACAGGTCATCATGATCTAATGTGATTTTCTTTTCTCATAGAAGCCTGTGGAAGGACGACCCTGTTAAACCCACTGATTTCTGGGGTTCAATATCACTGTGTTTTCAGTGCAGAAAAGTCAGATTTAGCTAGGTTTACTGGGCAATATGATTTTAAAATATCTTCATATGATTTTTTGGGGAACACTTGGATGCATGGTTTCCATGGGAATCAATGGGACTGTTGAGAGTGATTTTTGCAATAATAATAATAATAATAATAATAATAAAACAATCCAGCATGTTTACTGGACAGTAGAGTCTTGATTTTGAGCCACCTGGATGCCAGGCTGCTGTACATGGTGACTGGAGGAATTCACAAAGTGCTTGGACCCACTGATCACTAATAAAGCACTTGGCAGAGTCAGAGCAGAACATGCCAATGAGGTTTTATACATTCAAGTGAAACAGTAAAAACCAAACAGGGCCAATCTGATCTTTCTCACTGATGTCACTGATGTCACTAGACCATCAAGAGCTGTGATTAGTGAATCTGCTAACACAGAGAATTTACCGAAATGCCAAGGATGATGATGATGTCATAGCCATTGACTTCCAGTCACCCTCTGGGTTTCTTGTCATGTCCCTTGCCATCCAGAACGATGCCATTTCTGCATTTACATCCACGGCCCTTGATGAAATCAAAGATAAACTTCAAACTGTTTTTTATATGGCAGCTCACATTACATGTCATGCACATGTTGGTTCAGAATGAAGACACTGCAGGCCAAATTCAGGAACAGTTTGTTGGATTTTTTGATGTTTCATAAGGGCATGATGCTCAGTCTGCCTTTGATGTTTTAAATGAGGATATACAAGGGCTAGGTTTGCTTTGGGCTCAAACTTGGGGCTTCCTTTCCGAATGGACTTCTAGCAAAAGTTTATAAAATTGTCTCATATATAATGTTTGTTCACTGCTATGCACATACATTAAACCTGGCGATATCCCAGTGGGTAAAATAAAAGTCACAATGTTTTTTGTTTTTTTTTGCAACTCTCTCCAGGTTTCGCTAAATCCACTAAGAGGACGGCTTTTCTTGAATCTTAACAGTTGTTCGCGGTTGCCCAGAAACACTCCTACCCGGTGGAACTTCACATCACGTACCGTGAGCTCTGTGGTCGTCTGAGGGAGCTTTCAAAACTGTGTTTGCAAAAGCAGCAAATCTCATCTCATATATCGGAGCTTCAGTGGATGCCATGGATACTGTACAATTTCTGGTCATTTTCGTTTCTAATTTCGCTTGTTAGAAAAGTATAAACAACTGTGAATGTGCTGCTTCCAAAGATTACACCACTCTGTTTAGTTAGACAGGCTGTTTCCATGGAAACACGTGCAACACGTTTTCAAGAGTAAATGAGAATGCGTCTGATAATAAACACGTCCAAATACAGTTTCTTATTGTATTAAACACGTCTTTGGTTAAAAAATAAAGTGAAATACACAAGTTAATGTTCACTTTTTTTGAAGTATGAACAATCTGAACTGTGTGATTGCTCAGATATTAATGCCTTCTTTATGTATTTGGGTTGTATAGACTCTACAGTATCTTACTTGCTTTGTTTGAAAACAACAGTTCTGCTCAAATCAGATCCTCAGATTGAACCTGGGTGAAAGTGTCTGTCACAGTAGCTACACCCCAGGAGTGTTCCAGAAGTCTAACTATGACCATCTTACACCATTGTAGTGTACAGATTCCTCAAATTTTTTTCCCGTTTGTTAAAGTCAAAGTCAAATGTATTTATATTGCACTTTTTTACAACGAATGTTGTCACAGAACAGCTTTACAAATGCATGAGTCCAAGTCCCTAATGAGGAAGACTGGGGTGACGGTGGCAAGGAAAAACTCCGTAGACAGCGATTTAGGAAGAAACCTTGGGAGGACCAAGACTCAGAAGGCTTTCTTGAATGAACCAGTCGAAGTGAATTTAATGAAGTGAGTGGGGAGTTTCTTGAGGAAGCATTCCGGAATTTTTTCAAACATTACGGCCATTTCTTTGATGAATGGAGACTGAAATGTGAGCTCCAATTCCTCTACTCAGAACATGACCTTCAGGGGAACGGGGAAGACGTGTGTGACTGCTTTTAAAAAAACATGGAGTTGGATTAAGCACTGCATAAGCTGTACCAGTCGATGCCTTTACCTACGTGATTGCAGCTACGTCATTGGGTGTAGAGAGCTCCAACGGGTGAAGTCACGCGTTCGCACTGCAATGGGCTGAAACTGTTTGAGTAGACTCACCCTGCTGGCTGTAGAAAGGAAACTGGTCAAGTCCCTGGAACAGAAGCCCTGTTGGTATGATAGGACAATTGAACCATTTCCTAGAAAAAGAACAGAGGTCAGAATTCACATAAACAACAACATCAAATGTAATAATTGACCAATTTTATGATGTAGACATAAACCATACTTCCTGTATATCACAGATCACGAGTCACCAGTGACTCACAGATAATGTAAGGAGCTTTGGCTCTGAATTACAGCGCACAGGACACCAGCGCAGCATTAGTCAAAGCAATATCCAGGCATGTGCAGCATCGGGAAAAGGATCTGACTCGTCCAAGACTCCATCAAGACTCACCCTGCGGCACGCAAGGACACCTGTGTTTGCAGACCTGGGAGCTTTTCGTCACCTCAAAGCAATGGTACACCTCAAAGCATTTGTTATCGGTGGTGTTGTTTTTGTGTTTTCAGAGTGCAAATAATGGCTAAAGGGTAGATTTGCTCTTTTCCAAGCTGATGGCTCCTTGATGGAGAACCCCCCCCCCCCCCCCACCAGGAGAGGAGCCCCAATGCTGGTTTACAGTGTCTCTGGCCAGGCTGGACCACCACTACAGAAGGCTGAATACAGAGAAGAATGGATGAAAAGCACCATAGTCTGCTGACACTCAGGAAGCAGCACTGTGGAGAGATTAACAACTGATAGCTCCTCCCCTCCCAACTCTCTCTCTTTTTCTGGCCCATCACAGATAACTCACACACATATTCTATGACATGGCATTTTCCCTGGAAGCCTAGAGGTATTTATTTCCCTTTTGCACCTGGGGTCTGCATCACCACCACACCCACCCCTTCCTCCAAAACTGCTTTATTCGAGAGGAATAAACAGCTACAGATACCTTCCCCAATCTTTTAAAGCTATTTATATTTAAGTCTCTTCTTGCACTGTGTCACACACGGCTGTGAGTCGCGCCACTGAATTCTTAAACCCACCCTGCAGAGTGCACCTGTCAGTCTAATCCGCTCCGCTGATCGTAGTTCTGTCATCACGTTCACGCCGCCTGCCTCACCAACGCCAGCCAGGCTCGAGGAGATGCGCTGGGCTCCACTGAAGCAGGGCTGGGTGGTACCAAGGCGACTTCCTGTCAGATGACCAAACTGCCAGGGATTAAACTGTTTTTTCCATTAAAAAAAAAAACCCAAACCAAAAAAAAACAAAACTGGATGCTTATTGGAATTCCTCTTACTGGTTCAGAGGCGTTATAATTGCTAGTTTGTTTATTTGTTGTTTTTTTTTTTTTTTTGTTCGTTCAGTTTATTTACGTAATTGCAGTGAGATTAAACTACTGCGGCGTCGCTAAGGACGAAGCCGTATCTGGCTGAGGTGGGAATGCTTTTTCCAGTGCCCTCGCAGTGTTTCAGGGACACTGTAATGCTGATAATGGGACATTCTTTTTAAGTGACAACTTTTATGATGTAACACATAAATAGCAACTCATAAAAGAACCAAACTGTAACTGCTGAATATCCAAGAATGTCATGTTCATAATTTTCTAACCAGAGCCCAAATGCATTTGGGGACCATTTCAGATCCCAGTGAAATCTATTCATTACCATGCAAATTGGTTTGGGAATCGTTGACTAAAAGCATTCGACATACTTCATTTGAAAGTCTGTAAATGCAATTAATGGGACCTCATTCACAAGAAAGTGAATTGCCTGCAGATAATTGTCATTGTCTGGATCCCATTAAAAGTTTCTACAATAAAAAAAAAACCAGGGCTTGTGAGGGAAAACCTTTCTGTCATGTTGTTGCTGACACGGACTACATAAAGGGGTAATAAACCACCTTTCATCCATGTGAATAGAGTGATATTCAAAACAAAGTTTAAAGAAATGATTTTTTATGGTGATTTCGAAGAGGTCTGCTCAATTACCCTCCCCAGAGCAATCTCAGAAAATGCTTAAAACCCTGCAGAAAACACACACACAAACAGCAGGAGAAGACGAACACACAAACATGCAATTAAATGTGCTGTCGGAAAAAAAACGAAATAATGAGAAATAAATGTAGTGTTTATTGAGTGATATGAGAAATCCATTCCCTGTTTGCTTCTTGGCAGGAAATGACTACGCTTGTCCCACTGCAGCCCCTGAATTCCCCTTAGCCAAAGCTCGCTTTGATTCTCTTGTTTTATGTTTACAGTGTGAAGCTGTTTACGGATGGATGTCAGAACTACCTGTGAGTAAAGAAGTCAAAGTCCTGGTGAACAAAACCTAGGGAAGGCAGCTATGTTTCTGGCCATCTTAAAAAAAAACCCAAACAAGAAACCAAACAAAAAAACAACACTCCTAAAATGGCAGCAAGTTTCTCCAGCTGGGTTCTGTGGTTACTGTCGAGCCCAGGATGTTGATTATGCCACAGGACCGCTGGTGCCGCTCTGCACCGCAGTCTTCGGCAATTAGCCAGGAATACGGTAACAGCTCAGCTGCCACGCGGCTCGTTCTCCTGCGCTCAGTTAACCACAGTCTGCACCGAGGTCTTTCTCTCTGTCCAAACCCACTGGAAACGGCTAGACGTGCTTTTTTGCGTTGCCGGTTTCCGAGCCGCCGACCCTCTGCAGGCATCGGAAGGCGCCGATACTGTGCGTTTTGGTAGGCCGGTGCCGAACGCATGCTGTTCTCGCGGTCGCAGCTCCGCCTCCCGGAGGCTTTAACGAGTTAACAGGTTGGCTGCTGTTACACTGCCTGCTTTGAACGCTCAGAGCAAGCAAAACACTGCCGGTGTTGTGCAAACAGCAAAGGTTAGGCAGTGCCCTGACAAGGTTCAGGAGCACGTAGTTCAAGGCAGAGCATGCAGAACAGAAGGTTTCTGGTCGCAGAGAGGCTAAGCCTCGGAGACTCTAGGACCTTTCTTCATGCATAACCCTTATGAAATATATAAACATATGTAACACAGGATGCTTGTACTGCCTCTGTTATGTCAATGTGTTTCACAGGGCCACCATCCAAAGGAAACCACATAATTCAGTTTTATGTGTTGTGCATGCTCTCAGGCTGCTTATTAGTTCACACACACACACACACACACACACATTATTATTTTTTTTTTTTAGGTAATAACGGGACATTTCAGCCCAATATCAGAGACCATGCTTTCATGTCAATAATGCCCTTCCATCAGAGCTGGAAATAGCATTATTATTTGATATCCTGGCATGGCACTGCCACACTCGGTCCTGCAGGAGCAAATCTACATCGACATCTAGGAGAAATGACACCACCATTTTCCTCTTATCTGTTGTTTTGTGTCCATTTATTTATTTATTTTTGACCCACACCCAAAAAACTGCATCTCTGATCTTGTGGTTTAGGTACAGATGGCACTGTCTTGTTAGATTTGTCCAAAAATAAAATATAGATATGCTAACTTGAACTGATTACCTGTGAGTGTAATGATACCAGGTAGCTCCGCCCCTTTCGGGGACCCTGACTGTGTTCCACCAATTTATGTGACAGTGCCCAACCAATCATGGCCATTTATAGGCAGGTTGTTTGTGTGATTGGCAGATATATTTTGCTCTCACATTCATGATTGAGGGGCCAAAAGCTCAAGGCTGCTTCAGCCACATTCAGTGTTTAATCACTGCCTGCAGAAAATTAACAATAAACCTGCAGACCATTTCAGTTCAAGAAGGCAGGTTGCATGCTAAATCTTTTCCTGCTCTGGAATAGCCAGCAAACTACCACGGCAACCGCAGTATTCGCTCAGTAGAGCTCGGCAAACCGACACAGTGCTCATTTGGTGGAACTGTTGCTTAATGCTTAAATGAATATGTTGAATTGTTGAAGCTCCAGAAACTGGCCTGCATCTTGGAGCGTCTCCTGGCTGTGGTTGCAAGCAAGTGTTCAGCAAGATAATAATACAAACAGATGACTGATAATTGATGCAGCAGCAACAAAAAAAGGGGAAAGAAGAAAGGGAAACAGACAAAAGAGAGACAGAGGGAGGAAGTGCCACAGGAGGAGTTCAAAGTCAAATCCCAGCACCAATAAAGACGAGGTAGTCTTCGTCGAAAGATCAAAGGGAGAGAGAAGGGAAAGGTCAAGGCTGGGATGATCACAAAGCGCAACATCAAGAGAGGCTCCCCACTAAGTGAAGCATTACCTAGCACTGCAACTGAATAGTGCAGCCTGAGTGCTCCACACACACATGAGTGTGGGCATGTACATGTGTGGGCACACACACTATTAGACACATGTGCATGCGCACACACACACACACACGCACACACACACACACACACACACACACATATATATATATATCTATATATATATATATATGTAACTGCAATATACTGTGGTAAAAAATGTAGAGGTAGTAAAAAATTGTAGTGTGGTGCACGTTTCCAGACAAGCATGACAGCTTGCACAGCTGCTGAAAGACCTTCTGTTTGAAACATCCTCTATCTCTGGAAATCCTGTGTACTACACTAGAGGTTTTACTACATATATTCACACACACACAGGTACATTCACTCATTCACTCACAGGCAGATGGACAGACAGACAGACAGACAGACAGACAGATAGATAGCTAGATAGATAGATAGATAGATGTCAAGTTTGAGTCTACTATATAGAGCTTACAGTTCTTATTTTCTTATTAGTCAGCTCATTATTCTTAATGTTCAGTATTGTCTACACTCATTCAGGGACTGTCAGCTGTATATAGGGACTGTAGTATATTCAAATTCCATCCCTATTCCACGTTCAGTTTAAGAAACTTTGCCTTGACGCCATGCTGAGCAACAGATCAACAGAGTCAAACATCCCTGAGGGATTTATTAGAATCCAGGACTCCAAGAATGTGTCAGGTGTCACTTTGTGCATAAAAAACAACAAAATACCAAAATCTATTAATACTAACACATAGAAGGACTCAAGTGCAAAATATTCCTTGAACAATCCATGAATAAATTCCTAGTTATGTTTTGACAAGAAAATTATATAATTTTAACTAAAATAATACACACTTGAGTGTCAAAACACTGAAGTCTCTTTTTTGCGAAGTCGACCAATGATTCCCAATCAACCGAGAGTGACAAGCCACACTCGTCACTGGGTACATTCTCATAATCACAGATATTAACCACACTCGACAATGGATACATCCTCATAATCTCGAATTTTAACCACACTTGTCAGTGGATATATTCTCATAATCCCAGATTTTAACCACACTTGTCAGTGGATATAATCTCATAATCCCAGATATTAACCACACTCGCCAGTGGATATATTCTCATAATCCCAGATTTTAACCACACTCGACAGTGGGTATATTCTCATAATCACAGGCTTTAAATACATACACCGCGTTTCAAATGGGCCGCTCTTGCAACCGTTGGACATTTGGAAAACGCGCAAAACAAGCATTGAGCACAGCTCGTGCCCTGTCTTCTGTATAAAATTAATGCAGGGAGTGCGCGCGGATAGTACGCAGTGCCAAGGCAAAGGGCTGCGGTAGCCTTCCTGACCAGTTGCCAGTAACGCTTCTGGAACTCGGCCAACCAGCGGAGCATAGCTTCCTAATTCGCCGTCAGTTCATGCACTGATTTCCATTTTAAAACAAGCTTGTGTAATCCTTAAAATTTCTGATAAAGGAAGAAACTGTTCTTGTGGAAAATAGCCTTCAGCCTCAGAGCCTGGCCGACTAAGACAAATAGCTGCGACATAGCTGAGTCGCTCAATTTAACCGATGAAATGAAATCTGTTTGAAACCAGATTAACACTCGTCTAACTACTATGTAAGAAATGCCTGAGGAAATTAGAATGTTTGTTTCATTTAGAAAATGCACATTTAACATGAAAATTATTTGTAGCGAAAAATTACAACACGTAAAACAAAATCAGCAAAACTGTAAATTTCTAACAGATGTGACCGGCTCTTACTGGACTGCGTTGATACAGGAGCTGTCCACTTTCTGTGGTGCTGAAACGTAACGTGTGAAGTGCGTAGTGAAGCGCACGGTTCTATTGTTTGACTTAATTCATTCTTTTTTAAATGCGTATTTGCATAAATATAGAATGCAGGTGCCGGTGTTCACACATTGCCTAACACATTTAGTACACAGCGCGCGCGCACTCTCGTTCACACACACACACACACACACACACACACACACACACACACACACAGAGCCACCACCATTACCACCTGTCAGTAGGTCGTCGGAATAACGTAGGAGGGATCTGCGTCAAACGCCTATTTAAATAGGTTTTTTAGGCAAGTAGGGTTAGGATACAGTCGGAGCCAGAGCGGAAGTAAGTTTTAGCAACTCTGTCGCTGTCCGTCCTTATCTATCAGTCTGCGCATTAACGGCTCGGCGAGCGTTGGCAACTTGATACGTTCCCCGGGTCGCGCGCTTTAAACCCTCTAATTCTTTCCGTTGCTTCTGGAGGCATGTCTTGTTGCTCCTTGTCGTGTCCTCCTCGCTGTGTGAGGACAGCAAGTACCTCTTAGGACTTGTTTGACGATTCGCAATCGGATTTTCTAACAAACCGTCTTAATACAACATCCTTGAGGGAGAGAAATCAGAGAGCGCCATTCAGAGCCCTTCAGCTATCTCAGGTGGTTTAACGACGTTGCGGCATGTTTGATGTAATCTTTACGGCAAAAATGAAATTTCTCTCGTTTTTTCTATACCTTTGGCTAAACTAAGAACGTCTTCTGCGGTCTAGGTCTCGCGTAACGTTAACTGTTTTAAAACACGCGCTGAGAAATCTTTTTTGGGATTACACTTCTATAAAAAAGGGATACATCAAATTTACGTCGAGACATTTGAGACATTTGTCACCTGAGGAAAACGAGTCGACGTTTATGTGCTTTTGATTTTTCTTAAACTGCTCTACCATCGCCTGGCTTTGCGATGAGCAGTGCATTTTCACAATGTCTTTATTAGGAATTACACGTGGAGAGAGGCGTCACCTCACTGGGCGAGAAGTCTGGTAAAATTTAGTTCTCTCTCGTTCGAAGGAAGTCAGTTCAATGGCTCCGGCGACTAGATTGACTAAGCGTAAGGATGCGATCATCTGGCCGCGGATGTCTACAACTTTCTGGGTTGTGGTGCTGTTAACCAGTCTCCTGATTGTCTACTGCGGTAAGTTTACGGCGGGTGTATTCAAACGGGGTGACGTGCAGCACCTTGACTGATGTGTTTTCTAACCACCACTGACTAATCTTTTTGAGGACAGTGCTCTCTCTCTCTCTCTCTATCTCTCTCTCTCTCTCTCTCTCTCTCTCTCTCTCACACACACACACACACACACACACCTCTCACGAATATATATACAGTGATACTTGTCTAAAGTATGGATGTCAAAAGAAAGGAAGATCGTTTTATTTGCACCAGTTATCCTTAAATATTGGCTTTTAGCTGATTTTCGAAAGGCCTACATGAATTATACACACACACACACTCACACACACACACACACAAATGCACACACACACATGCATGCACGCACACCCACGCGCTCACCCACACGCACACAGACACACATACGCAGACACACGCACACACATACGCAGACACACGCACACACACGCCACTTGGTGCATGGCAACAATAACAACGCAGTAGCACCTGCAGAGCAGTTAGAACAGTTAGTGGCAGGTCGAAATCACTGCTGGAAAATATGATTAGGGGGATGCTGTAAAAACGTACTGTGCAGTGATATTATCTTCCCCAGATACTACTGATAAATCAGTAAAGACTAAACCTAACTTTATTTCCAAAATTGCTTTAATTGAATATCCAGTCATAAAAATATGCAAAAGAAGACCGTGACAAATGGCCAAATGCAATTCAATTTAAGTTTAGCTAACAAGAGTAATATAGCCCTTAAAACAAGCAAGGAAAAATATTCATACATTCACAGGCTCATTAATGGCCAATTACAATCTTATTTAGGTTTTTTTTTTTAATAAGATTTATCCAATAAGCATAATGTTGCCCTCAAAACCCCCCCCCCAAAAAACACAAGCATAAAACAAAGACATGCACACATACATATACAAACATCTCTCTCTATCTCACTCCCTCTCCCTCCCTCTCTATTTCCCTTTCTCTCTTTTTCTTTCTCTCTCTCTCTCTCTCTCTCTCTCTCTCTCTCTGATTGTTCAGCTCTTCGTCTGACTGTTCTTCTTCTCTCAGGGGATGATCGATTCCTTTCTTGCATTCAATCAATGGCCTGTTTGGTCGGGTCAGCAGTCTACAGCATACAGACGCTCGCGCTCTGCTCTTTTGGATATTCCCTTCCGTCTCTCCCTTGATTTTTGTTTTGGGGCCTGTTCCTGTCACTGTGCCTGCGTTGCGCTGGGAGAAGCAATGCTTGGAGCCACGCGATTCACTTTCTGCCTCTGATATTAATCTCCATCTGGGCACTTTGACCATTCATCAGTTGCGGAGAGTCACTGTCAACACACCAGGCTGAGACATCTTACAGCCAGATGACTGGGTGAACGAAGCTAGTTATGCAAGTGTTTATGTGCACATATGTTTTTTCAAGTGTCTCTCTCTCTCTCTCTCTCTCTCACACACACACACACACACACACACACACACACACACACACACAGAAGCCCACATGATGGCTCACCATCAATTTGAGGAGGGCCATAAACGTGGTCAGCATTTCCAGCAGTGACTCATATGGTTGTTTCCTCCTGACATTAGCATTGTACTGCATAAATATGCCGTCTTAGTGCCATCAGCAAACAGATTGTTCGTGCGTGTGTGTATTGTGGGTGTGTGTATCGTGTGTGTATTGTGTGTGTGTGTGCAGGAGTGAGTAAGACAGACAGAGAGAGAGAGAGAACGAGAGTGAGACAGATTATTAATGATTCAAGCAAGAACTAAGCTCCATGTTAAGGAAATACTGTCAGTATTACATCACAGATCTGGTTTATTTCAAGTGTGACCAGAATGTCTGATTTTCTGGGGTATTTAGTGAACTGGGGAGGAGGGGGGTGTCATTGATGAGGACTGGTTTATTCTGTGCACTAGCTCCCTCCACTGGATCCTATTTGATATGCAATCATCCTGACCCAACACTACACATATCGGTCCTGGTGACCTTCAGCAGAAAAGAGAACAGAACATAGTGAATAAACCTGAACAAGACAGCGTGCAAGGAAATAGTATCACAAGCCAAAGAGCTTAAGGGATGGTGGCAAGGTACTGTCAGTACACGTCTTCACTAAAACTGCCAACCCATATTTAAGACTTTAATTTTATCTTCAAAGAGTCTTATTGGGACTTACGGCAAGCGAATTTGGCCAATTGCTCGACATGACTATGGCTGGATTGATCTTAGCTCCTGCGTCATGCATGTGGTCTTTATTTAGGGAATAGGGATGTAGTATAAGCACGGAGTAGCATGCACTACTGTGAAGGGCAGAGGCTTTCAGAGACACTGTGGTTCAGATGTATTACAGACTGATTTATCAGTGCACACTGAGAGATTGGATGGAACCAAAGCATCACATCCTTTGTTATGTTGTAAATGGCTCTGTGCTATTTGTGTGTGAGCGTGTGTGAGGGTATGCATGTTTGGGCATGTGCGTGTGTGTGTGTGTGTGTGTGTGTGTGTGTGTGTGTGTAGGTGCATGTGTGTATGCATATGTGTGTGGTGGGGTGGGGACTGATTACACTTATATACTATATATATAAGCATGGTAACAGGAAATATAAAGATCACAAAGACAAATATTCAGATACACAAAGGAATGAGAAAGAAAGGAACACAATGATGAAAAAGAAAGAGATGCACTGATAGCATGATGCATTCATCTCCTACACACACACACACACACACACACACACACACACACACACACACACTTTGCCTCAGCTCACGCAGGTCTGTGTGCATTCCCAGAATCAATATAGGATTCAAACAGAGAGAAAAAAAATGTATGGAGAAAAAAGTTTAGCTGGCAGGCAGTAGGGAGGAGCATCCTTGTGCTGTTTGTCAATCAAAGCCTCTGCTAGGACAGCCCAGAGGAGCTGAAGCCCCTCCCCCTTCATGGCCAAACCTTGCCAAACACTGAGCCCTTGGAACACTGCTGCACTTGCAGGAGAGCATTGGTTCATTTGAATAACTACTGATGTTTCCAGCCCAGCTCCTTGGGGTTCATCTCTCCGCAAGCCACCGAAACAACGGCCCGCATCAAAGAAAGCCAGAACGGCGAGCTTTTCACCCAAGCAGTGATTGCGTGAAATGCCTCCTGACAGAGACTGCAGCAGCTCTGCACATGAATATTTTACTTGCTTAGGAAGAGCTTACGACACATTATGACAACAGATGTCATGTTGTAAGGCTCGGAAATGCTCTACATCAAGCTGCGTCACTGAAGAGCAAAAGACTATGAGCAGATAATTATGGATGTGTAGACATGAAATATCGATTCATCGAGATACCGTTCGGCATGCTCGGCTGCTCACGTCACCGTACTGCGGAGCGGCAGCCGTTCCGTTTACGCCCGTACGCTTTTACCGCAGCCGCAATCGATTCGGCCGTTGGTGGGAGCAAGGGGCTCGGGCGCCGGCGCGAGAGGAGGTTAAGGCCCCCGAGCTCCTCGTTGGTGAGCCGAGACCCGCCGCGGCGGCGACCGAAGGTCACGAGGCGAAGCGGAAGCCGAGCTCGATTGTTGCGGTCGTCTGTCGTGCGGTTCGACGTCACGGAAGAGACGCTGCAGACTCTCGGGTTCTTTAAATAGCCTGAGGTTTTGCTCGGAGCGTTTGCATGTTGCACACCTTGGCGCAATGCTTAGGTCACTTTTGAAATCCGAACAGCAGAACCCAAAGTAAGAAACAGAGCTTCGACTCAGTTAATCATTATTTAGCGTTATATGTGTAGGGCCTAAGAAAGAGGGCATACTAATTATCTTATCACCACACTAGACTATGGAACGGACATGATATTGAGTCACTGCTAATGACAGCGTATCAGTTTATTACTGCGAGTCTTCTACATGCAGTAGCAAAGCTGAGAGGTCCAGGTGACGCCCCCCTCCCGTTCGCCCGCAGTGCCACTCGGGCATCCTGAGCTCGCTGTGCCACCTGGGCTCCCAGCGTGTGCTGTGCGTTTACATTCTGGTAAGGTTTTAAAAGCCTCACTGGGATCTATTAGGTGTGGTCTCAGCACGTCAATGGAGGCCTTTATGGGGGAAAATGGGTGGGGTTTGTAGACCTACTAAACCACTGGCTCGCTCTTTATTAACGTGTAGACAATTAGCGGGAGTCTCCTTGAGGCCCTTCTAAATTTGGTCGATAATTGCTGCTTAAATGTTGGATGCTACACCATGCGCTCATTTGAATTCAGTATGATTTTTAATAAGCAACGAGTGTCATGCATAATCAACAACTATTGACATTTCACACATGGGGCTCCTGCCTTTGTAGGGACGTGGAAGTCACTAACTGTCTGGGTTCACTCCTGGTTGACATAGGGGTACTACTGTGAATTGTAATTAGCCCATGTGCATTCAATTAGATGTGTGCGTGTTTATGTATGCGTTTGTGTGTGTGTGTGTGTGTGTGTGTGTGTGTGTACGTGTGTGCGTGTTGAATTCCTCAATGTTATTTTTGAAAAATATTTTTAAAAAATTTGAAAAAAACCACCCCCAGCTTTAAAGAAAAGGCCACAATGCTTGGTCACAGTTCTCAAGGTTCCTGGGGCGACAGCCTGACTCCCAGGGTGCACCGGGAATCGTCCGCTCCCCAAAACCAGGAGAAGTAGAGCTGAGGGTCAAAAGCAGGCGAGTGAAAGTGTGCGGTGTGCAGTCCAGGGGTCGGGGAGTGAAGTCAGATAATGCTGTGAGAGAGCAGCTCACAGCATGCGAGAAGGAGTCCACCTCAGAGGAAGAAACAAATATTACATTAAAAGAGACAGAACCATTTGTCTTGAAGTCGCAGGGCCGGTTATTCGTCTGAATAAAGGGTGAGGAGCCTGGCGCATGCATGTCGGGAGGGAGTTAATGATGTTCAAGTCAAGTTTGTTCAATCACGGCCTATGACAAATGCGCAGTGTCTGTTAACAGGATAACAGGCCACTTTTTCTTTAAGTGTGAAGAAATTCTAGCCTTAGAGTGGTTCCTGTTCGATTTTTTCCATGTATGTACTTGGAGATTTGTACACAAACACACCCATGCGCACACACACACACACACGCACACACACACACATTTATGCTGTTAATTGCTGCTTGCCATACTTTACCAACCACTGCCCAATGCTGACTCAATTAGTGTGTTTCTCTGTGTCTTATCATCACTGCTGCTATAGTGCTTTAACTTTGAAAAATGCCTTCTGTTGAGAAACATTTTTCAGCCATTTGTAACAATGCCAGCCGAGCTTAGTGGAGCATTTCAAGGCCAAACAGCTCTCCTGAGTGGTGGAAAACTATTCCAGAGCCAAGCCGCAGCTAAATTGTAGTGGCCCCAGCCTTGTGGCCCCCTGCATTTTCTATCCATTTTGAGCTCAATATTGGTTTTATGGTTTCAGGATCTGTGGTGGGATGTTATCCCTAGCCAGCCCTTCGAAACAAAGACCTGCATCTATTGGCCTAAAGTGTCTCTCAGAGTTGCCCAAGAGCACTGACCCTAGCTGAGGAGACCTTAGACCTTGCTCAACAGTGGCAGGTCAGCAATTCTGTTCTCAGCTGAAATACTACGAGTGCATTAAGACCTGGAGAAGAGTGGAGGGTATCTGTCTCACTTCTGTAATTGTCTCCCTCCTTGGCTGTTGAAGTCATGACTAACTACGGTGAGGCTGTTCTGTTTTAAACAAGACCAATAATAACACGGGTGTTTTTGACTGTTCTTCAGTGACTTGCTTGTTGTTAAAATGATTGGTTTTATTGAGCCTACAAGATGAAACGATTTGAATAATCATCATAATAATAATAATAATAATAATACATTCTGATAATACATTAGAATAAATAATAAAACTTGGGGTAGTCTGACTGAATAATCTAAAATACACAGACACTTTTTCCAGGTAAAGCTTTGCTCTCTGAACATCACTTACTGCTGCGAATACATTGACTTTACCATTTCTACTGTTGTTATTGTGGTGCCCGATGGTCGGGCCAGAAGAGGATGGGCCCCCCCTGCTGAGTCTTGGTTCCTCTCAGGGTTTCTTCCTCATGCTCTGAGGGAGTTTTTCCTTGCCACTGCTGCGCTTGGCTTTGCTCACGGGGGCTTGGACTCTGTTGTTGTAAAAAAGTGCTATATAAATGTAT
>JAOXYF010000004.1:10600887-10613860 GCA_028565775.1 Sternarchorhynchus goeldii
CAGTGCTACTCGATTGCAGTACTAAAATCTGGAGTATGCTAGACATAATTTCTAATGATTGATGTAGATTAAAAACCTACATCAGGTACCCTATCTGGGTGCAAACCAGGGTGACCAGGTAAACTGCAGGACTTTGCACCGGTACACACCGCCGACAAACTCATTGAGCATATCAGATCGACAGTGCTACTCGATTGCAGTACTAAAATCTGGAGTATGCTAGACATAATTTCTAATGATTGATGTAGATTAAAAACCAAGAACCATAACGAAAAATAACAGTAGTCTTCCTCCTAACACTAGCGTCCTCTGCTCGCATCTACCACCGCCTCCTCAGATGCCTGAGGAGACGTATTTTGGGAGGGCCGTGACGTCATCGATAAGCGGAGAGAAAGTCGCGTCTGTATCTGCGGTTGTTAAGAAAACGGGCAAGCCCGAGGAACTGGCACAGACGGAGGCGGGGAAACAGACTCGCTATTCACTTCAACTTATTAATTTAGGGGAACAGATCGCACGAACATTGAGAACAACCGTCCGCGACGGCAGGTGTATTTCTACAGTTGCGATATGCGTAAGAGGATGGGAATGCTGCCTTTTTCAAAGTCTTTTTTGAATAATCTCTTATGACCAGAAACAGCGGGCAGAGAAAAACCGTGAAGTTGCGAGGAAATTGTGCTGATGGTCTTAATCGTCGTACGTAAAATAGCATATGAAGAGTTGGGAAAGAGCGTGCTGCAAAGCGTCACGATGGTGCATTCAGCGCCCGTTTATCACACTACTTAGCCGCGGAACAGTGAATACCACGGAGAGAGTGCGTTGTGGTCAGCGCGTCGCCTCTAAGATTACAGCTAAAGGAAAAAGAAACGCCGACCGACTGATAAAGTGACCGTGGGAAAATTTCGCACTTCAGGCGATGGGGTTATAAAAGCACTGAAAAAATAAATATATAATTCCGCGAGCGTTGGTCGATTGAGAAGGACGGAATCCTCTTACGGATTCTCCTAAAAACGACCGCTACATTCTCAAGTGCGCAAAGCGCTTTTCATTCGCTCCGCGTTGGTTTTCTATTTTTTGTGTGTGCGCGCGTGACACTTGCTATATGGGAAAAGAATGGAAGACTGATTTGGTTCCTGAAGACTGCTGGCAGTGCTCTCCGGGTGTTTGAGTTGCACGACAGGATGCAGCTCCTCAGAGTTGCGTGGGCTTTAGCGGGAGCGGCAGTCTGCTGCTTTGTTATTCTTTTGATCCACTCACGCTTCCTAAAAGAAGGTAATTGTTCCAGTTGTTCAATTTACTTTGCATGCGTATGCAATGCTGTTCCCCTGTGCCCCGTCGTTACCTGTCTTCCTATTTTTCGTCTCATGTCTTATTATCTTGTCTGTTGATTTGGTGAAGGTTGCGTCTCCATTGAATCTGTCGTTTGCGGTAGAGTGCGCAACCATAGCCACACGTTTCTGCACGGAATACTGTCCAACGAATGATCTGCTAGCATTGACATTATGCTTTAAAAACGTCGATATATTATAGTCTAACATGAATATGTGAATGAATGCAGTGATGATTTGAAAGTAAACGCGCTACAAATAACCTTTTGATTTACGTACTTTTACTTGCAAGGTATCATTTAAAGAAAATAAGTCTGATTGGATGGAGATAAAGAGTTCAATGTTGCGTGAGATAAAGTGATTTATAGTTGTTTTCTTCAATAGATGGCACTAGAGTCTAGCTTAAGTGTAACGGCGAGGTCACAATGTAATTATTTCTTCTCATTAGCCTTAATTCATTTTGTCTGACGTGCCACTCAAATACCACTTATCAGAGATAAATCCAGACGTAGGTAATGTGTTGTTTTATGTGCCTTGTACATATAAAACTTAATCACAAAGTTACATTTCAGGTTGAGTTCTTTAAGCAAGATCATACACAAGTTAACAGGAATAACCTTAATTTTTAACAATACAAGAAATTTAGCCTGTTTGCACTGAGGTTCCCCACACACGTTACTTTATTGTAATTAGTCAACCTATAAATCACAATCCTGAACAGATCTGGTACATTTATAGCAGACAGGAGCCCAACCTAGATAATCGAATATATTACAAATGTTGCCTCCATCCTCTGTATTTATTTTAGATGCTGCTGGCTATTTATGGGGACAATAATGTGGCAGTCAACAGTAATAAAACAGAAGCCCGTATAGGCAAGCCTGTGGGGTGACTGACTTCTTTACATTTTTTGTTGTAGCTGTGGTTTGTTTTTTTCTGGTTGCGTGGTATGTGCGAGCTGTCCTTTCTCCATTGCTCTTGTGTTTCGTGTACACCTCAGAGGAGAAACCAAGAAAGGTCTGTTTATGGCCCAGACTGTTTGGTGCTCAGTCCCGGTGGCCTGTCTCCTCTATTATACCTTTGATAAGAAAATACAAAAGTCAAGCTGTGGCAAGCAGTGAGCCACCATATTGTCCAAGCCGTGAAGAGGTGGAGAGGAGGTTCGTGGGCCTGGCAAACCCGCCCTGGAGTGCCACGCGTAGCTGATTCGGACAGGGTGCATCATGCTAGCAGGAGACTAGCGTGTTCTCGCTGGACTCGAACACACAGTTGCTTGCTAGACACGAATGTCTGCTGGATGTGAAACAAACTTTTAAAGCTGAGGGGGAAACAAAAAACTGCACTACCCTGTTTTGGTCTAATATCACTTAGAGATGATTATCAAGCTATGCTTACAGAACATAAAAAAGGTTTGATTTATATAACAGCAACAATAACAACGATAATAACATGGGGTTTAATGTTAAGTTATAGTCCGTTCTTATATTCTCTATATAATATTACACTGAAATAACCAATATTCCTTTTCTCTCTATATAAGCAAAAGTCTGTGTAAATGCTTTAGGGTTCTTTTTCATAGTGTATTACAGTGCATTACATTTAGTGTTAGACTTAATGCTCTCCTGCCATTGTACGTCCATTGGCCTTGAGCCATGGGAGGACTCTATCATTATTATATCTTTTTTTTTTCTAAAAGAATGTGTTCTTAGAAATCTATACTGAGGTGAATGATGCAAGAAGGTGGGAGCATATAGGCTTTGTCTGACTGCCCAAGGTCATTGACCATGGTATGTGGTAGGCTTGCAATGAACTGAAAAGAAAGCCCTCTGTGAAACATGACTTTTGAAAGGCAATGCAAGCTGTTTTACTCCACTGTTCGGCTCAGCAGATCCAAATGCAAATAGCTCCATTTATTTCAAATGACATTTTGAATGACGAGTAGGAGAGAGAGAGAAAAAAAAAACAATGAATCGATAGCATTGCAATGTAATGAAATATTTTGCTGGAGGACACAGGAATCATATGGTTCATTGTCACAAATGAGGACATTGAAGAAAAACGTTGAAGATAATTTGTCTCCTTTGGTGAATGCGACAGTGTAAACATGCTAGTAAATGTAATTTCTTCTTTGCTAAATGGACAAGACAGTACAAGAGATAATTCGTCTTTCAGCTCTATTTCATTTCATGCCCCTAGTTTATGTATTTAATAGCAAAGGTGTGATGCAGTTTATTTTAGACTGATGGAGAGGAATCAAGCACCTAAATAAGCTCAACTATTGCTCAGTTATTGCTTTATTCAATATTGAAACCTTCAGTTTAGTTAAGCTGCCATTTTCAAACAAAAACCTGCAATACAAATCTGCAGCTTCATTTGGAAGCCTTTTCTACGAGCTCAGGAGCTTCTGTTTCTTTTCCATTTCTCTTCTATGTCTCTTCCATTTCTCTTCTATTTCTCTTCTTTGTCTCTTCCATTTCTCTTATATTTCTCTTCCATTTCTCTTCTATTTCTCTTCCATTTCTCTTCCACTTCTCTTCTATTTCTCTTCCACTTCTCTTGCATTTCTCTTCTATTTTTCTTCCATTCCTCTTCAAGGCTTGCACTGATCTGAAACCGCAGCCTGATCAGTCATGGTGGGCTCAGAACGAGCCGTCCTGGGGGTGTTTGTTTGCCTCAGTGAGGCGCTGATTGCATAATTGTGGTTAACGTGCTGGTGAACTGTGGTGTAATTACCGCGCAACGGCTGCGTCCCCTTGCAGATGGTGGACTTATTCATCAGCCTGGCTTCCCCTTTGAAGGTGCTTAAACTGGCAGAATAGAAGGGATGTGGCAATTTTGCCCCTGAGTGCTACATCAGTCTGAAGTGACATAAAGATAATACTTGCCATTTTGTACGCTGTTATTACCACTGGGCAAACCCAAATGGATTTGTCTTCTCTGTGCTGGAAAATCCCCCTTTTTGTCAAGCCACCAACAAGTTGAGAGGCAAAAGACTTCTTGTCAAGGATTGCTGGAGCTTAGCGTAGAACAGCTGACATCATGCTAATCTACCATAGAAGTATGACAAAGAGACCAGATTAAGCGAATTAACTTGGCAATTTTGAGGCCAGTGCCTGAAGGTACCCTCTTAAGCACAATTACAAGACACAAAGCCGTGAGACTTTCTTGTAAACGAATCACGCTCTGGATCACTTTCTGGGGAAGCTGTGGAAACAGGTGGCTAGCCGAGGCGCCGCAATGCCGTCTCGCCCTCGAAAGCCGCAGCAGGTGCAGCGGGAACCATGGCACGGGTCCAGGGTTCACAGGTCACAGCCCACTGCATCTGCGTATGATCGGCTGTTAGACAGAGAGCCGTCTCCTTAGATCAGGGACTTCATCTGGAAGGCGATGGGCCTCGCAAATGAGGGAATGTGCTCTCTGCATTGGCAGGTAGTCTTTCTCATTTAAAAGGGACTCCTCTCACTTTCTCCTAGATAAGGCAGTCCCCGTTTTCTGGTCTGTGTGTTGTGTGCAGTCAAGGATCTGGTTCCCAAGAGGGACAGAATACATAAGTTCACACCTCTGTTTCCCAACAGAGCTGGGAAAATATCCTCTTTGCACAGAGGAATTGATTTGCACGTTTTCTTTGATCCGCACTGGGTATGATATTTTTTTTTTCGGATTAACCTTTATCCTGCTGCATTTAGGTACAGAACACTCACACACAGAAACTCACAGAGAGAGAGAGAGGGAGAGAGAGAGAGAGAGAGAGAGAGAGAGAGAGAGGAATATTAGATATATGCATTTTATCTGTACTGCTACAGTTAAACATACACTGTGGCGAATTTAGCAACGAATGCTATTGCAGTTAGGCCTGCAAAAATGTAGTTTGTATTGAACTACAAGATATTTTGTGGTTTTAGTCAAAATAGTATATAGGGCAGGAATATCAGAACAGAGCTGTTAGAATGATGAGAGAGATGTCAAAGTGGGGTTCTGTTGCTGGCTAGGTGAAAGCTTTTTATGGATTTTATAGCTATTTGAAGAAATTCCAGGGTGAGTTTTCGGCTATGACAATATTTGGATGCTGGGTGTATTTGTGGTTCAGGGGTACTTGTGGTTAGGGTGTATTTATGGTGGGGGGATATTTGAGAGCAAAAAAACAGAAGCACTGTTTGGTCTGAAAGAATGTTTCACGCACACTTTTGCACTCACTGAATTCTAGAGACTCCAGGGACTCCAGCGGGTCATTAGTGTGTGCAGCTACTGTTGGATGAATAAGGATTGATATGAGTGTTAGAAATGACTAATAATGCACTATAGCAGATGGAAGGCGCCATTTCATCCTGTGTTGAGCCTATGAAATGGAGGCCAAATGTGTTTATAACCATCACATAACTGCACCTGACTGTCCAATTGTCCCTGACAGGTTCTTGACAGATTTATGACACCCCCTCATAAAACAATTTGTCACATACACACTGTCACAGCTAGCAATAGCACATCGGTGGTCTTTGACCCCATGACTGATTGAGACATCACTGATCATAACTAGGGCTGTCTTAGTTTAGGTCTTGGTCACCAACTTATGTCTAAAGCAATTTCAGAATGATCATGATTTTCCTGCAGCTAAATAACATCCGCCCTCACTCTCCTTTCTCACAGTGATTGTTATTCTTATTTTCAGTTGAAAAAGAATTAAAGGCAATGGCATTTAATGAATATCTTATAACACTGAATGTCACATTCCCTTAGTCTCACATTCTTGAATAAATTGCATGTGTGTAACAATTTCATTCTGAAGCAATGCAATGGCAAAATAGGTTTTCCATGCAGCATTAAGAAAGAGAGAGAGAGAGAGAGAGAGAGAGAGAGAGAGAAAGAGAGAGAGAGCAGGGAAATAGAGGGGAAATAAAGAATGCAAGGAGGCTTTCTCTGAAGCATATATTCATTTTCCCTCTGATTTCATTGCTAGTAATGATGGCCAGAGTCGTGGTACAGATGTTAGTTGCGGAGCAAAATAAATAAACTCGCAAATAAATAAATAAATAAACTCTCGCTCTAAGACTCATATGGGACCGTAATCAGCCTCTTTCCAACAAATATGGGCAAAACGAAATGAGATTCCACGGCCGTTTCACTGAGTGGGTTCCGTAATCATGTGGCAGGTAATTTGCTTGCTGGAAGAGCACGTTAGTTGTGAAACGGCCAAGGAGCTGTTCAGTGTGTCCCTTTGCCCTCTGAGAGAGGTGGTTCAACGGGAGTCTATGCAGTCGCCTCTAGCGCTTGGAGAGGAGTGCCACGAGACTTGGAGCAAACTCTATTACCTTCAGAGTGTTTTTACAATAATTACAAAAGAAATTACCACACGGTTAAATGTATTTGCTTGTATAAACAAGCCGTGTAATACACAATGTGTGCTAGTTCGCATTAAGAGGTGACACATCTTTGCCACTAGCTTATAGGTAGGGGCAAGTCGATGTTTATTTTGTCTTTAAAATCTATTTAGAAATCATAACAGTATATTACAGTAAGCGTCACTGAACAAATTAGTTTGCATTTGTTAAAACCATGCGCAGTCTGCAGTCGCAATCAGCTTGTTTAAATGTGGCTATGTAAAGATCCTTAACCAACATCAGAAAAACTTTGAATGTAGAGGTATCCCTACTTTTTGTTTAAACATTTAGCACTTTTCTACAAAATATGCCAAGTTTGTCACGTTAAACTATTCTATTTCTTAAATGGGTGTAGCTGTCAAAGATAAGCAAGAGGTACTACATGAAAATCAAGCAATTACGTTTTACTTTTTACTAGCATCCATTCACTGATTCAGAGGACAATGCCGCTCTCATAGGTGCCCGTTTACCCCATTCAGCTGGAAATGAAGGCTAGACATCGCTGGCACAGAGCCCAATTAATAACGTTCCTCTGCCTCGCCCATTCTTAGGGTGACATTTTACTAGTGCCTTTAAAATCACAGCTACGCGTCCTTCACAGGTACACGTCCGTTATGTCTCCATTTATGACTGTGTCAATGGCGGAGGCCACCAAGAAGAGTTCGTCTCGATTCCCTTGGGCCAGGACATTGCTGAGACGAGTGCGTCTTGATTTAAGACATAAAAGTGCTGACGATGTACGCTCGACGCCAAGCAGTGGGTGCGGCAGCCATTTTGGAACATCCTGTAGGACTAATTGTGTTTGCTCCGTGTTTGCTCCTTGTTATTGTCCAGCTGACAGCGAACCGGCAGCGGCTCATCCTGTCGTCACTTTTCCCAGGGAGCAAACAAGCGAGTGACAAGGTTCCGTAGCGTTTTTTCTTCTTTAGTTAAGTTGGTTGTTGTTTTTACCTACTACAGCCGATCCCCATCTCCCTCCGCTGTACAGAGGCCAGAGCAGGTGTATAGGTACGATTAGGCTTTATGAAGTTCTTTACATTAGGACTAGATACCATTTGGTACCAGACCTCAGAATAATGAATTATTGGTTATTAATTATAATCCTCATGTGGTCTCATGGCAGCTATCGATGTGTTAATACCACGACAGACGACTTCACGTGAATAAATGAGACATCCAATCACTGCACAACAATTCTCAAAGACAACGAAAGGAATAAGCAATCGGTGTATTTACATGTAAATTGTGTGCGTGGTCCTGTTTGACAGGGAACGAAACAAAGATGAGGTTTGGTTTGCGAACTATTTCCACTTTATTTTAATGACGGGCTAGCAACGCTCGTTTCAGCGTGTTGAACAAAGGGTGAGAGTTTAAGTGAAATGCGCGTGGTGCGCTCTGCCTTTTCTTAGCTTGGCCAATGTGGAACAATGCCAAGAAGCTCCATAATTTATTAAAGGGAAATGCATGCAAACGTTATATCATATTTATGCATGTGCGGGTTTTTAAGTTCAGATAATTGCTTATACAAATAAATAGAAACATTCGCTACAGCCAAGGACAGAGTACGTTTAACTTTGGGAGTTTAGTTAAATTATGCTCGGTTCTTACAGTTTAGTCTCACATGTTGTTCATATATTTGTTCAGATGTATCTTCCGGTAATCTCAATAAATTCCTCAACTTCCATTCCTCGAAGGATCCTTCGATATACTTTGTAGATATCAGCTACCTTTTGGAAAGGTCAGGCAATTCAATATCCGTTCAGATAATTATTTGAAAAATTGTCCCATTTGGGTTTTAGTCCAGGAAACAGTTCCCTGAAAATTGGACCACGGCATTTTAAGAGAGATTCCAAACGCTGGGATAGAAAACGTTTGAAGTGAACATAACAGTTTAGCACTATACAGGAAGTTAACACGAAGGTTTACACGTCAGCCTCGTTATGTGTCTCGTCAAGATCATCTGGCGAGTTCTGCCCGTGGGTTGGCTGATTATTCACTTATATTCCCTTATATGTGGTGTGTGTGTATTATATAATGTATTTCAATATAGTAACATTAGCAAACTACTATCTAATTGCGCAATTGTCAAGAGAAACAAAGAAACACGACATGCAAAATGTTTTCTGCACGATGATGTTTCAGGACATTCCAAATGAAAGGATTTAATCAACTGCTGTTCCCTTTGCCCATATCACAGGATTAGTGTGTAGGGAATACAAGTGCACCGCTTAGGGACCCTGTGGAAAGCAACGCAGCTTGTGATTTGTGAGATACATTGAGCGTTCCAGTGTTGTGAGAGCCCATTGGATGAGTGAGGATAGGGGGTGGTCCAATGGGACCGGCGCCATGAAAAATGCAGGGCCATCAACCGCAGGGACACCGCCTCGGAACATCAAACCCATTTCAGTGTGTAGGAGCCCTTCATTGCAGGGAGCATCATGGTGTGGAAAGTTCTAGTTCATGATGGCCATTTCATATTTTATCACTAGAGCATTAAGACCAAATACGTTTCACATGCATATGAGTGTATCCCATATAAGCATTTAGGTTTTATTTATTTATTTATTTTTTTAACCTCGCATCGGAAAGAACACAGCCGACCTACCAAAGTGTGTGTGTGTCTACACACAGGCATACACATGCGCACACTTGCTGCTCCCCAGACATTTAATGATACCAAAATAGTCATGGCAGGAGAAAACACAAACACTCACGCAACTGGAATATGAGCCAGACAGAGAGATATCTGTGCCACACTGCATAGGCAAAAAAAGGGGGGGAGAAAAACTCTATTTTAATAATGATATTTACAAAGCAAATGAAATATGCCAGGCTTGCAAATATGTGCTGCTGAACAGACAGTAAATTATACCTTCTGTGGTTACTTGAGCACAAGGATAATATAATGACCAATAAGCTGAGGGGAGCTGGTCTGGTGGGGAGTGGGAGCGAGGAGAGCCCCATTACTTAAATCAGATGGGAGAGGGAGGAGATTGCCATGTAGGTCCTGTCACAGGAGTTTATTTGGAGCCAGGCGGGCCGTGCGCTCGGCAACGAGGTCATGTGATGAACACATACCTGTATCAGGGCCTGCGTGTCACTCTCCGGCAGGTCACGTGACCGTGCCTGGCCCACCTAGACAGAGCGGTACGTTGAGAGGGAAGGGACTGGAGGCTGAGCTGACTCGATGCAAAAGCCTTGAGAGAAAACTCAAGGGCAGTGCGCCCTGCACCGGATCCTCCCAGCGCCAGCCCCCTCCGCTCAGACAGGCTCTCGCGGACGCCATATCAAAAGACGGACAGACAGACGGGATTCCAGACGACAAACAGCTGTGGCCCGTTCCCTGGCGTCTGTCTCATCTCCGCTGACAGACGGGCACGCGATGCCCTGGTGCGAGCTGGAAAACATTCGGGACATCCCCTAACGTGCCCCCCTGACAGGGCATCCCTTACACCCCCGACGTTCGCTCCGACGGCGGCCGGTCGTCATGCGTAGAGCGCCCAGGACTGGCGGGGCTTAACTGGTAGCGGCAGCACCATGTGGTTCGGTCCAGAGCTCAGGTCTCTTCACAAACCTCCATTTGGCCATCAGCACCAATAAAAGTGCCCTCTGAGGAGTGGATGCAGGTCCACCTGCCAGTATGGGCAGAGGGAACTGGAACTACGAGGACAGACTGGCTGATTAACATCACAAGAGACACATGGAGAAAGTTCCAGTTATTTTATATATATATATATATATATTTTAAAGCAGGATGCCATGGCTAATACTGCTATTGCTGCCTTGTAGGGGAAAAAAAAATCTTTTTGGGAGGTTGCCATGGAGATAGAGCCTTTCGAAAAGGTAATTGAAGAAATGCGTGTGTGAGTAAAGGGTGAGGGAGAGATGGAGAGGCAGAAAGAAAGAGAGAGAGAGAGACTCTATGGTATGTTCTTCCTGACTCTTGGCTGTCCTTTACAGAGGCTATGTGAAGATGACCCTTAATTACTGACCACATTGTCGCTGATAACAGCACGATACCGACACTTGTAGACGTGGGTTCAAAATAATTAAACTGTCCTACAGTTTTACTAAGAAACTAGTCAGACAAGGCCTTGGGGATGTGCAACAGGGGAAGCGTCTTTTTTTTTTTAATTACAGAGCTGACGGCACCAGGATAGAGGACACCTCAAACATCATGCAATGAGGATGCGTGGGCTTGGCGTGGACATGGTGGAGGACTGAGAAAAGGAGCTGTGGGGAGGGGGCGGGGCTTGTGATCGAGAGAGAGAGAGAGAGACAAGAAGAAGAAGAGAGAGGGTGGACGAGGATACATGGAGAGCTATGAAAGACTAAAAGAGAGACCAGCACATAGTGACCTGTAATAAGCTGAGACAGCAGCAAGCAGAGAGAGAGAGAGGGTGAGAGAGAGAGTGAGAGAAGGAGAGAGAGAGAGAGAGAGTGAGAGAGGGAGAGGGTGATGGAGAGAAAGAGAGGGAGAGGGCAGAGGTTTGGATTTTGGAGGGGGGGCAACGGAATGAAAAAGATGAGACTGAAGGATAGAGAGAAAGAGGGGGAGACAGGGACAGATAAGGTGAGAGACAAGAAAAGCAGACACAGCAAGATAGAGAGAGAGAGAGAGAGAGAGAGAGAGAGAGAGAGAGAGAGAGAGCGAGAGAGAGAGAGAGAGCGAGAGCGCAGTGCTGACATTCCCCCTGGTTTCTGTGGAAATACTGATAAGCATGTTTCCTCTCTTATTCTCATAGCAGGGGCAGCATCAGAAAACCATGCACTGAATACTAATGACCCCAGAACCGCTGTTTTGATTCACACTGAAGTGTGTAATTTGAACTCTGAGCCTGGCTCAGAACCTGTTCATGAACTCCCTGATAATTTCCTGAGGCCGTTTAGCAAACGTAACGAGGGCCCGCAGAACAAAAAAAAAAAGCTGCATACGTTTAATATGAAGATTGAACTTTGGGCATGAGGAAAATGATGGCTGATCATCAAGGCCTAATAGCTCTGCCCGATAATCATTTTGGCGGTAGCAGGATTTGAATAATTTATCGTTTTCACCGAGTGGCGGCGGAGGCGATAGCCACCGCGAGCACCGGCACCTCCGGCAGGCGAAGTCGGCCTGCGTCTGGCTAACGGCGGAGACACGGGGGGGGGAGATGCAGCACGGAGTCTTGGCGCTCGATCGTTTGGGGCGTGTCCTGGGATAAAAGACAAACAAAAGGTTTCAAATCACTGGAGGGCTATTTCAGCTGAGCACCAGGAGGAATCTGAAGCTTTAACACAGTACTAACATGCGGGGGGGCATTCCCTGCTGTGTGTGTGTGTGTGTGTGTGTGAGAGTGTGTGTGTTTCCTGGGAGTATGATGGGCCTTGACTAACAATAGCTGAGCAAAGGGGGGGGGGCAGCAATGCATTGAAATCACAAGCAATGTGCCATGTCACCTTCAGCATGACTAGGACAAAATATTAGTTTCTTAGTCCCTTTTCTTTCCATGCAGTTGCTCATCAGAGAGGGATGGCCTTTATTTTAAGAGCTGCCTCTCCATGGCAACGGCTTTGACTGACAGGTCAGGGCTAAGGTGTGACTCGGGCTTTGTACAGCATCCTTGACTTCGAAAGGATGTCAGGAGGTCTGTCTACACCAAAGCGTCATTATGCAACACCAAACGGCAGTCGCGCAAGGACTTGCTGTTTTACCGGAGCTTCGCGAGTTTGGTACACCGTGCGTTTAACGTTCCACGCCAGCGAGGGCCTGAACGTGACTCCGCTTCACGTTCTCGGGAAGAACAGCCTTTCTGCTTTGCACGTTAGCAGGACAGAGCAAGACATCACAAAAGCAGCGGCTGATGGGCGCGATGTTTGATGAACGGGGGGGGGTTAGCCGTAGACGACCCCCCCCACCCCACCCCACCCCACCAAGGGGAGGCGTCCTACTGCCACGCTGAATCTACTCCCCCGCAGACAACCTGGTGCTCCTCAAAAGACTGCCTCATATATACTGGATCCGCTGGTTCTTAATCTTTCACTCTTCCTGTGGTGACGTGCTGAGCACGTGCGTTCATGTTCGTGTCTGTCTGGGTGTGCGTCAGCTGTGGCTGTTAAAAGCTTCCAGCGGCGTTATCGGGGCCAGGCCGCGCGTGCCGCAGAGCGTTGGGAAGAAGAATCCAGAAACCCTTGCCTTATCGAGAAAGGGCCTCCCAAGCAGGGTGCGCAACCTGAGCTCCGGGCGGAGGGAAGGCTCAGTTGTACAGCCTGCAAATGAGAGACTGGATTGAA
>JAOXYF010000004.1:10631500-10647271 GCA_028565775.1 Sternarchorhynchus goeldii
GGGGGGGGGGGGGGGGGGAGCGTGAACGAGCAAGAGAAAGTGCATGAGACACAGGAGGGGCAGAAATCAAGAAAAGGACACGGAGAGGGAGAGGGAGGCAGGGCAAAATGAAGAAGCCAAGGGACAGTGAACAAGTGTGTGTGTGCGTGCATGCGTGTGTGTGTGTGTGTGTGTGTGTGTGAGGGGGCTCAACTGCTTTTTCTGCTTTCATCTAATTGTTCGCCGAAGCCCTGCGGAAAACTGGAAGTCACGGGGAGCCTTTTGTCCTTGGGATCGTGAGCACGGCGGTAATAAAAAGGCTCAGTGGTGCTGTGCGGCTCCCGCCGATCCATGGGCCTCCACGCGCCATCATCCCAGCCGCCGCCGCCGCCGCCGCCGCTCGCCTGCCCAGGATCTCGCCAGGGCCCCGGAACTGTGCATCACCTCTTATCACGCAGGCCAAGGGGAGGGTGTTGTACCACACTGCGTAGCCTGGAAAAAAAACGATATCAACACGATGGTGACAAGGATGAACCTTGGGGTGAAGGGTGCAGCCAGCAGAATGAATCTACATTTAAAAATCAAAACAAAAAAGCAAAGGTAAATGAATACAAACGGGGGCTGTGGAAGTGGCGAGGATCCATAAATCAGATATGAATTAATATCGCAGACTCCTGTTCCTCTCATTATGTTAGAGAGACTCAGAGCGAGAGCCAATAACAAACTCAGCGCTCCCAGTGCTAAGTTAATCGTGTGCTCCGTCAGTGGCTGCTGGGTGGAGAGTGATTGGATGGTGCTCCAGCAGGATTATGCTGCCGATCAGAGGGTGGAGGTGATGGTGGAGTGGTTGATGGGGTGGGTTGACCGTAAAGGGCTTCGGAACACAGAGCTCATATAACCCTTAGCCGGCCTTCAGGCTGGCCCTTATCCGGAACACTTAACCCGGATGCATCACGCAGGATCAGGCGGTGATAAACTGTGGCGTAGGCGAGGTTTTTACGGAGACGACCCCGGGCGGAGCGCTTCCCAGCGGCAGGCTAATAAAAGGCTAGAAGAGGTAGTCAGGGTGAGGGCACTCACCACGGGGGGGTGGGGGTTGGGGGGGGATGAGTCACAGGCTGAGACTCTGCTTAGCAGCAAACGTCTTTGATTCGCCTGTTCGTCTCAGCGAACGTGATTCACTCGCGGCGCAAATCGCACATTTTCTCTGAGCATGGAGCAATTAGTCCTGGTTGGCCAGGCACTGCCTCTCCTTCCATCACGAGCATAACCTGCGCCTAAAAATAAACAGCCTACAGAGAGGGGGGGGGGGGGGTGTTCGACATATCCAAGTGAGGATTGACGCATAGCCAAGGGCTTCAGCTGCAAACAGGCCAACGAACGGCCCAGTCATCTGGAAGAATTACATCCCTCATTAATATTAATGAGCACATTTGCATTGCTTGAGCTCGCTACCTATGGGCGGCGCAAGCTTGTGAGGCCATCTGAGAGAGACCTGCTAGAAGAGGGCCATTTCTGCTTCCAGCATGATGGGTTAAATGCTGGGCGTGCTAATACCAAAGGGCCGTTCTCCACTCCCACTGCCTCTCAGACTTTATAAACATAATTTCAGCTCTTGGGGGATAAAATCAGCACGATCACATAATTCACAGCCTAGTAGTGTAATCGGAACAGTGGTGTGGGGACAGAACCGTTTCAGGGTAAATGGGGTTTGTGTTCAAATCTCACTCAAGGCATCACCTTGTGTTGGTTCTTCTCAGCCTTACAACAAACCCACAGACGTCGCGCTTAAGGGAGCAGGCCTCAAGAGTTTTGCAGATAACGCAATTTCCGACACAGGCTTTTTCCGCAATCTCCCCATAACGTATTCGAACCCTCCACTGCGTCTTGAGGAACCGCTCAGGTGGCTGACAGCATCACCACTGGGAGAGGTACGCTTCCTGTCAGCACCGCGGAAAAGTGCGGTTCTGTTACCAGGGCAACTGAGGAACACGTCTGTGATTGGCCGAGGGGGCAAAAGTCTGCTGTCACTAGACGTTTCAGTAAAAGGCTTTTCTGGAAACCGTCGCCCCAGTGACAGGCCTTCTTTCACTTGACTTTACTAGAGACAATACAGGGGGGGCAGCATCAAGAACAAGAGAGAACAGGCGGGGCTGTGTTTCAGATCAGGCTCTTATTTTGCATAGCGATACAGGGCCGAAACCAAAATAGCACTCGGAAAGGACAAGGCCACGCATGTCAGAGAGGGGTTGGACAGCACACGTGCAGTTATTCCGGTTATTTTGGTTTTCTCTTTTTAGCCGAGAGAGTACTATGGCCCCCTGACATCAGCGAGCCTTTGACATTTGACAAGCCGTATCAGAGGTGTGAGGTAGTGCAGCTGAATTTATTTCTGTGGGATAGCAAGGAAGTCAGAGACAGAGGGAAAGTTGGACAGAGAGAGAAACAAACCCGGCAAGCGAAAGAATGACAGCTAAGGTAGAGGGAAACATACACGGTGTTTGTGTGTCAGTGAGAGAAACAGGAAGAGAAACAATGGTAGAGAAAAAGTGTGTGTGTGTGTGTGTGTGTGTGTGTGTGTGAGGTAGAGGGAGAAAGAGAGAGAGACAGTAGGGAATTTGGCGGGAATTTGACCCGCAGAGACGCTACCTGGCAAGTGGTCGAGTCGGCTTTGAATTTGTCAAGGGACAGTGTGGCAAGGGCCGTAATACACCCGGCAGCTACTGGCAGGGCGGGGCCTCTGACAGGAACATTCTGTTCACCACTTAAACACAAAATGGCATCAGAGTAGAACAGCCGGGCCTGGTTTTGCCCCCAGTCTCTTCCATGAACTCCACCGGCTGCACTCTGGAGAACCTGTGAAGCAGTGGAGAAGTTATGCCTGCAGGAGTGAGAGACATGGAGACAGAAAGAGGAAGAGAGAGGAAGAGAGGCAAAGAGAGAGAGAGAGAGAGAGAGAAAGAGATCCACCTTTTCCATTTCTCTTAAGAGGGCCTCGATGGAGCAAGGATTGATTGGTTCATTTGGTTTGGAAAGTGGATCCCTGAAAACTTGTTTCTTCAGACTGCAGTGACAAATGAGCTATCGATTAGTTGTTTACAGTCTAAGGGAACAACACCTTAACAGTGCATGACAGAGTTCATAATGTTATATCCCCCACAGGCGACCCACTGCACCAGGGCGCAAACTGTTAAATATCACGGCCTGTTGAGTGTTGAGTACCCAGCGACAGTAAGTGCCAAAACATCAGGAAACAGGACAGCAAACCAGGCATCTTGGAAACTGAATCCCAAAGTTAATATTCGCTACCTTTCCCCGATGCCCTTGGATCAGTGCTAATCTTGCCCGTGCTGACTTCCCCGCGTCGGGGAGTCGGAAGGAAGAACCAATGCGACCAAGTCCACTGCTGACATTTTTAATTGATCGGGATGGGTGAGTAGCCGAAAGAGCGGTAAGGCGGGAGGGTTCAGACCAGCTCAGCGGCAGCCGCTCTCTGGGCAACGTAGCAGGAACCTTTGCTATTGATTGAAGCCAATTCTCTTAAATGTCAGGTTAAAACTCCCGGTCACTCGGTTATCAGCAGACATTAGCCGGCTTGCTTAACACTAAGTGCCGTGGGTTCCTTTGGCGCTGCAGACAATTATGAAATGTCATTAGCATGTGCGGCGCATAGCCAATTAGGGTCGTTAGCATTCGCCGGCGCGCTGTGATCCTACCTGGCCTGAGATGAATTAGCAGGAGGCACGGCGGGTCACGCTGCCACCGGAAGGTTCTATTCAGCGTGCTTTTGCAAAGCCAGCGCTCATCACCGTGGCATTGTGTTTTGAGTTTACATTCGCAGGCTCTTTGTAGTCCTTTGCTCGATGATTTGCTCAACCAGCTGAGGGAAGCAGGATCAAAGGTAACCTAAGGTCAGGGTTAAGAACTTGAGGATGATCACACTCACATGTGGGGGGTGTGTGGCTGGGGGGAGGGGCTTTCGCCAAAGAGAAGGTGCAGGGGTGTCAAAGTAGGAGAGGAAATGGAGCGTAGCGTAAAGTGCATCAATACTGTTCCGCCCTGCCTGTGTGCTGCTCATTTATTGGCTCAGTAAAGTCCGTTGGCGGGTTCCTGCCACGATCATCATACAGCACACACCTTAACTGGGTCAGGACCGGAGAGGCGCACCCTGGCTGCCGCCTGCTCTCCGCGTCGCTAGGGCCAACCGCAGATCCGCTATCACTCCACGTCCAGGGCGGGAGAGTTCACCTCACGCTCCAGAACGGGGCTAAATAAACAAACAAACAAATAAATAAACATTAAGTGAGCATTCTGCTGACTCGCATCAGCATGTATAAATAGACACATTTCCTGGCATGAATAAAATGGTGAGATGCACTAAGACCTCTCCAAGTCATTGAATTTATTAAGCCTCTGATATCATTTAGATGACTGACAGATACATTGATTTCTTTTAAAATTGTCAAGAGGCATACTTTCTTAAATTAATAGAGAGAAGCAAATATTTTAATACGGATAAAAGTCTACTGCCTGCTTGATCATGTTGACTACAAAGATTCTGACAGTATAGTCATTTTCTTTCAGGGAAATTTTAATTTAATGGGATATTTTCTATTGTGCTGAAGCAAGATAAGCGTAAATTACTGATAGAACTGTATTGGTAACTGCACCTTTATTACACATTACAGCCATTTCAACTTAGTCTTAACTTGCAAAATACTTTTCTTGGTGTTCTGTTTCATAATTAATTACAGGGACATCAAATGTAAATGTCCACAAATCTTTTGGTCTACTTTAGATTGACAGGCAAATGTAGCACAAATGTAATATTTT
Organism: Sternarchorhynchus goeldii; assembly: GCA_028565775.1. Taxonomy (NCBI): domain Eukaryota; kingdom Metazoa; phylum Chordata; class Actinopteri; order Gymnotiformes; family Apteronotidae; genus Sternarchorhynchus; species Sternarchorhynchus goeldii. The sequence goes on from JAOXYF010000004.1 coordinate 10,636,313, forward strand.
TATGACTTCAAACGCCGCTAACAAACAAAAAGAAAAAAAAAGAAAGAATACGGAACTTTGAGATGTGGCTGAAGTTGAAACAGACAGAACTGTGGAATAATAATCATAATAGAACTTTTATATAATATATTTTATACATTTATATAAAATATTTTAAACAATGTTTCCATCGTTTCATAACGTTGAACTGAGCTGTGTGGAGCACAAGTAACCATGGGAATGTGCCAAACTGTTCCCTTCTCTGTCAGGAAGACATGAGGTGAACATTCCAAGATTCTGAGAATGAGCCAGTGAACCTTCACAGATCCAGTTCATATCAGAAACTCACAGTTTCTTAGACACGGGTTAATGCTGACAAGGGAGGAAAGCAAGGACATTACAGGGGTCAGTCTGATCTGATACGCAAGTCCTACCTGCTGTAAGTACATCAGCCAGCTGACCAGCAGGCAGCCAATGGGGAGAAACTGTGAGCAAGAGAGAATTCTAGCGAGCCAATCAGACGTAGTGTGAAGGTTTCCCCTCAGCAAATTAGTTTTGATATACTTAAGATTAACTAACAGTTAAAGGTTAGCTCTTGAAACTGAACTGCTGAAATTGCTCCTTGTTGGGTTCTTTGGAGTAAAGTTCATTCTTTATTTTTCAAATAGAAATATCTTAGATAGTAGGACAAAGAATATTACAAAAGAAACCAGAGACCCGAGTCCTTGGAATGAGCCTGTGCGTCTCCGACAAAACGAGCACTTATGTTTACTCACACTAACAAACAAACAAACAAACACTGTCTGGGAATTAGATCGACACTGATTTCTTTTTATAGATTTGACTTCCTTGAATAATCAAGAATGATACGGAATGTATTATATGAATTTTAACAATGTCTGTGGCTTCCAAACCATGACATACAAATTACACACATTACTTGTAACCTGCTCCTTCATTATGAGTCACCTTTAAGTCAGAAACACTTTTTTAAGTTCTGTAAATTGCGAAAAAGAGGCTTTCGCTTTGTGGTGATAGCAGTAGCCTCATTATGAGACACGTTTGAACCAAAGATATGGTCATTTCCATGTCGACTGGGCCTATAATTAGCGTCCATGTCTTGTCAATGTAAAATAGCCTCCTCAGAAATGAGATCGTACCACTGGTTGTCTTCTGCTGTTCCTCTGACAGCTGTTGTACTTAAAATGTGATTGATTCGTCTTTCCAGTGGTGAGGAAACATTCTAACACCGGTAACGTCTTCGTCCTGTGGGTAAAACACAGTTATTGATTTTGGTGATATCAATAGAAATGATATTTTCCAGCCAATTGCATGGAATCTTTCAGCACCACCCATGGATGTTGTTGTTTTTGTTTTGTTTGCTACATCTTATCATCAATGAGATGCAGAACAAAGGTTAAAGAGAAGAAGAGCAGTTGGGTGCAGCTTAGCAGCTTCTGAGAGAAGATGTGCTCCCTAATGAAGCGTTCACTCGAAAAGAACACATAGTCCGTTGTTTGAGTTTCTAATCTATATCATAGGAATATCACAGTAATATCACAACACAATGATAGCAATGACTTAATTTGGTCAGAGGCTTAGAAATCCAAACAACAGCTCAGGATTAATTTTGCTGATGTAAATTTCATTGCTGTACAAAAATGTCCACTGCAACTCACTCAGTACAGTAAAAGGCATCACACAGTTTAGCTTATTAAACTGCAACATTTATCACTTTTTTATTGGATTTCCATGTGTAGTCGATCTAGAGCACTGGAACTTAATAATGGGAATGAGGAACAATTTCTCTGGAGCTAAAGTCAGCTGGCGGGAAGGAGGAGGCGGGCTCCTCCGGTGGTCCGCCCCCGGTCCTACGGATACTCCGCCCCCCGACAGACGGCCGTTATTAAAACAATCTACGCTGCCACGGCTCCTGTTCTGGTTGACATTTCCACCGTTGGCTTCCAGCGTCTCGCGGCTGTGGCGGGAGGGGAAATGTCAGCGCACATCTGTGCGTCCACGCTATCGCTCGGGGCCGGGGCGTCGTGCGCCAGGGTAGGCAGGCCCCCGTGGAGCTCCTCACGGCCAGACAGCGCTTCCGCAAACAAATCCGGACGAGCCAAATGCTGCTGCCAGTTATGGGCTCAGCCTGGCCTGGCATTTACCGGAGCGCCGAGCGGATAAACGTGTGTCCCTCAGTAAAACGGGAGGGGCAAATCGTGATTAAACTCAGCGAGATGGACAGCAATTAGAGGCGATTTATTGGAGTAAAGGTTATTCTGGTTTTTACACGCACACACACGCAGAAAAAAACTGTACACAACAGAAAAACAACAGATGGCGTTTCACAGTGCGAAACCGCGTTCGTTTTTACGTTGTCAGCGACGGAGTAATAATGCCGAAGTGTTGTTTGTCTTCGAACGCCTCGGCAGAACGACGAGTTATGCGATACCAAAGTTCCTTTTTTATTTTTTTGTGAGGCCAGCGCTTCCGAAAGGCAACCGTAAGGGTTCGGGGTGCATTGTCATCCGAATCAACGGAACACCACAGTAATCGCGTGAGAACCGGACCATGGAGAGTGAGCGGAGATCCTGGGCGTTAATTAAATGGCGTGGGGTGGAGGCCAGAGCTCTGTGAGTTCACACCACGCTTCCCTGGCCTGTCCAGCAAGGGCCTGGTGGGTCTCCATCTCAGGAACGCAACTAATTGGACTACCTCCTATCTGCACTTCCTACTTGTTCTTCTCCTTCTTTTTTTGTTAAAGAAACATGAAAGAGGATCTGTGTGATGAAAGTGAGCCAGGGCCATCATTCGGGGAAGTTTTTGAAGAACTTCTGTTCATCTCTGTTTCTTTATTTTCTGCTTTGTTTTTCCCTTTAAAAACCGCAGGACAGTTTCTCATAGTGGGAGCTTGGCCGCATACCTCTGTTTGGGAGCGTGTGCTGTTGCTGTGTGAGGATGCGAGTGTGTGTGAAGGTTGTTTGTTTATTTATTTATCTATTTATTTATTGCTGCAGTGTTGAGAATCAGAGAGGAAATAAAACAAGTACAGTGGATGCAAAAGAGGAAGATTAGCATGTGGAGAACATATGGGGTGGGGTCGGAGGGTACCGTAGCTTACAATGTTGAAAGAAGGCCTGAGGAAAATTAAGATATACTGAATTTGCTCAAAAGAGTCTTTGAGATGTCACTAGCTGAGCTGGCAGATGCTCTGCTGGGAACAGTAATGGCGTGAGAGAAAGGGGGGGGGGGGGCGGTAGGCACCAGGCCAGGGGAGCATGGCCCTGTGGTTGGAGAGCTTCGACACTGAGGCCTCCGCTGTGGACCGCGTGGCCTTCCTGTCAGTGCTCAGCCAATCCGGCAGCTCAAAGGCACACAAGTGTGTGAAGGTTCCACCAGCCCGGAGGGAATCAAACTCGGAAAAGCTGACATTCGAAACGGATCGCATTTCGGGCCGAGTGGCGGGGCCGAGTGGCGGGGCCGAGTGGCGGGGCCGAGTGGCGGGACCTCTGCGGCAGCGCTCCCCGGGCAGAAACAGATCCTGCCGACGCCAACGAAACACCAACGGAGGAATCCTCCGCTTTGGCCCGGACTCCCGAGCGGGCGGGGTAGGGAGTCTGAGTGCTGAAGGCTACACCGGCGACAGATCGAACGTGCCGGGCACCGCATATGTGGAGGATGCCGACGCGGTCGTTACCTGATCAGATGCATTATCAGATAAACAGACGTGATGAGATCTGGCCTCCGCCGCTACACTCGCCTGCTCCCGCCTCCTGCCAGGCGTCAGCTTTCCACGGCATTAGCCGTGGATTTATTGCCCAGGGTTGCGGGCCGTCGACACGAGTGCGATATAGCATTTCGCTGAGATAGTGTCCCACTGTGGGTGTAATGATGTTATTCCTCATCTTATCACAGGCAGATGATCTGTGCAGGTGCCCTTTCCAGCAACCAGATTACAACCAGTTTGGTTTTATTCCGTGAAGCCATGGCACCCTCCAGTCTGGTTGGGGATTGGCCGTGGGGCTCGCGGTACGGCGGGGGGCAAAACCGATTAGCGCTGTTGCATAGAGACTGAATGAGCTGGCAGAGGTGGTGCATCACTGATGTATGACATCAGATAAAGAGCTGTGAGACGGGGAGAGGGGGGTGGGAGGGTGGGTGGTGTGGATTTAAATTCCCCACTCGGCCTTGACGAGGTACACAGGTGGCGCCTCTGCTTGCTTTATGGTCAATTGGATTAATAATTGGGGCTAACAGGCCATCACCATCAAATTGCCAAACACAGAAACAGTCTGGGAGGACATATTACCTTAATAAACACGCCACCTCTGGTTTCTTTATCACTTTTTGGACGTGTCTCTGCTGTGGAAGGCGGTAACTCACTCTGCTGAAGTACTATGGGGAACTGAAGGCCTTGTCTATAAAAACCAACGCATGGACGTCGCTCTGGCTTAAGCGAGCCTACATCTACTAATCACTGAATTGTAGCTACAACATTGGCCAGGTGCTTTTATCCCGAGTGACTTACATATTCATCAGCATGACGGCATGTGGCCCGTCTGGGAACCGAACCCATGACCTTGGCAGCACTTTTGCTCTACCTGCTTTCCCTCTTTAACCACTTTAATCTTTTAGTTCCATGTTTTACGTAATGATTTTATCTCCCATGTTTTATTTTATGCCCCGTCGTGTAAAATGTCCAGTCTTGATTGATGGGATTTTGTGTGAAATTGATTCGTCCGTCTGTGCTTTGTGGACGAGGTGTGTGGGCACGTGTGTGTGTGTGTGTGTGTGTGCGTGCGCGCGTGCGTGGCACTCAGTCGGCGAAGGATAATGAAGTTCTCTTGCATGGTCTTTGCGTGATTGGCAGATCAGAGAGGTGACACCGATATAACTTAAGCACCTTCATTGCTGTGATTACTGGTGCTTTAAATTCGTGTATTAGACCCACAATTAAGACTGATTGCTACTCTTTTTGGTCTCCTTTGCGCATCACAAGCTTGCCAGACTTAAGTCTGCAGCGATTAGCCTGGGCTCTGATGCTAAGCCCTTGTGTCCCTATTATAAAACATCCACTTCAGAGGCCACTGATGGCAACCTTCAGATTTGCACCGACAAAGTAAACGTGAGCATAGTCAGAAAATGGAAGGTAATTGATGTAAAAGAAAAATCATCCTAGATTAGAGGACAGAGACTTTTACCGAGAGTAGTCAGGACAGTAGCCAAGCTTTCAGAGTGAACTCTCTCAGTGAAGGTAATTAGAAATAAAAAAAAAATAAAAATGCTTTTTATATAACCGGTTACACATATTGGACCTAATTGCCAAGAGATTAACCTATTAGCTCTGATGATTTAAAACGCTTGGTTTGTTAGGATCATTCTACATGGGGAAAGCCGCTGCGTTGGGAATGTTATTTTGTATATTAAAAACTGAACCTGAGATGTAAAGGGGACTCGGTTGGTACTATAGCAATATGCTGAACTGTTGGACCGTTAAGTGAGCCTGCATGTACACCGCTGTTCAACCTCCTTAAAATCAAGGACATTGTGCTTCTGGTAAAAGTCAATAATGTATATTTCCTAAGGTAATGCAGGTATGGATGAAATAGTTACTCTGTGGCTGTATCAGATATCAGTTTGTGTAAGTACTTCATAAAAATTGTATATTATATATACTTACATATTTATAAAATGTATTCCTGACATGCATTAAAAATAAGACTGTAAATGTGTTAAATCGCACCTTTTTTTTGACAGAAATAAGGTTTATGAAATATATGATTTATTCATTTACACCTCAGGCTCACCTGACCAAAGTCTGCTGAAGGCAGGATTACACCACTCCCTTAGAAGGATGATCTAACTGTCGGGCCAGGAGTCCCGCAGCTGTCTGTAAACGAGGGCTGTGAGGCAGGATAACACCCACCCTGGGAGGAGGAGCCACCGTGCCTGTTGGGGGGGGGGTCATGGTGTACACGTGCATCAGCCTGTTTCTGTAAACCACCGGAATGTCCTTCGGACGGGACAAACTGGTTGGATTAGACAGGGTGAAAAGAGTCACACAGTTCCCAGTGAGCGCATGGCAATACTGAGCTTATTTCCCAACATAAATTTTTTTTTTAATGTTTTATCCTAGAAACATGGAGCAACTTGGTGTTGTAATTCTAGTACTGCATGTCCACATCGCTGAAGCTATGGGGTGTGTGTGTGTGTGTGTGTGTGTGTGTGTGCTCCCTACCCTGTGTAACCCCTCTGTGGTCTCTGGTTTCCCTTCACAGCGCGCATCGTGAAGACCAAGCAGTGGTGTGAGATGGTGCCGTGCCTGGAGGACGAAGGCTGTGAGCTGCTGGTGAACAGGTCAGGCTGGACCTGCACCCAGCCCGGGGGCCGCGTGAAGACCACCACGGTGAGCCTCCTGCGCACACGCCCATGCTCTCAGTGATGCTCTCAGTGATGCTCTCAGTGATGTCCAGCCCCACTGGACCCCGTTTAGTGACCAGCTGTCATAAAGAAGCATGAGTATTTGAAGTCAAGGCTTAGAGAAACCGAGGACTTCTTCTTGGTAGATTCAAGACTGCGTAAGATTTGTTTGTGAAAGGTAAGAAAAGAGTGAGAGATGGAGCAGGAAGAAAACAGAGGCAGGGTGGAGAGGCAGAGAGGTGGGGTTGTGCATGAAACTCCACAGCTTCTGTCTGTGCTGTGAACTGCAATTAAAACTTCTTAATTTGGATTCACTAGTTATGTGCTGCTCCATTGCATCTCTCCTGGTCTTGTAGTATAACTGATAACTTTATTAAGACTGTGGACTTCAGTACCATCACTGTCACCTGATTACTACTTTGTTGTAGTGGTAATTCACTGGTAAACAAGTCAGAGAGGTATACACCAAAATGGACATGAGGATGTAAAAAGGAAAAGAATTTGTTTCCAATTTGGAAGCAGGGCCTACCACACCCAACCCTTTTATGAAAAGAAATCCCATTCAGCTCAGTGTATCTGTCAAGTCCTGGTTTAAGGATTTGCAGGAACAAGGGAGGGTGGCGTGTGCAGTTCTAGTACCCTGTTTCTTTGCACCAGTGGGATGATAAACGAGACTCGCCATATCAGGATGGAGGGCCATGGTGTGTGTGTGTGTGTGTGTGTGTGTGTGTGGGGGGGGGGGGGGGTGGTAGCAGCGAAGCACCCCGCTGCCTCCATGGTTCGGGCTGGGCCCAGGTGCGAGGGCCCAGGAGAGTGCCCAGCGTGCTAACTTCACCTGCTTCTATCCCCCATTTCCGCGGAGATGGTGCTTGATTTTACAGTGAGTTACACTGCCCAGTTCTATGTATATGTATCAGTTAATAGAGTATGTGAAGTTCAGTGCCATATCTATGAGAATGTTTTTTTTCATGGCTAGGAAAAACCATTTTTATTACACTACGAGACTCATAAAAAACAAACACACACACATACACACACACACACATTTTATATATATATATATATATTTAGTTTGTAGTTTCTCAGTTAGAGGTGGTACTGTGGGTGTTCATTCCAACAAGTTTACTGTAAGTCCCCTCCCTGTGTTTCATATTTAATTTGAGCTTCTGTTCTATTCCAATGATACATATTTCATATCTAACACAGGCTGCCATGTGTGAATGTGTTTGTGTGAGAAAGTGAGAGAGAGAGAGAGAGAGAGAGAGAGATTCAGTGCGTTTGTTTCTGGGTCTTGATCTATTCTAGGTTCCCTTTGCTTGCCATAAGAAGCTGCCAAGTATAAAATTATTGCCTATCTTAAGTTTTAATAAACATGTTTAAAGAGGTCAGACTCATGCATATCACAGTAACAAGTGCAGACACATAAAATGAGCTTCTTTTTTTTTTTACTTAATTACTTAAAATTACACAGTGTATTGCACAGTAGTTAATCTACGAAGAATTAAAGGGGTGGTGTGCTACACATCATGTCTCAGGATCTCATGCAACAACTCATAAACAGATTATTTTCTCAATTACCTGCACAAGCAATTTAAGGAAACACATCCACTATTAAATTGTGAACAAAATTTTGAAGTGTATATATCTGTCTTGTACAATAACTCTGCCATTCTAAAAAAAAAAAACTCAAATAAACAAAACATAGCCTAATAGATGCCATTTCATTACTTTGCGGAAGACATTTTGAGTTTAAATATATGAATTAGATTAGACTTGATGTATATTTATGGTGATTTGAGCTTGTTTGACAGCGTTATTTGCCTTTATGTTTTACTTTGCTATTTAAATGCATATAGTTACTTATTTCCAGACCAGGATCACAGTCCAGACATGCTAAACTACAGCAGGAACTGCAGCAGTAGACATTCATTTGTCTCTTATAAATGCTTGATGTACCAGCCTGTCTAAAAGAATGGGCTGTGCATGACTAGCCATTGACTTTAGAACGGACAGATTTGCCATCGGTTAATGTGTGGTTTAAGTCATTTGGCAGTATAAGATGTTTGATAGTGGCCACCTAGGGAAACATCTTCTGGTAAAATGCCTGTCCAACATCTCCTGCTATGATGGTTATTATCTTGCCTTGGTCTGTATAATAGACTTCCTCACTTTATTCAAAGGTGCCCTGGTTTGATGAGACTTTTTAAAAGTATTTTTAAAATTTTATACCATTTCTTATATTAATTATATTTTTTAGTACTTTTTACAATTTTATATTATTTTTTAGACAAATAGGGCAGGGTACATAGTCATATATAGGCATTTTGGGATGTCAAATATGCTAATTCAAAATCTGAATGGATGCAGGACCTTTGTTCAACCAGGAGGCATTTATCTTGTTTACATTTGTCATTTAAATATCTGAAGTTACAAATGTTAAGTTATTTATGTGATTTTTAGCTGATCATGTTAACATATAAACTGAAAATCCTTTTGTGATGAAACACTGAACAAACTACAAGTGACAGGCAATTTTAAGTTAAGGCCTCATTACTACAGTACAGCAAAAACAAGAGAGAGAAAAATTCTCTTTCCAGAGAATTACCTCTCATAGTAATAAACCCCTGGTGTCCTTTGATCCTCCATTTAAATAAGCACTCATTACCACTATCTTATTTGTGATTCGCTCAGTGTGTTTGTTTTTTTTTTCTTCCACTTTTCCTCAGAGAGCAAAGTGACTCATATGAGATTGCAGTTACTTCAGCTGCAATAGTACATTAGTTCATGGCATAATCCGTTTCTCCAGGCGTTTCGGCCAATCTCAGGCCCAGCCGCGGAATCCGGGGACGGTCTCTGTCTGACCCAAACAGGGACCAAAATCAGGAACAATGAAACTTCACTGATCAAACCTGAAGATAGATAGTTTAGTGTGTGCAGTCATTCGAATGAGCTGGAGCATGAGGGAGAACAAAGGTTTAAGGATCCATTAGAGAGAGAGACAGAGAGCGAGACAGAGAGAGAGAGACACAGAGAGAGATAGAAACACTACTACATTTTGCCCTTATAGAAAGAAACTCAGCACCTCTTCACTGTAAAATATGTAACAACATGTAACTGAGTAACACACTCAGTAACTAATGTGTTACTGACATTTGAGTAACACACTGTACACTAGGACACTGAGTACACCTCCAATTGTATATCAGTCTATATCCTGTTCTATTATTCCTGATTTTAACTAATTTGTTATAATTTATTGTTACATGTTTTACTTTTATTGTTATGTTCGTACAACAGTCATTAATATCATTGTTATTTGCACAGAATATGAACAAATAACAATGTTCATAAAAACATTGTTATTTGCACCGAACATGTTCAGCTCCAAACTCTATGCTATAACAAAATTGAACCTGACACTGTCATGCTAACAAAGCTACCTTGAATTGAAAGAGAGAGAGCAAAAAGAGCAAGTGAGAGAGAGATAGTGAGACAGAGGAAGAGAGAGAGTGAGGGAGAGAGAGAAGAAGAGAGAGTGAAGTAGAGAGAGAGAGAGAGAGAGAGAGAGAGAGAGACAGTGAGGGAGAGGAAGAGAGAAAGTGAGGGAGAGACAGGGAGAGAGAGTGAAGGAGAGAGAGGATGAGAATGAGGGAGAAAGAGAGGAAGGGAGAGGGAAAGAGATTAGCTCCTATTAGCATGAAGTCCATTTAACTTATTCGAGTCACTTGGAAATCAGAGCGCATCAGAAGCTAGTCCTCGCCTCCCTCCCGAGCTCCTCGTGAGATGAGACGACGGCAGCACTCTCGGATTTTCCACAGCAGTATCTCTGCAAGAGTCATTTCATCAGGCTGGACGAGCAAACGGCAGTGCCGAGAGATTTCAGGCGGGTGGGGGAGAGCCTGTGGCCATAGTTCCATCATAGATTAAATTACTTTGACACACTTCTTCACGCTGAACAGCCCTTCCGGTAATTTTGCTGAAGCTTAGCAACACCAGTGTTAAACAACGTAGACCTTTGTTGAATTAAAAAAAAAAATAAATAAACAATGAAGAAACTGGTCAAATAATACACCTGTCGCAGGAAGCGGGTTGTTCAGGGAGTGCTTTACGTGAAAGCCTCAGATCATAATAATTGAACCCATTAGGAATCTTCTTTTGTAAGGCTACACTCTCCTTTTCCCCTTAATGCTCTGATTATACCATCAGAGCAAGTGTGCCCTTAATCAGCCATTCAGCTCTGCGATGATTGTGCGTGTTTAATCACGGAAAAGAGGCCTCGAGTCCACGCCATCCGCTGAGAGCGTGCAGTGATGATTACAGTGATCAGTGATGTTGCGCGGGCGGGCGGCTCGTGGGAGCTCGGGCTGTTTGGTTGCCAGTGTGGCCGTGTTTCTTTCTCTCCACCCCCACGGGCGGGCAGATCACGAGCGCCCGCCGGCGGAACGCCGCCTCTGCTTCCGCGGGCGATCCGTCGCCATGGGAGCCCGTCCGCAAGAACCGTCAGGCGGAGGAGGACAACGGCGAGATGTGGATGGAGCGTGCAGGGCAGCGAGAGAACAG
>JAOXYF010000004.1:10670700-10692948 GCA_028565775.1 Sternarchorhynchus goeldii
CACACACACACACACACACACACACACACACACACACACACACACACACACACACACACACACACACACAAAAAAAGCCATAAAGCTGCATTTGTAACATAACAAATAAAATTGCTATACCAGGGCTGGCTGAAGAACCATATGTATTTGGAGCAAAATAAAATACACTGATGTGCCAGAATATCTCTGTACAGTACAAGACTTTTGAAGATGTTCTTAACTTGCTAACATGAACAATGACTATAGAGGGTTCTCTTACTCTTCCATTCCTCCCAACTTCTGCTTCTCTCTCTCTCTCTCTCTCTCTCTCTCTCTCTCTCTTCTTCGTGTTGTCTCTGCTCTGCTGTTTCACCGATGGTTCTCATGTCTTCTGAAGCCTCCCTGGCGTTGCAGCGTTACCCCAACAACCAATCAGACGTCAGGAGCTGAAAAAACAGAAGAACATAACAGTAGTTTCGTGCTGCTCTGATTTATCAGTCACCTCCACATCTAAAGATATGACATCTTCCTCCTCTCCTCATCTTCATGACGATGTGTCAGGGTTCCTTCCAAAGCCACCTGTTCATGCTGCAGTCAGAGGTCAGGCAGTTTTCCAACACATATATGGACCACACTATGTCTCACACACTCACTCTTTCGCTTTTTGCCCCACTCATCATGTACACACACACACACACACACACACACACACACACACACACACACACAGTGTAAAAGAAAGAGAGAGAAAGAGATTCTCGTATTATTTTTTACTGGGAATTTCCATTAACTTCTGAATTACTGTAGGTGATACATGCTATACCTACACATCAATAACCAAAAACACTCATTTTTATGACAAAATAAATTATAAAAGAGAAGTCAAACCTTTTACAATCATCACCAGGATATTTGGTCCCCAAATAGAGATAAATACATATCAATAAGTCCCCACCCTGACACAGAGTTCACAGAAGGCACTGGTTGGAAATGGTGGATTTGCCACCGAAAGCTGGTTGTGCCGAATCACATTAAGAGCTAAAACGTGTTACTCTCTGCAGAGCATATGGTAATCTGAACTGATGCCATGCCGTGTCATAATGCCCACGGAAAAAAACGGAATAAATAAAACAGTGCAGCCCAGCTGCAGAGGAGGTCCAATGGAGAACCGAGGAGAGGAAGAAAAGAAGATGAACAACATAAGGGAAGTGGGATGGAGAGGCGGTGAGAAAACAGCACAGAAACAAGAGCTTCTCTAACAACATATGATGGTACTAAAGGAACGACTGCAGGAAGCACCATACGGACTTTCTAGATTTGGTTCAAACTGTATTTTGAGCACCAGTTATTCATGGAGAACAGTAAACTCCTCGGGAATGTCAGATAAGCTCTACAGTAACATCTGTTCCTTACGGAGCGCCAGAAAGAGCAGCCAGTCACGTGACCGTTCTGGCAAAATAATAATTCCTTTTCATTGCTGGTTGCAGAAAATTCCAGACTGTTTTCAATTGGTTTTGGGGGATTATTATTATTATTATTATTGCAATTGTTGAAAAAAATTCAATGATGACTGACTTTTTCTGGAATGGCAGCTGGCAGAGTGCCACAGGAGCCGCAACGGTTGCCACGGCGAAGTGACCGTGACGTAGCCTCTCGTCGGCGGGCGGCTCGTGCCAAGCCGATCTGGATGGGACGGCCCCCGCGCCAGTGGAGCCGGGCTCCAGGAGAGGCGCACTGTTCCGGAGGCACTGACCTGCCTTCTGCCTCCTCCTGACTCCACCAGCAGTGGGGTCCCAACAGCAGCTGTGCTCCAATTACAAACTCCTGACACTGCCTGGCCTGCATTAGCATTTCATTAGGACCCCCCATCCTCCCCCGATTCAGACAGGGCTCAGCAGTGCCACTGACCACACCGAGCCCCTAATTGCCTCTTAATGTTGCCTGCAGCTTGGGTGACTCCTTCCCTGTACCTCCACCCCCCCCCCACCTCCTCTTTTCTCTCTTCCTCTTAATCTCATCCAGTATATGGGACATTGCCTTAACCTTTCTCCTTCAAGACTTCCGTGGATAACCAGGCATGCGGGAGAAAGAAGTATTCGTGAATGTTTAATCCGTCCACAAGAATGTTTGATTCAATCAGTCAAACGACGTGGAAATGGAGAATGAAATCTACACCATTAAAACAGGACATAAAACGTATGCTATTAAAAACGGAGAGTTCAAAATGTGTAATACTAAGGCAGGGCACTTTGTGCTGCAGAAAAGAATATATATATGCCTTGGGCAAGACACTGGCTACGTCTGTACTGACCCTGGACTTCCACAATACGGAATCTTAAATGGAGGCGACTGCCATTGTATCTAAGGGCAGTGTTCAGCTCAAGTCTTTGGCTCTCTAATTCGACTCCATGTCCTCTTGTAGCCTCTCATCTCATATACATGGCGTTACAGAGATTACAGTACATCGGTGTATGTTATTAACAGTTGGAACATCTACAGCTAATGACCACAGTTGAAATTTCAGAACCTAAACTCTCTTTTCATGCGCAGCTTACAGGAAAAAAAAAAACTCACTGGTACAAAGGAGAGAGCTGAGAGATAAGCATTGCATCACCTCAGGTGATGGAGAACTCCTGAGAGGTTCCCCACCACTGAGAAACAGAGGACTGACATAACAAACAGAACCATTCCACACACCATCAGCCCACCCATAACAATGATAGAAATTCTGCTGCTGATCCCGTTGATTCTGCATAATATGCCCTTATGCCATTTCCATAATTAATGGAAGCTAATTAACCAATTCCTATGTCACCACCTGCTAGTTTCTATTTAATCTTAACAGTGTGAGCTAAAGAGAATGACTCACTGTGACAGAGGGGAGTGATCCTTCAGAACCACAAGCTTCTGCTGAGAACAAGCTCTTGGGAATGTCCTGGCGCGACGGTTCTGACACTCAGGAAATCATAAGCAGCGGTGGCATGTCATCAGCATGGGGATAAAGCCTCGGTGAAGAAGCTGTGCGAGTGACTGATCCGTGTTCGCCTTTGCCGTTTCGGTGTCTGAAAGCAGTAGGTGAGATGCTGCTTCAAGTGCAGGGCGACCCTAATCCCACAGAGGAAAGGCATAGACAGTTCTCTGTCCAAAACCACAGTTGACGTTTCAAGGGTTCATGGGGGATGGATTAGCCATGGAGAACATAAGCAAGATAACGTCAGTTATAACACCTACTTTCAGTGAATCCCAACAAAACCAAATGATATTGTTGACTTTTTTTTTTTTGGTCTTTAAGGAATCTGACTTTGAAGATTTAAGGTCTTATATTTGTGTTCTTTATAACACAGGCCTTGGCTCCAGCTTGCCTTTGCATGTTTGCACTATTTCTTTGGCCTGAGGAACATGGCTGTAATGAATCATGAATCTCAATGTCAGAAGAAAGCAGAATGGTCAAGAATACTGGCAGGAAGGACTATCATAAACATATATATTTTCAAAAATGGTAACAGGTAGCCAAATACAATAACCTGAAATCTGAAGACAAGGAACAGTAAATAACCAGAAATATAGCTCAGAAAAGCTCATTATATCAGCAAGATGCTCCAAACCCCTCAAACCAGGGAGTATTTACGTGAGTCTTAATTGCTTTATAAATAGGAGGCAGGTGCAGCAACATAATGATCAGGGGTGGCAAGCTGAAGCCAAAACTGGTGTTGACCAATCACCAGTTTTAGTGGGGGAAAGCAGTATGGGGCGTTACAAGTTAGAGACCCCTCTGACAATGATAAAGACCCAATGAAGACCCATTCCAAGACCCATTGTAGTCCTCAAATGGTTCACATTTGTACTCCACTCAACCTCACAACCCACCTGAACCAAGTCACTGAGATTGGAAACCTGTTACAGATGTACTGGGAGCAATAACATTCTAGAGGGTGACAAGAACTGGGTTGAGAAACACTGCTCTAAAATAAATTCAAGATAAAGAAAAAGAATAAATGAATAAAGAATAAATAATAAATACTCAGCCCTTTCCTCTTGTCCACTTGCTCTCTGCTATCTTTAACTTTATTCTGAGTCCCTTAAAATAACTGTCTGAATATTGTCTGAATATAAATTATGCACAAATGTAAAAGGTGAACTGCAATAAAACTGTCTCCCAGCCCTTGATAATGAAGCCGTGGAGTCTTTATACTGCTGCAGACTCAAGCCCTCCAGCACTTGAAGATTTCACACACTTGGCTATTAAGATCATCACGTCATTTGTGGAGATATAAGGAATCCAGAAGCATTCTCTCTCTACATTTACCAAGGTTTATAAGGTACTGCCAACATTTTAAAACCCAAGGTTACAGTTGTGCTTAAAATCCAATGAAAAACAGTTCACCAAATGAATAAATAAATAAAATCAAGTTAAAGAACTGCCATCCAAACTTTGCTCTTAAGCAAATCGCAGCATTAGCAGTGTTATGACATTCCTTAAAAGCACCTTCAGAGTGCTGCCTAAGGTTTTCCTTCACATTATCCTGAGATGTGGACAGAAATGGATTGCTGCGCTTTCACAGTCCAGTAAACACGTTGCTTCTGAAATGTATAGAAGGCCAAGATGCAGGATGCTGTTTAACCCAGAAAGAGACACGCGGGAGGCCCGGGGGACACAGCCGCTCCCCCTGCTATGCATCCATCATGGAGGCCAATGGGAAGCAGGAGATACCAGGAGCACACATCCTCTTCCCTGGGGGGCAATGACGTGACAACGAGGGAGAGAGGTGAGGGCGACTCTTTTCCAGCCATGCTGGTCGTCTCCTGGAAAAAAAAAAATGTATAAAGAAATGCTAAAAGACACTTCATAGGTGAGGTACCTGAAAGGGTCAGGTGTCAGAAGGTTGCTGGTTCAAGTCCCACCTCTGCCAAGTTGCCACTGTTGGGCCTCTGAGCAAAGCCCTTAACCCTCAACTGCTCAAGATGCATCTAGTCACAATTGTGAGTTGCTTTGGATAGAAGCGTCAGTTAAATGCAAAGGCACCCATTTTGGCTGGCTTGAGAACCTGCATGCGTGTTAGATCAGTCCTAGCATGCAGCGGGAGGCTCCTCCCACACTGCTCATGTGACCATGAGAGTCGTCCGCCTAGCACTCCGCGTCACTCAGAGCGCAGCTGGGCTTGGCGATCCAGAGACAGACCGAGGCTGGCTGGAGAAGAAACGCGCAAGTCTCCGCCAGGCTACGAGGACGAAATCAGCTTCACTCAGAAGGGACTAGCGGGAAAACAACAACAAAAAAAACCCATTTGAGACATATACACCTATCTACAAATGTGTCTGGAGTAAGAATACATTTCCCCACACCTATTTAGAAAGCATTTAAAAAGATGTTTCTTTCTTGACCGATGGCAGTTTCACTCCTAAACCAATTCAGCACCAACGCTCAGCTGTTCTCAGTTCTTTATTCCTGTCTTATTTCAGGGTGTCATATTCTGCTCCACGTATGTGGGCGAGAATGAGCCCCTGTCAAACGTGAGCGGGGAGAGACGCAACTCGTCCCAGGCCTGCCTGAGCCATCGAACATGTGACGGCCCCCAGGAAAAGGGCCCTGATAACATATTTGATTTGCCGAAACCTTAATTTTTCACTTGACTTCACATGACCATTCCTCCTTCCCTGCAGTGCATGTAGCCGGGCCACACAGTCGTTAGGAGAGGGGATTAAGAACCTGGAGGGTAGTCATCTCTTCACGTTACAACACCTGCAAACAAAAGGTTCCCATTTTCACAGAGATTTTCACCATCAACAATACAGGCCCCTTTTAAGAGAAAAGCAACATGGCTGAATGAATTATATATCCACTAAGGACACATATATTCTTAATTAACCATAATGAATTATGTCAGCCACTATTTTCCCTCTCCTTGTGCATCCTGTTGTAATGTATATGAGATGATTTTCTTTCTGTATACCCGCTAACGACAAACAAGATCTCCATTCACAGAGAATGGAGGTGCACTGGGAACTATACAAAAAGAGGCACACATTGTGTCTTGCGGTGGGAGCGGCTGAGCACGTGTGAGCGGGAGAAGCACCACTACATTTACCGTTGTCACTTCATTATTCCTCAGGAGAGGCAATTAGCCACCATGCAGCAGCACAGGGATGGCAGATAGAAACAACCTCCACACACACACACACACACACACACACACACAGGTGCACGTACACACAGACACGTGGTGTAATCACTCAGGAGCCAGTGTCCAGAGAGAACAGCATGAGATAAAATAGCTTCAGAACCACTATGAGTCTTGATTAAATCAGATAAATGTTCTGGCAAAAAAAATAAATAAATTCTAGATTTACATCACAGATCAGTGCACATCAAAGGTTTATTCAAATTTCAATGTCTTAAAAAATGCAGTGGCTTTTTAGGGTTTTACAATTTTTAACACAGCTATAGAACATTAAATCAGGCAGAAGTATCCGGAAGAAAGTAAAAGAGGTTATATTGCTAATACAGATACAGTGTTTTGGATTTCTTTTTAAATATATTTATATATATATTACAGCCATTGTTGCGATTAATGGTTACAATTTATTCTTGCCCTAAAAATGTCACTTTGCTTCCGTTGGAGGCTGCAGTGGTCTTGGCTGGCAAGAACACGTGGAGCTGATCAAATTTCTCAGCACCTGCTCAAGTGTCACAACTAATCTGTCCGCAATTACCACAAGCCCTTGTTTTGAAACCAGGCCAAATTAGCTCCAAAATAACGCCGCGCTACGGCTCAGCACAGTCAAAAGAGATCCATTTCTCTGGTAACGATGTTCAGGGTGCATTTCTGAAAGAGCCACATACATCCTCACTTCAACCCAGATTCTGAAAGCACTTTGAATAAGGTCTGCTTTTCACCCAACAGCAGTAATAGTTCAGCCTAAACTACTCTAGTTATGAAAGTAATTAACAACAGTGAGTTGGGTAATTTGGAAGAGAGTGAAAGTTAACGCCAACTCCAGACAAAGAACAAAATCTTCATTACATAATGGACTGTACGAAAGTTTTCACAAAAGCCAGACACTTTGAAGGAAGGGCTTTGTTATCTAAACAAACGTCTTTTAGCTGTAATTCTCTTGCAAACCAGCAAACCTCTCATACCATAGATGAGGTCAGCCGTGTCTCCGTGAGTGCTCTTCATCCACTCGAGCTTTTACACACACGCGTACACACACACACACTCGCACACCCCCCCTCACGTCCACTCGAGCTTTTACACACACATGTACACACACACACACACTCGTACACACACCCTCACGCCCACTCACCAGCTTGTTGATGAGCTATGCGTTTTATAGATGCGTGTGAGCACATACGAGTGAATCTGAATTCCTGACAGGAATATTTATAAAGGTTATTAAACACTTGGTGAGGCATCCAGTTGCTGTCCACGTAACCGCGGGTGTGACATTTATCAAGAATGTCCGATTTAAATGTCATGGGAAGGGATAGCAGTTCTGCTCTTAATTAGGGCCTGAAAGTCTTTGAGGAGTCCTCTTGCTTTAACTTCTACTTCAAGCTTACACTGATCACTCTCTCTCTCTCTCTTTCTCTCTCTCTCTCTCTCTTCATATCTTTCTTTCTCTCAGTCCATTTTTTGTCCCGTTACATTCAGGGAAATGCATGTTAAGCAAAGTTTGGATAACAATTGATAAAGGGATGGAGAATAAAGCACAGACAAATGGCTCAGGATGTAGTTCATCCATCACACTCACAAGCCTCATTGTTTGCAGATTTTAACCTATAGGAGTTCTGCTCTCCTCCCCACCGGAGCCTCACAAATCATGGCAAGGCGAGGGAATACTCGAGGCAGGCCGGGGGGAACTGTGCTCAGGGCTCCAACGCACACAAGACAGGAGGAGGTAGAGGTGGTGGAGGTGAGGGAGAAGGGGTTAGAGAGGAACGGACAGGACCCTGGCAAAGCACGTTATTTCCTCTTCGGTTGCCTGCTTGAAAAAGTGAGCCGCCACAGGGCAGGCAGAGGTGGAGGTGGAGGTGGAGGTTACATGGCAGTGAGTACTGACTGCCATCACGCACACGCCAGGGAGTTCGGATGCTCGGTAACACCCCGCTACACCCCTCCAGGCCACGGGAGCGAGGGACTGGGGCTGCATCATCCACCGCGGTGATGGAACCACCTACACCACACATGCAGCTCAGCACAGGGGAAACGTTTCACAGCCCAAAGACATGTTTTTGAATGAATATGGAAATTTGAATGCACAGAAGACATTATTTGGCTCTATCGCAATATAACACAGCCGTAATTTGTTTGCCGCGGCGTCTCTGCGGCGGATTTATAGGGGTGGAGGTGCAGGGACATGGAGAGAGTGTATCAGGTGCCTTTGAAGGAGATAAAACCAGTAATCAATGAGCATGCGGAGTCAATCCTGCTGTGGTGTGTTGTAAACTCACATGGCGAGACATCAGAAGCATTCAGGGAGGGATAAAGATAAAAACACCAGCCAGTGTGGCTCTTCCCGGCGATCCGCTCAAGAGCTGCACTACATATTGCCTTCACTAGCACTTTGATGGCTGATTCCAAATCAGAGGTTGCCTTTTCAATGACATCTGGCCCTCCCAACACACACACACACACACCCTGCAGTACATGATTTGTGCAGCACCAACCGGACAGACCTGTGTAATAACGGGCCGTGCTGTTTGAAGGCAGAGCGGGACAGTCCAGTGGCCTGGTTGGAGCCGGCGGTGCCTGGAGACCCTCCTACAGGTACGGAGAGAGACAGAGAGAGCCAGAAACAGAATCCAGGGCTCCTGGGGGTCCAGCTCTGTAGGATGAGATTGATGATACAAAGGGATTTCCTCCGAGTGGGACCGCGCGAGTGTGTGTGTGTGTGTGTGTGTGTGTGTGTGCGCAAGGTGGCACACCTTTGTGTGCGTGTGCACGCCCGCTCCTTAAGAGTCAACACCTGATCCTCCCTCGATCCTTGAAAATTTCATTTCAACCTCTTTTATTTTATTTCCCCTTCCCCAGTTATCCAGGGAGTGCAAGATCTCCCAAAGGCCATCAGGACTGTTCACTGGCCCTGAGCATATACTCAGTGTTTTTGCAGCGTTCTCCCCGTCTTGGGGCCTGGCTGGTGAGAGGTAAATAATTCCTTGCATTTTTATGCCTTCAAAGGGGAGGTGATAATGCTTGTCCTGTGTCTGCTGACATCCCTGAGGAGTGACACTGCCTGGGTTCACTCAGACTTTGCATACACGTGTAATATCCCTTTTCTCTCTCTCTGGTGCCTTTGTACCACTCTGAGATGTGTCTGTTGACTTGACACAGCCACACAGTGTCTCCCCAAAGCAAATATCACACAGCTGTAAGGGGAACAACCTCTACTTCACAACGAGATGAATGTTGACGAAGAATTTCTCTGCAGATCACCTTACATGACAACCCCACCTCCCCATCCCCCTTAACATGAACATCCACCCTTGAGAATACCAATTCCACATAAATGTATCCAAATACTGCACTTTCCAACATACAAACTCCACAAACCAGTATATCCCCTTACATCTAGCAGAAGGTGCTAGCCTGTTCTGACTAGCCCTAAAACTTTTATCGGAGAAGGAGATCTAAGGGACAGAAGCTCCTCTCCATTATTGTGATTTTACCGCGAGCCACAGGGTTTTCATTTAATCTTTGAAGCAGGTAAAGTGAGTTAGCCTGCGAGCCTCCTCCACACTTGTTGCAGCTGGACTCTGTCGGACAGACGCGAGGCTGGAGGCGCTGCCGCGGTTGCCAGGCGGCAGTAGCCGTGGAGACGGCGACGGTCCATCAGAAAAGGGTATTACGCCTCTCGTCGAGGCCCTCTCATGACAAAGAGGATTAATCTAGAGGCCACGGACTCACCGCTGTAGCTACAGCGGGCCGAACAATGTGGCTGAGTGGCTCGGTGAGGTAGTGTCTTTAGGCGGGGGGTGTATAATGAAACAAGAAGGCAATTCCTCTCATATTCTGCTAACACTCCAGAGATGAACGCAGGGGAGGCAGGGAGAACATGATGACTAGGAGCCGAGAAGCACGCTGAACCGGAGCCGTTCTGGAGCCGATCCGGTACAAACGCTGTTCACGGGTTCCGGTTCTTCCGGAGAGCACCGAGAATTCCTTTCTCATTATGCCTGTATGAAAAAATAACGAAACTGTAGCACAAGAGAAAGAGCACAACTAACTGCACTTAATGGCAAAAGAGCTTGGTTTTGAAAGTTTCACATGGAAAATGCTGACCGGGTAGCAATGAAAGAGGCATATAAATAATTAATCACAACCGCTCTTTTATAGGGATCTACGATGAAAACATTTAAGTTGCTCCACCATTTAAAATAGCACTGCAGAAGAAGCACTTACGTCATCTAGCGCTTACGTAACAGCCACTGAATCAAGCTGGATCAAACGCCCGTTAGAACACGAAGATCTGGGTGACCGGTGGTGCTCCCAAAAGGGTTTCTTTTCACAGCCGTGAGTACTGCAGTAGTTAAAGGATGGTGGAAGCTGCTGGTACAGCGGTGCAGGTGAGTACCAGACCCGTCACCAGAATGATTCCAGCAGTGCGGTTTAAACGTGTGGGGTGTAAACGCAGGGGACCACTTTTTTCTCCGGTTTGGGCCGCGCTGTGGACCGGGCCTACGAAGCGGAACATGAGACGAACGGGTTGTGATGTTCCTTTGGTCCTGTCACGTTAATGAGTGAAACGGCCTTTCACGATTGCTCTGCTCGAGGGAGAGCCATTTTTTAAGTTCACTCCCGCTCAAAAAAATACACATGAACTGATCCCTATAACAGGAAGGTTTTGAGCATCTGGCTAAGTGCTTGAGACAGTAAGTGCTAATAAAAGACTTCATTTATGCTGGTCTGTGGCCTGATTTAGTGTTTCCATCATGTGGTTATAGTCAAGACTTTGGTAAATGGTAGCTGACAGGAGAACTGTTCTCTTATAGTGCCTGATTACTGACAGGCAAATCACTTTGACATCAAACCATGTCTATTACAAATCACTGGCAAGACATTACCCTTAAAACTCAACATTTATGCACATTAAAAAAAAAACACACCTAAACCAAGAGGTGCAATAAAAAACACTTTCATTTTCATACAAGCTTGAAGGATTTTAGAGGGTTTGAAGTCTTTGAAGGTTTTTTTTTTGTGTACCTGGAAGCAGCAGTCTGCTGGCCACTGGGCCTGCGATTCAGCACCATTCATCACCTCTTTAAATGTTCTCTGGATGGGAATATTAAGAAGCACACTGGCATGGGTCAAAGTCTTTAAGAATCACATAAGTCTGCATGTCTGGTGTGAGGGAGCAGGATATCTCAGGCCAGAGAGGACATGATGAAAAAATGAAATAATAAAACAGTCCCAAAAGACTGGAGAAGACAGCAACAGAGCAGCCAGACATGTCTCCATATTGTTTTGTTTTTTTGGGGGGGGGGGTTGGTTGGTAACTATATAACAACATGTCACCAACGAAAGAGAAATGTGCTGCATAATATGCGAGACATCATTCTGCATGAGTGCATTATTTTTGCATTTAAAATATTAAAATTACTGAGCAGAATCATAACTACAACTTGCTTCATTAATTAAAAAAATGACATTTATGCACCACTCACCTTTCGGTCATGTTTTAACCTGACACCTGCCAACCTTGTGTCATTTTTTTTCCTTCATTCGCCACTGCCCAACTTGCAGGTACAACCCAAGAGCCGGAGGGTGTGGGTGAAGCCCAGGAAGCACTAAGAGACAAGGGCTGTGGATATACTGGGCTCAAACCTATTTTTCAGAAGCAGTCTAACAGGGAGCCCTGGGTGTGACAGGAGATCCACTGCGATTCAGAGCCGCAGGACCTGTTCTGGTTTTCCAGCCATCTCACACACACACTCACACACACACACACACACACACTCACACACACACAGCCTTCTCACCTGCAAAAGTGGAGCTCACCAGGGTTTTCACTGTCCCACAGCCCCCTATCTACCTCTGTGTCCCGAAACATACTCTTTTACACGCACACACACACACACACACACACACACACCAAGTGACCCTCTGGCTGTGAATTTAAACGAGTCTGTGGGTTGAGATCAGCCAAAAGCACCTGTCCATATGGTGCTGCTGGTGAGAGAAACCGAAGGTTATAAAAGGAAGGAGAGAGAGAGAGAGAGAGAGAGAGAGAGAGAGAGAGAGAGAGAGAGAGAAACTGCACTCATCTGGCTTGGGCACACCGAGACACAAGAGTCTAGTTCAGGTCATGATACCTGAGGGATCTGGACACTAAGATCCAGCTTGTCAAAACTGGGTTCAGGTTCCCCTGAGCTCAAGATCTAGGCCATCCTGATCAGAGTGTGTGTGTGTAGGGGGGACGTTGGCTGTGCTTACAAGGTAATCCAGACATCCTTGGCCCCCACAACCAGACCCCTGACTGCCCTGATGTTTCTATTTACAAACACTTTGTTCTGTACTGCAACACCCTTTTTCTCATAACCACCTGCAAAACACACGCACACACACACCAACGCCTACACCCATACAGACACATATTGATACCCCCCCCCCACACACACACATACAGAGCTAGTGCCATTAAAGTGTCTGGACACTTCTATCAAAGCTGTCTCAATCACTCAGCCAGCTAAGTTAAGGTAGATGGCTTGGTCATCAATCATTCGTGACTCCCAGGGCTGTCTGGACAGGGCCAAGGCAGAGAGCAGCAGAGTAGGAGTGGAGAGGGACACCAAATGGACAGATTGAGAGAGCAGGCCTTAGAAAGAGCAGACAATCCATTTGACATAATACGAGAGAGAGGGGGACGGAGAAAGAGGGTTCACAAGGTAACCCATTCCATCATGCTCCACCTCACCCCCCAGTCCAGGGAAATCAGTAACTTCAAGGTTAATTAAGCACCAAAATGAGATCAAGAAGCTTTCTCTTATAACTCATTAACCAATTACAACGCCTTCTCAAAATAGATCAACATCCGTGTTTCGCCAAATTTAATTGGCTGTCAAAGCAAATTAAATATGTGGTCAGCATAACGAGCTTCTTTCTGTATGACCAGAGGTCTCAGGTTCCCCTAATATGCATGAAGATGTTGCTTGGTGCTCAGACTGACCCTTGTTTCTCCATTCACTCATTTCCTCTGCATGCCTGTTATTTCTCTTGGCCATGGTCAGCTGTCAATGATCGGTGTGAAGCTTCTGAGTGCAGAGCAGGATTACTCACAAGAGCTCCATCAGCAGAGTCTGACTGCTCATCCCAGGGTCTTTTAAGGGTAGTCTAGCTCCACCCGTTTGTAGTGCTCAGGGACCAATCAGGGGCTTCCGAACAGAGCCAGGCCAAAAAGGCTACCAAGCTATCTTAAAGATGGACACACACCATGGAAGTAAGTTTATTGTTTAAACAATTATACAACATAAGACCTGAAAAAGTCCACAGATTGTTCCAGTAATCATCTCCCATTTCCCAGGATGGAGTAACTTATAATAGTACCATATTACTATCCATATATTTAAACATCTATAGTAATTTGTCTACACTTACTCAGAAAAAAAATGTAATAAATTAATAATAGTGCTGTGTTAAGCCATATCTTTCTACTGACAGCTTGTGTATTTATTTTTGTGTATTTGCTTGGTTTTAAACACTTGTGGGGGGAAATGTATCTAAGGTCACATTCCAGCCATCATTAGGAGAAAACTGCAAATAATCCTTTCTGTTACATTTTTACACAGAAATCACTAGAAGATTGAAGCTGGAAGGATTAAGCTGGAAGGATGCAGCTGGAAGATTGAAGCTGGAAAGATGAAGCAGGAAGATTGAAGCTGGAAGGATGAAGCTGGAAAGATGCAGCTGGAAGATTGAAGCTGGAAGGATGAAGCTGGAAGGATGCAGATGGAAGGATGGATCCAGGCCTGGGCTGCTTGTATGTGCAGGCACATACACGAACACGGGGACATTCCACAGTCACTGAGCTCCTCTGTAAACCCCTCAGCTGTGCACAGGGTTTCGAGAAAAAATGAGAACAAAAAGGATCGATTGCGCATTCATCTGCTTGCCGCGAGCACTACCGGAGCAAAACTGGACAGGGCCTTACTGATTTTATCCTGTAACAGCATAGGTGGTGCATGTTTCAGTAACAAATCCATACTGTGTGAAGCATTTGGAAGGAACTGCTCGACTGTGTCTAGAACTCCCTTAGCTTAAAGAAAGAGGAAAGTAGCCAGCAGCGTTATATAAGCATGTAAATGCTGCTCTTAGGTCAGCTACACATGCCTTAAATATGACTCATGAACATAACTGTAATGTTGACATTTCAATAACATTCTAGCTCCATGTCTGAGATGTGTAGAAGTTTCTCAGTCTTAAAGGCCTTTTCTCCATAAAGTGCTCTTGCTCACACCCCCCCCCCCTTTTCCCCACCGATGGCTCAAAAAAGCAAAGCACCAGCTCAAACCTTCTGCCCACCTCGATGAGCGTCAGGCAGGAGAGCAGCAGAGCTCCTGCTAGGCAAAACCTACAATGCTGGATTAAAGTGTCTGCACAAACCTGCAACCGTTCATGAGAAGCTAATTAAAGACAATAAGAACTTTCTGGACTTAACTAGTTCACTCACTTAAATGGGGATAATTACAGTAAAAAAAAAATACATAATTTTTTTTTAAATGAGACAAATATAAAGGCTCAACTGGGATCAGTTTTTTTTTTTTCCAGAAAGGATATGTAATTGTTTTTAAGTGCCTGTGTAGTTAGAACTACAGTTATATTATATTAATATCCAATGTTCAAAATATATTAATGTGTTGAAGTCCTTTTGCTAAGCATTTTGTGGATTACAATAGCCACTTTCACACCCTGCATTTCACTCCATCCTAATTTTCAAAAGGGCACAGCAATTTCATCAGCGTTCGAAAATTACCGCGCACGTTCACTAAGGCTTCTCCCTCACACACAATGGCTCCCCACTCCGCGTCCCTCGAGCTTTGCCCGGGAAAGAAACAGCTGGCGGCCACGCCACCCATGCCCTTCACAATCCACTGGTCATCTCCCAGTAATCAACCTATATTACCCAGTGTGTGCCAGCCCAGCGCCTCCTACTCCGGCGGGTGAAGGCGGTGCCGCGGTGTTGACCTTTGGCACCGCACGTGGAACGAGGAAATCGATCGGGAAACAGGCCTCCTACTCTGGCGTGTGTTATTAACCGAGTGCTTGGCTATAGTTTGTTTTGGAGATCATTTGAAGGTGTCTCCGTGGATGTATTGCCGGCCCGCAGAGGTGAGAAAAAATGTGAGTCCAGTGTTCCCAAAAGACACATTTGTGTCAGTGATGGATACCATTTGCCCCAGGAGAGATTTTACACCATCTAGCCCACAGTCACTATCTCAATTGTGCTATCTTTTTACTTCTCTACACCCAGGGATAGAGCTATTGATCGGACCACTCACCACTAGCACAAAAGTGTAAGACTGCATAATTTCAGTTCTGTCAAAGAGATGGAAGATTGGCAGATATTTTGCAAATTTCAACAGAAATGAGGCGCAGTCTGTGATGTAAAAAATCTGTCATCCAGATTTTCCATAGTAAGAACAGCTGAATCTGCATGTCAACAAAATCTCCCCAGTAACTTACAATCTTCACCACAGGAATCATTGAAGCCCCATATTTAAATTCAGCCAGCTATGAGTATTGACTGGGAGGTGGGGCTGGGGGGTGGGGGTGCTTGGAGGTGGAAAGTTCGAAGTTGCTGTAAAAATTTCTCCCAAACACCAGGAACCAGAAAACTGAAATGGAACACCATCTTATAAAAACATCAATCATTATTTACCCAGAAAGTAATTCTACTGTCATTTTTCTAGATAAAACTTTACTGCTAAAAACTTCCAATTATTTTTAAATGTTCACCTCTAAAACTGTTTGGGGTTTCAACACATACACTCCCTATACACTTATCTAATTATTTATTTATTTGTACATGGCATACATTTATAGATTGCAAACATTTAGGCTTTTAGTGCAAATTTAAAAGCATACAGCATCAAAAAGACAGAAAACCTAGAGAAGGTGTAAATAAGATGACACTTTTCATCTAACTGCTTCAAGGTTTGCAATAGTTGATGCATGTTTAATAAGATAAGGAATTGATGAGGTGATCAATACCCTGCTGCCCCCACTTCAGGTGGGATCTTCCAGAGGAGGTCACTGAGGGGATGTGCAGCGGGTGGATACATGTAGTGGGTGGAGGCGTGCGATAGGTGGACGTGTGAGAAAGGGGCATCCAAAGAGAATCTTGCAGCAGTGTATGTCGCTCTGCTACAAGCTCTGCATTGCGGTTCTGAGTGCATCCAGTGCACACTGTCGCAACTCTCCTGGAGGTCGAAGTGGCACCAGTGAGGAAACAAACTGCGGGAAAACACAGCATATGTGCTCAACGGGGCGCGAGCCCGGCTGTGCTAACGTTCTCAGCGTATGTAGCTCAGTGCAGCCGGAGGATCCTGCTGGGAGGAGCGTAGCCAGACGGCAGTGGCACAGACGACGGTGTTCGCCAAGGAGAACAGATAGCAAGGCTATGCATGAGCCACCGTGTGTGTGTGTATGTGTGTGTGTGTGTGTGGAGGCTGACTGATGCCGTTAGGTTGCGTTAGCCTCCCACGTGGCGAAATCAGAGGCAGTCGTCCCCGGTAACAGGCCGAAACCGGAGTGGCGGGCGGCGACGGGCAGATGGATGTGACAAAACGCCATCTCGTAGAATAGAGGTGCCATGTGGCTCACCTCACAGCCTCCAGCACTCACCGTCTCCAGGTGGGAGCGCCCACTACGCCGACCCTCCCCCACCGCCTCCCTCGGCTCCCGTCGCCATTCTGAAGCTCCGTGACGTAACGGCCCCTCAGCAGAGAGCACGGCCGGTTAGTTGAGTTCCAAACGCAGACGGACACGATGATGACATTTAATGCTTCACCGTGTAGTTCGACCACCACAGCCTCTCTCTCGTTCAAAAACCCACACTCCATTTGACAGACACCTTAGGGATGTCTTTTTTTTCTGCCAGTACCTGTTCCTGAAGTGACGACCTATCAGTGTTGACCTCTTTCCAGAGGTCTTTCCCTAAGCCTCACTGCTTTTCGAGTAGCTCATCAAAAGATGTTCTTTCAGAATAACAGTGCCTAATCTCTTGGGTGTCTCCTATATGACAGGACAAGAATCCCAGCTCAGCCCTTAAATAAAACACAAAAGGTCACCACACACAATGTAAACACCAATTCAAAAAGATGGAATAAATCCATTTTTGAATTTTTCATTTTAATCTAAGCATGGCTTATTTTATAAAATCAGTGGATGAAAACTATGTTAATAAGTTGTGTTAATAAAGTGACAAACTTATGGTTGCCCTAAGTAACTCTAACAGCTTTATCTAAGCATTAGTTTGCTTAATTAACCAATTAGTTCCTTCACAGTAGAAATAGTTTTCATAGTTTGACTCTTACTTTATGATCGAACGAGCTGAATTCTTACGGCGGCTGAAATGCAGAACTCTTACCCAAAGACTCTCATTTAGCGCCTGGGCTAAATGGACATCTATGCTCCTGTGGGTAGAGAAGAGGTTCCTTGAAAACGACAGTTCTTTGAAAGCTGTGAGGCTCTCGAAGCTCCTCTGCCTTGCAGCTGTAATCACAGTTATTCGCTTGATTAGGCTGACACTTTAACCATGGCAGGAATCATTGGGATGGACAAGACAGCATGCAGATAATTAGCTGCTTCCATAATGGTACGCTCCTCAGGAAATGACCCTTCCTTCATCCATCCTTCCTTCACACACACACACACACACACACACACACACACTCTCTCTCTCTCTCTAATGTGTTTACAATTAATTGACAATCCATGTCAGTCAAACTGGTGTTTACCATGGTGCATTTTACACTCCCTACCCACACAGCTAAAGCTGATGCAGTATTACAGGTTCTACTCACTCCTTACACTTCCTGCCACACTCTCTCAACAGTTGCTTGCTGACCGGCGAATGGTGTGGAGGAGGCCTGCCCGGAAGGTCCGGCCTCCGGCAGCAGCCGATGCTCCTTGTCGTGGCCTGCGAGTCGTTCCTGGAGGGAGGGAGACGAGTGGCTGAGAGGAGCTTGGCTTTCTCATTGACCGCATCTGTGTTCTGTGAGAAAATGAATGATCTTTCATGAATGACCACTTTGTCACTGAAAAGAGAGATTACATGCACTTCGGAAGGATAGACTGCTTTTTAATCATGGTGCTGTAACAATGGGTCACTGTGTACTTTAGATTATTCCTGTCATTATCAGCTTGTTTTAATCAGTCCTGCTTACTAGATTGATGAATAGCTAAATTAAAGGAGATCATTTGGGGGGGAGGGGGGTGAGCAGCACATTTTGAGTGTTAAAAGAAACATGTAGAGTCTGTTTAAAAACCCAGGGACCAACAGAAAAAACAAAAGAGTAACTCCAGCCAAAGCAACTGATTTGATGACTGCAATGTACATAAGCAAAAAAAAAACCCAACCTAACAACAACAACAACAAAAAAACACTACGCCAAGCCGATAATCTGCCTTCTTAAAACACCAGTTCATTTTCCATCATACAGAAATGTGGCAAGAGAGTCTAACTCAGCCAGTAAGCTGGCTTCTGTTCACACACTATAAGGATGAGTTCACAGCATTTTACAAGGAAAAGGCTAATTGTGTTCTCCCAATCACTTGTGTTTTCAGTAAATAAAAATCTAAGTGGTCTGCAAACAGGGGTTGATGTGAATATACTGTAGAGTGCTCTCCTAGCCAGCTCCACCATGGGTCTCCAGACACGAACATGGTGAAACAGAGTGGACTATAAAACAGCTACACCACCCCTGGGTGGGCAGCTGTGTTTTACAGTTGAATATCATGTCCCTTCCAGCCAGGGTTCTACTGATCTCCTTGCATGAAAACAGCTGGATATTGATGCCTGGTGTTTCAGACTCTGTATTCAGTAGAAGCCACCTTATTACATTTTAAAAGGCTTTGTGTTCATGAGGGAGTAAGGAATAAATAAACAAATAAATAAACAAATAACAGGTTGAACAAACAAAAAAGGGAAAAAAAAGTTATTCAAGCTCTAGTTGTTTTTGTTTTTTGCCTGAGGGGTGGCAGAAACCGGGTTAGTCCAGATCTCTGTGGAGACTCACGGGCCAGAGTGGGACCAGGTAAAAGACAACTCAGCCCAACCCTGACGTGCCTGACAATCACACTCGCGCTCCACATCAAAGGGAAGGCCTTACTTTTTATTTGTTTGTGTGCATGCGCGGGGGTGTTTACGTCCGTGTGCGGTGCGTACATTTATGCTCTTGCATCTTGGTGGTTTGTGATGTTTTATACGAATGTATTCTGAAGTGCTGCACCATGGCGACTTAATTAACCCGTATTTTTATTTGATGCGTTTACAGTGATAAATAAGCGAATTCGTGGGCGTTGTTTAATCTGTTTAATTATTCATGCATTTCATTTCAAACACAAGCTTCTTCCTGCGGTTTCCATCCTGGTCACTCGTTAAATTCGCTCATTGTTCTAATAAATCAACCCTGGCGTAAAAGCCAGACCTGCCACAGTTGCTCCATCTCCACTCAATTCACATGCACTACGCTGATGTCGCTCGCAGAAAATGGATTTATCTGCATTTAACAGAAATTATAAAACCTTCCGCTATGCATTTACACCCGTTTGATTGTGAACGTTCAGGCTTTCGCCACCAGACCTGTGCTCGGTCACTGACCTGGATGTCGAGGTGTGAGGCAGATGCCCGACAGAACCACAGCTCATAACCGTAACGGCCTCACCATGGCATTCTCTAACCCGATTGCTAAAGTCCACGCCCATTAAGATCAGCCACATCATGACGTGACACAGAGGACGTTTTAAACCGTGAGGATGAAATTCGTTCCACGGTGAATGAACACCGTTTCCTCCGGCAGATCTGCTGTTCTCTGAACACGCGCTACTCCCTTTCAACCTTTGCGCCAAAATCCAGCATAGCACAAGTTTATAAGCAACAATGACTACTGGTATCTGCAATATTATTCCAATTGAGCGTAAAAGTAAAGGTTTACGTTCCAGTTGGCCGTAAAGTAAAGGGCAGTTTATGTTTTTTTCAGATTAAATTGTCTGTGACACAGTGGCAATCGGAATGCTAAAGAATACCATTTAACCGTTTACCCTTCCCCTAAACACATATTTTCTCATTGCGAATGAAAGGGGAGTAATTAATTGGAGTTCTGAAAATATCAAAAGAACTGTTGAGGGCATTGTTTTGCGGCTACATTTCAGGGCATTTATGTTATAGAGGAAAAAAACGAAAATATATTTGTTTTGTGAATATTGTCTGAAACAAGCCTAATTAGGCCCCATAATTTGTTTGCAAAAATCTAAACCATTTGATTACTTTGGCAGATTTTAATGAGGAACATTACCATAAGTGAGAGTTATGCTCCCCAAAATAAGTAGATAAATAAATAATCAAGTAATGATACAAAAACTAATTAAAACATAATAGTTACTGCACGAGTCATGATTCCTCACATTCCCTCACTGTACAGTGAACAAAACCTTGTATCACTGGGTCCAAATGCAACGCTGTACTTTAAAGGGGGGAGAAAAGGATTGTTATTTTACTTATCAAATGCATGTTAAATTGCCACCATCATCTATATCTGCTGAGTGATGCCTCTCAGAAAACAAAACGTCTAAAGAAAATGGCTCTGTCTGGCCCTGTAGAAGGCACCAGCCCTCCTCCTCAAACCGCCCTGCATCGGCGAGCCTCCTGAACTACGCTAGGAGTGTTCACTCAAGGCGAAATTGCACAAGCACGAGAAAATCGTCATTATGCGAGCTTTCACGCACTCACGAGCAGGCCTAATCGTGGGTTTCGTAAATTCCTTTCCATTTAACGACAATGCACGGCACCAACCACTGTCTGTAATTTTCGTGCGGAGCTCGCGCGTCGAAACGAGGCCCGATTTCTCTGAAGGCTGGAGTGAAAGGTGGTCGGCGTTAGCTGGTGTATTGATAACGTTTCTCTTTTAGTGCTTCATTAAAGTGGAGAGTATTAACTGTGTGTGTTCGTGTGTGTTTCAGTAAGCACTGCAGAGGAGGTACACAACAATCCCAAAATCTGCTCATAGGATGTTTGTGGCATCAAGGCCAATGTTAAATCCATTTCTGGGCTAAATCAGTGTGTAGATGTTCCCTACTGAAATACGGTCATGGACTAGAGTTGATGTGTGGCCTTCCACATCGACAGTTTCGGTCTTTAGAAGATGTGAGGGAAATGTGTATTTGAGTAAGTGAGGTAGAGGAGAAATGCCAAACGTTGAGGCCTGGTAATCTACCGCACGGCAGAGTTTAGCTCCAAACCTAATCGAACACACCTGACCCAGTTAATCAAGTCCTTCAGGAGCGCCTTAATATCAGAGCATGGGGTGTTAAATTCCGGTTTGACATAAGGAAATAAACTTGGCAGGGCTGTAGATCTCCAGGACAGAACCTGGACACTCCTCAGGTGCAGTGTGCAGCATTTTTGTGTAAACAGTGGTATGAATGAACACACTCTCTCTCTCTCTCGCTTTCTCTCTCTCTCTCTCTCTCTCTCTCTCTCTCTCTCTCTCTCTCTCACACACACACACACACACACACACACACACACACACACACACACTGCTTGTGTGAAAGAGAACAATTTCCTCTCTAACTGAAAGTCAACACATCGACTGCAGTGTGAAAATGTCAACGTTGGACCCTCAGAGTCGACTGTTCACTCATAGCTGGAGCTGTCTCCTCTACACCCCCCCCAACCCCTCCCAACACGCACCCATGTGTGCAGTGTCCAGCGACCGTGTCCCATCTCCGCACCACGGTTCTCCAGCCTCCCTCCCTCAGCCTGTTAGACAGGACTGGGGAAATGGCGTCTCCGGGGCAGCGGGCAGGAACGCAGCACTGCTCATCTCCAGCCAACTCGCACAGCAATTAGTCCCACTGTGCCATGGGGGTCAGATGCTACACTGAAGAGAAGCGCTAGAAAAAACACGCACGCACACACGCACGCAACGCTTGGAAGCAGCATACTAATGATGCAGCTATCGGAGGTGTCTGCCACGGGGCTGACGTGAGAGGGCCGCTGCCTACCGCCGTGCTACAACCCCCCCCCCCAACCCCCCACTGGACCCCC
>JAOXYF010000004.1:10697422-10711109 GCA_028565775.1 Sternarchorhynchus goeldii
CCACCCTCCACTACCACCCCCCCTCTCCTCCCCAATGCCACCAGCACCGGCATCAGAGCAGCCTCATAGACGCTGAGCATCAATCCCCGCCGAGCGCTGCAGACCAGGTGCTCCGCACCGACACACTGATTGAATTTGAATTTCATGAAAAAAATAAACTATTACTGGCTGACATACACATGCATGAGTACCACCATTTCCTCCCAGACTCGAACCACAAGAGACATTTACTCCAGTTCACTCCAGGCTTATCAGGATCAGCAAGCCTAACTGAGGATTGGTTGATGACTTGACTTGCATCAATAGAC
Source organism: Sternarchorhynchus goeldii (assembly GCA_028565775.1). Classification (NCBI taxonomy): domain Eukaryota; kingdom Metazoa; phylum Chordata; class Actinopteri; order Gymnotiformes; family Apteronotidae; genus Sternarchorhynchus; species Sternarchorhynchus goeldii. The sequence goes on from JAOXYF010000004.1 coordinate 10,697,731, forward strand.
CAGTGGATGGAGTGGTAGGAGAACGCCTGAGCTGTGGAACCGACAGCCACCGCGTTAGAAGCATCCCACACACGACACCGCTAACTAAGCAGAGGATTTCTGTACTAAAGCGTCATTACGGGATTGATAACAGCCAAACACTTGGTTCACAACGAGAAACTGTTTTCGCTCTTTAGCCAAATCAGAGCTTGAGCTCTGCAACTAAAAAAAAAAAAAACCCTTTTAATGGTGGTGGTAGTTTGATGTGTATGTATGAGAGAGGGAGAGAGAGGGAGAGAGAGAGAAAGGACCGGTATGTGAGAGAGTGAGCTGTGAACATAAATCTGAAACAAACATAAGATAAGAGTAGCAGACTGGGCAGAAAATCCAGATGGGTTGGTTCAGTCTCCCCTTTAGCTGCAGTTTAGCAGAGAGTAGTCGAATACAGCAGCTTTAGTGCATTAGTCAGATCTCAAGTGCTTCATCATCGTAGGTACCTGCACAGAGCACATTAACATCGACTGCGATTTCAGACATAAAAAAAGTGGGCCGACGCGTGTGTCTAGCAGACGGCCTACTCTGGTAACTCTGGTAACAGTAGGATGCCACGCTCCAGCGCTGGAAAAACAGGCTGTGTCCAGCTGGGATCGCTTTCTGCAAAAGCACACTGCTGGCAGCTAACATGACAATGAGAAGGGCCACCATGGTTGCAGGCTGGAGAGAGCGTCTTATCCACACCTATAGAGAGAAAGCTCATTCATCACACTTTGGCATATGACGGGAGCACAACCCCATCAGTGGCTACAGGACGCCTCCCGAAGGTGACGGGACTCCTCAAAATGACACCTCTCCAATGGGCATGGCCCTCCGCCCCCATCCATTTCCCCACCCATGGAGCTACAGTTCAATTTAACGTTGAACGGTTTGTCAGAGGGCTTTAGAGCGTTGTTTAACTCGGACTGAATGTGTAAACGGTTCAGACAGATGCACATGCAATCAGCACGTGCCATTGATGCTGGGGGTGAATCAGTGCAGGAAGAAGGGACAGAGACAAAGAAAAGAGGAAGAGGAGGAGGAAAGAGGAAGAGAAGACTAGAAACGTAGCTGGGTTTCATTAAAGTATCAAACGTAACTGGGTTTGATGTCAGTGCCTGTATGTTCTGTATCATCAGCACTCATTGTAGTTGTACAAGCTTATTTATGTATGTCTTCATCAGACATAATTACACTGATCAACAATAAAGGTTTGGCAAGCCGCAATTAAATCGAAAGTCAGGAGATGCGCTTTTGTTTTCACTTGGGATTCTGTTCCCCTCCAATTACAAACTTTACTCTCCTGAAATACTTTTACAGTTTGTTTTTGAGGAATCCAAACAATTAATCACTACTTCAAAACTACAAAATCTCACAAAACTCTTCTGGTTATGCGTACCGATTATAAAATTAGTTTTATAACCTTCTCCTAAACTCCAAAGATTGTTTTCTTTGTAGTTAATGACCTTGATGCATTCATGTATTTCTTTCCATTTTTACCCCCTAACCCCTCAAAAGTTTGTGATAATTAGCGGTAATCCACTTAAAAGCCCTCCTACTGAACCCATTATGAACTCCCCAGCTGTTGCTTGTGATCTCTTTATGTGCTTCCCCAGGAGTCCCTTTAGCATCTCCTGCCAGCAAGAAAGCCAATTCCCAGGTGAGAAAGTTATTCCTATTTCTGGCAGATGAGACAAGATGTCCGATCTGTCAAACCAAATGTTCAGGGGGCTGGGCTTGGGTGTGGGGACCTAAAACACTGAGACATTGTTTTCAGAAGTCAAGTGTCCTTGGACAAGCTAAGAAAGGGCTGCTATATCAGTGGCATTTGCAAAACAATTAAAAGTCAGCTTTACTTTAGAAGTTTCACCATGGTTTCCGGCTGCTATTTAATAGCTTTTTATGTGGCCCATAACCTACATCTTAAATCTTATTTGAGTATGAGGCCCATTCTTTTTAATATGGCAGACACACGTTCACCAAGGCTCCCTAGCTTTAACTGGTTGTCAAGCGGGGTGAGGATCATTCTTATTGATATGTTTAGTTGGCCGACTTCCCATCTCCTGGTCGACGCGAGCCCCCGCAGCATCCATTTGCTCACTCCGACAATCAAATGTGGCCTTAGAGGTGACGACAAGGACGAGAGCAATGGATTGCGTGTCAATTTGCTTACATAACTGAATCATGTCCGCAGAAGATGGATTGCGCAGCAAAGCAGTGTAGACAAGTCGTGTGGATATTAATTCAAAGCTTGATTCATATATCTAACAGCCAACAGTATGTGGCAGAGTGGAGACTGGCTCTAATTTAGACATATTATGGATTAAAGGGGTTTACGAAGCAGTGAAACTGGCTCAATCTGGCTCGCATCGACACACAATCGCATTACGCATGGGTCTGGTTTGAATTTCCCCTCCACACTCTCGGGCACCGAACTTCAAATGGTAAGAGCTTAGAAAGGTATGAGCTTCTGCTGCCTAAGAGGTGTCTTGCAAAAACTCCTGTGAAGTAAAGCACGGAGGAATGAGGAGGCGCCGTTAGGGAGGCTCAGACGGATCCGACGCCGGCTCACGCCTCCACTTCATATCTCACCTCCTCTTACGTCATCCCATGCCCAGCCAGTCACGTGGAGACCACTGTTAATTCCTCCTGGCCGCAACCCAGAGCCCTGCTACCAATTCCCGAACCTGTGGAAAAACGCTCGGCTCCCTGGTCTGATTTGATACTCCTCTGCTCATTGCCATTCTTGGGAAGTTTAATAGTAAAAAAAGAAAAACAAAAAAACAACATCATTAAGTCAGAGAGAAGAGTCTGGCGTACGCATTCGAGCGTTCGGGTGACACATCAGATCCATTTAGAGAAGAAAAATGTATTCAATTTTCCATGTTTGCATCATGCCTAATTCTTTGCGCCTCAGTTAACCTGCGGAGCGCTGTTACTTTAGTGCTTTTTATATGCCATGATGACAGCATCAAGTGAAGCTCCTCTTTCTCTAAATTTCCAATTTAGATGTAACTAGTGAGATGAAAGCATGATGATAAAGCGATTAATGATGGAACAACACAGCAGATTAGGAAATGCACCATATTGATCAGCGCTACCACTACGCTAAATGTTAACGATGTCATGATTGTTCTTGAAAAGAAAGAAGATTTTTTTATAATTTCCTATGCTACTTGGATTTAGCTAAGGTTACTAAGACAACTGTGTTGAAGACAGAAATGTGAACAGTGTCTAGGAATGAGCCATTGCAAGACCGGTGTGTTTTATGAAAACAGAAATCAGAAAAGTTAAATAATAAGTGCTCTCTCAGAACTCACCAACATTTCAAAATATATTGTATAGGCTAAATATGCTGTATTGTCTAAGCACTTAGAAAAGTAATAGGTTTCGTCACAGACCTTCGCCCTTGTTTGACAGTACACCTTGTTTTGTCAAAAATAAAGGGGAGGGAGCTCTGGAATGTCATAACGGGGAAACATGTTATTCCAATATTCACTGCTCAAGCCTGTCAAATCAGCTCCATCAAATTTGACTGTTTTCTTGGTCTGGTGTTTTTGCCTTTGACAGGAATGCAGAGTGAAACAGCAAGCCTCTTTGGTTCTGTATCTCATGCTCTGTTAACCATAACTTCAACGCAAAAAAGAAAATTGAGCTTTTTCAAACAACTTGAAATATTCATAACCTCTTGCAAAGATGTACGTAACAGTCTTGAGTAAAAAAATGTGCCCTACTCTTTCTCTTAGAAACACACTCTGGTCTCATTGGAGAGAAAGAAGCAAGATGAAGTGAAATCCCAAAGCAGATGAGAAGCTGGAGAATTTGCTCACAGCCACACTGAAGGCACTGGTCACCATCTCATGTTTACGAGAGTCAGAACCAGCTTGTTGACAGAGGGAACTGTGATGTCATGAATTGTTTATCAGTACAATCCCATGTACATACAAACTGTTTACCAATAAAAACACATTGTCAGACTTCCCCAAAAGTTGACAACTGACCCCCCCCCCCCAAAAAAGAAAACAGAGCGTAAATACAGATGGTATGTTAATTTCCACATTTTTGGCTAGATCCATGGAAACATTTGGAGAGGTGTGGAAAGAATCAGAAGCAATACTCTTCAGGTTAATGGCACTGGTGTTTTTGTAAGCCACCACATCAACTATTAATTACATAGTGATTAGAGTCAGCTGGTGAGTATTAATCACAGCCTGAGGAAGTTATTGTCCTTGGGCACCATGAGGACACAGTTGGCCCTTAAGCATGACAGGAGGATGCTCCAACAGAGAGAAAGAGAACGAGAGAGAGAGAGAGAGAATGAAACACAGCAGGGAAAAGTGAAAGTGCTAGTGAGAGAAAGAGAGAGATCCATCAAAGAAAGGTGAGGAAAATGTAACTGTACCAGAGAGTGAAAAGAGTAGAGTGAGATGGCAAATTAGACACAGATACAGAGCTACCAAGAGGACAAAAACACATCATTGTAAAGAAAACAGGCCAATCTATGTGGGGTGGTTGGCAACCTGAGACCATATACTGCAAACTCAAAAACCCCAAATGACCCTCTCACGGTCTCTAATAAGTCCATATGTACTTGCATTTGGGAAATTCCTGTCTCTTATCCAAGACAATTGAAGCCAACCCATCCCACCAGTGACAAATACTGAGATTTAATGCAGTTTTACTCTGGGGAAGAGGTTCAGGTATATGGAATCCACTTAAGACCTATCTTTTCTGATGTGGTTGCCTGCCATTCATTCTTCACAAGTGATAATTGAGACTCACACCTTCAATACTGTTGTATTCCAAAGCTCAGGGCTAAACAAAATTACCTACTTGTAATTCCAAGTGGCTATGGTACATATACCATTCCCCAAAAGGCACAATTACAGACAGTATTACAACCGACCTACATTATGGACTACTAACTTCAAGCATAACATAGAATGATTGCTAATATGTACCTATAGCTAATTTGCTAGTCATAAGGTTCAGTCAAATGCTAACTTTAAACTTTTGGAGCATGTAAAATGTTTAAGAAGTGCTTTAAATCATCTTTTTTGTGCACGTAGAGGTTGGGTAGGAGACATGAAAATCATAACTGGATTTATGCTGACAGTAAAGGACAGAACACAGAGATAAGCACCAGCTTACAATACCACTGGACAACCGATTCCAACGGTACCGAAACCAGGAACCTCCAAACCTCCCTGGGCGCTTCCTCAAACTGCATCGGTGTAACGAGGGGATCATAGATCACCATCGTCTGAGGAACGTCAGTAGACCGGCGTCGTCCAATCATTCATCTAAATATGGACTCTGCACCAAACGCACTCTCGTGCTGATGGCAGTTAAAGCACTTCTGTGTGGAGGCAGGAGCAGAACTGGTCTGGGCCATTTGCATAAGTTGTTTGAAGGACGTTCTGAGTGGATGCGCCCACAAGAGTGACAAACGCGACGCCACATGGAAATCACACAAATAAGGCGGGAAAATGAGGGCAGCGAAAGACTCGTCCCATAAATATAGCCGTCAACAATCACTTTCATTTGAGGCTCAGTCAAAGACAGTTGCCAAGAGAACATCATTACCATAGACATTACTGGAAGCCGTGGACATCCAGGCCATCAAAGATGATCATCTCATAAATTCCACAGGGCATATAATGGGGCTGTCACTCTGAAAGACGGAAGAAAATAATGCCCTGAAGGTTTTTATCTTCCTCAGTGTTTACGCTTATTAGGGCTAAATAGGTCTCCTCTTGTTTATTTAATGAGCGCCATAGATTTCCAGCCCCCAAATTTTCACAACTTTAAGCCCACATATATCTCTCACTTCTGAGACTGTTTCCTCATCTCAGACTTCAGTTAAAACCTAAAACAGTTTTTTTAAATGTGGAACTGGTTTAAGTGGAAAACAAACGTGATAAAAAATGACCTTCTGAAACTGCTGTATTTGAAAGCCTGTTTCACTGCCAGTGAAAGTTCATCGTGAGGCATCACCTTCAGGCAAGAGTGGTTTGGGTTGTTAAAATTCACCCACTAAGCATGCTAATTGATTGTTTATTCCTGCTAGGGTTAAGGCATAACTCACAGACAGCAATACCACCCCACTAATTGCAGCTTGGAGGAAGGATGTTCTTCTCTGCTCATTAACAATGTGCGCTTGAAAAGCATCTGTTGGAATTGTGTACAGTGCAGGTGTTTGTAACAACCTGACAGAAAAGCATAAGCGCTTTCCTCTGTGATTTTAGAATGTACGAGTACGAGCACTGTCGTGGTCCTGAAATCGATTTCTGAGAATCAGTTACCAAAATCCCCTCCTTCCACTCCAGCTCTATCTGAATGCTAACGTAATTATTCCAAACAGGTGTAACCGCATGTAACTAACCAAAATGTAACGTATACAGAAGACGACATGTTGAGCCACAAGTGGAAGTGGGAGTAACCGCTATGCCTCCGCTTTGCTATCAAGCCGCCTCTTTGCCGTGGGAGGTGGTGGTGAGAGCGGGGACTGCGCCAGCGAGGGTGCAGAGCGGGGCGAGGGTTGGGGCTCGGCTCTCCTTGGAGTAACAGTAATGAGCGTTATGAAAAAGGGAGGGGCCAAGAAAGGTCTGTAGCCTCACAGTGCTCATTACTCACCAGCCGAGGTAAAGCCTAGCATGCTCCAGCTCTTCATTACGCGCAGCTCAGGACGCTAATTCCCAGGCCGAGCTCGGAAACGGGAGTCAGAGCGCTCGCCGTTTGGCCGCGCAGGTCCTGTAGCGAGACTTTTTTTTTCGTTCCAGCAAAGCTGACGGGAGGAAACGGAAGACCTTTGGGTCTGTGTGCAGCTGACCTGTTGGCTGACAAAAACCCCACAGACCTCTAAAAGGCTTTCAGCGATAGAGAGAGCGCGAGAGCAAAAGAATCACCCTCATGACCCCATGACCTCATCTCAGCACATAAACCATATTGAAGCTTTTCTGAGGTTCCCTGCTTTCCTGCGAGACGAGCGCATATGTGAGACCGAGTGGGTAAGGAAAAAAAACAAAAACACGACGTTCAGCTCGCGAATTAGTTCGTTGCTGATCTAGTGGAGCCAGACGGAGGGAGGAAGCACATCGTGCCTCTGTGAGGGGAGTGGCGGGGAGAAAGGCCAGTTCGACGCTTCTGTTCAGCTCCCGCGTGCTGTGCGGACTTGTTTTGCATGGCCAAAAGGTGGCTGCAGCTCTGTTTACCTGCTATTATGACAAATGAGTACTGATTAATACCCAGGGTGCTCTGGGACTCTGGCCGGGCACGCAGGACTCATTACCGTGCCTGTGTTAAAAAACGGCCAACAATTAGCCATTGTCCACGAGGCCGTGTGAAACACCTGTGCTGCCTCAGTCGTGCCCCATTTAGATGAACACTGCAGATATGTTTTAAAGTCAAGGAAAGTGAGCAAAGACAACAACAAAAACATGGAATCAAGGAGAACGGTCTCAGTTACTGTGATTTGTGTTTTGACTTACGGACAGAGCAAAACTCGGTATCATCTCCATTTTCTGTCAGAGCCCTGTAACATCAAAGAAGCTAGGAAGATTAAGGTAAGACCCAAGACGCTGAACGCTAGTTTCTTTTCAGTTAAGATGTTCAAAGACACAATGTGTAATCCACATGGCTGTGTTTAAGTTTCTCAGAAGTGGAATCACTGGGCAGATTCTTCCTATTCCGAAGTGTCTTATGTTTAATTGGTCTCCTCTGAGTCTTTATTACAGAAAGACAAGCAGGATCTAAGAGAAAGAGGTTGAGATAGAGATAGATAGAGAGATATAGCAGATGTATGGCGGATGCTTTATGGCCTGACATGCACTGTGTATTGTTAGTCTTTAGCAAAACTCCAGTCATCCACTGGAGAGACAGTGGGCAAGAGCAGGAGTTGGGGGTGGGGGTCAGTAGTAGCAGGGGCAGGTGGAGGAGATGATGGGGGTGGTAGGGGCAGAGTGGGTGGGGAGGTGTAGAGGGGGGTTGGACATGCTCCTTTAAAATGCAACGTTGGCATGCCATATGTAAACATGACGAGCTGTAATCCCAGCAAGTCTGCATTTAAATGTCCTTAGGGAAGGATCGGGACGAGATGGGCTGGTACACACAAGGGCAGTGGTAGACGCTGTGCTTTTAAAAGCTAAGCGTTAAGGAATCCCTCATCATCAGAACTGGGTCCTGCTAGGCTGGGCAAAATTGTGATACCCCCTTCTTTAATTACCTCTCTAAGGTCAGAGGCTCACAGCATTTATAATTCGACATATATACATTGGCTGTAGTTTAAGATGCAGCAGACAAACCTAGTTTATTCCAGTAGGAAAGTGAACATAAGATTTACTTAGAATCCTGATTAGTAACATACCACTGCATGCCATTGTTTTTCCATGGGATAATTTCCTCATAGAACAGCGGGAAATCATAGATAGAGTAACATCAGCACCTACTGTATATAAGACATGAGTCAACATTCGGGCATTGGCTGTGTAGGATGTCTAACACGCTGCATCCTTAGGGTTATTGATTTTAGTCACTACTGCCATCTAGTGTTATAACTTTATGATAATACAAAGGTCATGTCACTGCAGCATTACCAATCTCTCTCTGTCTCTCTTTCTCTCTCCCTGTTTGCCAATAAACTGCTTTTATGAGCCAAGGCATTTAGATTACTAATGTAGACCACATCCTCATTGTGTGTGGTGGTGAGAGAAGGTCACTAATTAGGTTCGGTTTGAATGGAGAAACACAGAGGACAAAACAGAAGCATTTCCTTGCCAGGAGCGGAGGATTGTGGGCCCGATGTTTTTGTGTGTATCTCTCTGCGTGTGTGTTCCTGTCTTCTTGTGTAAGAGAAAAACACAGACAGAGGGAGGAAGAGGGTCGAAGAAGAGAGAGAGAGGGAGAAAGAGAGGGAGAGAGAGAGGGAGAGAGAGATAGACTGATTAGGACAAACGCAAGGGCCAGACTGCATGTGTGTTTATGAAGAGGAAGAGTAAATGTTTGTATGCAACACAGATCTGTAGACACCCAAGCAGCAGACTGGGGGCGGGGTGTACAGTGAAGGGCGCTGGGAGCCCATCTTAGCCTGGGTGATAAACACTCTCTACTGGAGAAGATGAGGAGAGCTTGCCAGTCAGTGGGAGGAAGCCGTGAAGGAAAAAGCTGTGTTCCCATCTAGCATGCGTTTACACATAGCCCAGAGTTAGAAAGCCCCCTGTTGAAAAATGAGATCCATTACGGGCCTGACCCTCAGTGCTCAGAGCACTGACCTTACCCTTTGATAGAGGTGATCACCCTCATCCATAAACCCCTCACAAGCTCAACTCCACCCCACCACCCCCTAAGTGGGGGCCGGATCCCATTAATGCCCAGTGAAGCCGGCCGCGGACGGGGCGCACAGGCCGAGGTTGCCCTGGGCCTGGTGGGCGCCGCCAAGCTGGACTCTTGGGTATGTGGGTGGTGCTCCACTCCAGCATGGATGAACGGGAAACTAATGGAGCAGCCGTACAGTAATGGCCTCATATGGTGGACTCGGGGGGGGGGTGGTAATCAGGGACCCCTGACTAAATTAATGATAAATACAGCACTATATTACAGGATTAGCTTTAATTTTCTTTGTGAGTTTATGAGATCCCTGCAGGCACATGCAGGTATGGGTCTTCTACTGATTCAATTTGCTTTGCTTCTGGAAGTAAACATCAGTGTAGGTTCAGGTTTGGGGTTTCATTGCTGAATATATTTTAGTCATTGTTGTTAACAAGTACTTCAGTCTGGCACATCTGTGACATTGACCTTCTGTGATTATATGAAAACTCTTTTGTCAGGACATCTGATCATTTTGAGGGGGGGGGGCTGTTGTTTACTGACACATTTTGCAGTAGTATAAGCATACACAGTATTGCAGACATATGCATATTCCCTATCTTATTAGACAACTCCCTTTGTGAAAGACGTGTTTGTTTCATTCCAGATTATTTGCATGATGAATTATACATTTTTTTATTCTCTGATTTAAAGAGGGGGGGGGGGCATTCTCCCAGCTCTGACACTGAGGTCTTAGGGGCATGGCTGCAGTAGGCGGCTTTATTTACGGCGAACATCAAAGTCTATGTTTCCTTTCCTCAATTTAGTCTCCATTTCACAGTTAGCCAGCTTCCCAAAGATCCCCCCCACCTCCTCATTGCAGGTCTTACACAACATGTCATTTTCCTTACTTTGCCTCATCCTTTCCATCTGCTCCAGTTTGTACTCTCCACGACTTGCTATCTTCTGTGTCGGTTGGTCCAAAAGCAGAAAGAGTGGGTGGGGTGGGGGGGACGGGACTTGGAAGAAGGGTCCAAGGGATTCAGCACAGGTCAGCACCGAGCCTAGCTTGTGTAGTCCATGTGCTGGCTCAGTGGCCCCTGGCTTGTGTAGTCCATGTGCTGGCTCAGTGGCCCCTGGCTTGTGTAGTCCATGTGCTGGCTTGGCGGCCCCTGTGGAACGAGGCATGGTGTTCGTGAAAGACATGGAACAGTGTTGTAGCAGAGGAAGTTGCTGGATACGTGTGTGTCAAGGTAGTGCTGACGGCCCATCGCCATGACAGCCTACTCTCTCGTCACTCCTTATTCCCGTCTCCGAGTCACTGCTACGGGCGGCCGGGATACTCTCCAGGGAGCTCTGAATGCCTGCTTCTCAGCTCTGGAATCCCATGGAGGGGCAGGAATATTTAACACACATTAGCACATGCATACACACCTACAGGTACGCGTGCCATTCTTAGGTAAGATGGAAAAACAAACCTAGATATCAGACGATCTCGGTGCGCACCATGAACCCACCACAGAAAGGGAGCTAATCAGAGCAGCTGTGTTTCTTGGTCTCAGAGCTGAAATGGGCTGAATATAATTGACAGGTTGTCAGGAGACGAGGAAAGAAGAGGAGAGAGAGGCAGAAAGAAAGATGAAGAGAGAGAGAGACAGAAGGGGGGAGAGGAAAGGAGAAGAAAAGCTGGAGAGAGCAAAGAAGAGAGTAGGAGAGAGAGAGAGAGAGAGACAGAGTGAATATTTGCCGCTGATGTACTCTAAACATCTCCGACGCCCCGCTGTCACACTCACTCTCTATTACCTCCGGATCGAAAGCGCCAGAGGAGCGTGAAAACAAGGCAATGAGCCTGCATGCCTCTGAGGTTACCCAAGGTAAATGGCAATAACCTGCCTCTATAGGTGGTCGCGATGCGCTGGAGAACCCCTGCGCAGGTGCCTCAATAGGCTCGGGGAGGGGCAGCCCCGGCAACAGATACCGACCAGTGAGCGTCGGGAGGGGGGATGTAAATGCAACCGCCGGCCTTGGAACCAAGAGCGATTCCCAGCAAGAGCTCGCCCAGGATTGTTGGAATGGCGCGTTGCCGTGACGATGCTAATTCTGGGTACTGGTGGGCCACCACCCACCGAGGAGACGCACTAAGGAGTCGCAGGCAATTAAAGCAAAGCGCGGAGCACATATGTCCCGAGCAACTGCGAGAAACTACTGAAAGAGAAATCGAATTTTCCATCTCAGCACCCACCATTGGCTCCCTTGTTGTGATACGGGCCGCGCTTTGAATCTCTTAACCTTTTCGATGGGTGGCAGGATCATCCCACTGACCAGATTAGACACTGACACATTTGTCAAGGGATGACAAATTAGCTGTCCTTACAGATGCCTGATTGCTTGACCTTTATTCCACTGGGGGTAAAAGGGTGCTGACAGCACAAAGTAGTGCCATACTCAAATAAAACCAAGGGAGGGTAATGCACAATCCACAATGTCTGTAATAATTTGATACTATTCATTTGCTTGGAGCACAGACAAAGCGAGATGAGGTTATTTAGATTACCTGTTGTCTTCCACAAAGTAATTGAAAAACGATGCTATCTCCCGTATCGCATAAAAACTTGATGGAGCACGTTTCACTCGAGGCCTACCAAAAAAGTGTAATAAGCATTAAACATTATCACCCATGGAAATAAATTGCCCGTTTAGGTGCCTTGGATTGAGCACATTACATCTGAGAACTTCTGAGAAGAAACAGTGAGAAGAAACACTGCCACTTCCTTTTCCCTTTCAGCCCTCCACCACTTTTGTAATGTTCTTGCGCCAGGTTCTTCTCCGAGCTCCATCAAACACCCAGTGCTTGTCTCACTTCAGCGACGGTGGTTAGGTTAACCAGATGCGCTGCAGGACCAAGACAACGGGCCACCAGACGAGGTACGTGTCCACCGGCGTAGCTTCGGATGGGAGGAGGAATGCGCAAGATGGCAACATTTGGTGCTGCTCTCTGGGTGGGTGGTATAACGGTGCTCCGTCTCCTGTCAATCAGAGCAACACTAAGGAATTGTGGATGTACACAGGTGGAGTTAGTGCTTTCTTTGGAGTGCATTTGACTGCCATGTGGTGTTGCATGGGCAGCTGCCTTCACATGTCTAAGAGGAAGCACATGCTTGTTGTCATTTGACAAGGGAGAGGGAGCTGGTTGGTGGGTGGGGCTTGGCATAAAAAATAGCCTTTTAAAGAAATAGAGAAGGGAGTGGCATTACCAAAAGCATTATTGTCTGCTTGGGAGAAGATGGGCAACAGTTTTAAACATTTTGGCATGGTTTGGCTTTTAGTCCAACTTTCCCTGACACAGCTAAAATGGGCTAAAACGATTCTCTCACTCAGCTCACCCCCTCATAACCCCCCCCTCCCCCCGGCCTCCATCCAAATGTCTCCTTTCAATGCAGTGGGAAAGTTAATCACTTTTAATTAAAAGAAATCCCTGATTACATTTCTCTTACTTTTCCCAACCATTTGCGTAGGAGCTCTTCGATACCCAGCAGCTCATTAGCGGTCCTTGGGTCTAATGAGCCCATAGCCTCTCTCCGGTTAATTAAAGCTCAAACCACAGCCATGGCCAATCCTGTCTATATGTCACCAGGACCTGGCGGGAGTGTTCACGAGGGATGTGGCCTGGCTTGACCAACCGTGTTGATCGACGGTTCTTGGGGGGGCAGGGGGGGGGGTCGGCGGCTGAAGAGAGGGCTTGTGGGATAGCGGCCCAAACTTGTCCGTGCTAGACGTGACACACCATCCATCTCGTGCCTCCCAAGGCCCGTGAGGGATCAATGTCTGCTGAGGTGGCCGAAGCTGCTATCTGCGTCTGCATTAGTATGCCTGGGTGGCAAGTCGCGTTTATCGGCCTCCTGACGCCGTTGCCGCGTCGATAGATTGATAAGACAAGAGGGACACAGCTGGAGGGGAGGGGGAGGGGGGGGGCTCTGCCAGTGATTTAACCTGCCGTGCCTGCCACTCTCTGTCTACAGCTCCCTCTTGAGAATGCACAATCTTTCATGGTGGGGTGGTGGGGC
>JAOXYF010000004.1:10714653-10726218 GCA_028565775.1 Sternarchorhynchus goeldii
ACATAATCACTTTCTAAATAAAGAAACAAGAAAGAGCAACAAATTAATAACTGAAGATGATTATCCCCAAGAACCAATTTCATTTCATGCTACAGTGGAAATTATGAAATTATGCTACTTAAGTGCACTGAGCATAGCAAGGTAGCCTGTTTATGATGCTACAGCATACTAGAATATGTATGCTGCAGAAAGCAATCATATTTACATTTCTAGAACATTCTTGTGGAGCTCTGAAGAGAAAAACAGTTACAGTTGCAAACATAACATTTAGAAACCATTAGAAAGTAGAAATGACAGGGTTCCAAAAGTAACATTTACCTGTTTTTACTGGCACTCTAGTAAAACAGACTGAACACTAGACTGAGGACTTTTATTCAATATTTTATGTTATAAAATATAATTGTCTATATATGCATGTGACATATATACCCAGATCCTTACAACCCTGTGATTTGACCCTAGAATAAAACAAACTTCTTTTTTTTCCTACAACCCTTTTTTTGATGGGATTTTGATTAATTGATGATGTCTGACTGGCAGGTTTATGGCACTGCACCACAAAGGCACAGATGAAATCAACAGGTAAAAATCAACATCTAGCCGACTGTGTGAGGTGAACCATGGACCGTTTAGACATCCAACTAGCCCTTTGAGCCTGCATCGGAGGATATTTCAGTTCTTAAACAAAACTGATTAACACACTGACTGATTTGACAAGACATTAGTTACTGTACTGGTAGAGAAGCTAACTTTAGCTAGCTGTAGGCCTAAATTGGGTATCTCAAAGCAACCAAATTAATTATAGCTAACATTACCTATTCTAGCTACATGCTTTTGATCCCACTTTCGATCAGCAACACAAAGTGAATTAAACTTGTTAGCTCACTATGAAACTTTGGAACCTTGCTACAATCAACAAAAAGCACATACAATCACATAGCATGACTTGCTAGCTACTTAGGTTCAGTTGGGCTTGTAGTGCCAGTAAAGCTGGGTCTGCCCCTTTTTTAAGTGTCAAATGCTGAGCAAATCCTTCTTGATATTGTCTAAGGTTTGAGAAACTATGCAGAGCAAATTAATAACTTGTCCAGGATCCAGTTAAATATGAACATCAACCCTGTCTGCTGTGCTATTGTGGGTTTTTTTTATTCCCACAGAACTGCAGAGGTTTTGACTGGAGTAAAACCTAGTCTGGTGTATTTTAGGAGCCTAGTTTTCAGTCTATCCAGATGTAACAGTCTAGAATTTCTGTATTTGGTCCATTGTATGACCCTGTTTTGCTTGTGTGGGATTTACCATTGAAAGTTCACACTATGTCAATTCCAAGACCCAAAATCTTATTCAAATATGCCATAGTAAAAAGTTCCTTTCTATGGCACCTTTAACTTAGTTAAGCCCATTCATTGCTCTGTAAATGGCTGATACAAAGGCCCATTTCACTGGACCAATTTGCATAAAAATGTTCATTTTACTATTTACCACACTCTTCCTGTGTTAGAAACGTTATGAGTTATGAACTTTGACCCTTACACTATTGCATATATACATTTTATTAGATAATTATAGATATAGATAATTACTTACTTTCATCTGTTGTCCTTGTGTGTATTTACGTTCTGCCTGAAGGTGGTACTTCCTATAATTACTGCATTTTTTATTGCTTTAGTGCAAAGTTGCCTGTTTTTAAAAAATGATTCTATGAAAGTAATCGCTAGAGTTAAAATAATCATTAAAAAAAAAGCTTGAATTTGTTGCCTGTCAAAATGGCTACGGCTCCCTGCTGAGGGCTGAATTAAAGATGGTAACAGGTGCTCACGGAGAGAAAAGTGACTCTTTTTTTTCTGCTATTCTCAAAACTGCAGCAACCTTATTTTCTGTACATTAAACATATGCTAAATAGATGCATCTAGAACCAAAAAGAAAAGAAAAGAAAATGCCCACTAATACATACAGGTCAACACGCTGCTATGCACATAAGGTGGAATGGTAACTGAATATACCGCAGTGTGCCTAGTTTGAGCACGTGCTCTGTGAAACACTCTAATAGTCCATCAACCCTGTTCTGCCCTCACACCACTGCAACACAGAACCTAGGGGGATGGGCAGAGCCCTGAGGCACCAAAGGTGTCTGCATCTAATTCCACCTGAGCCCATAATTACCTAATTAATTTATACTGACAGGATAGGTTAAACCCGTCGCACTGATCTCTGAGTACATCCAAGAGAACCGCCTAAACCCTGACTGTCACTGCTTGCCTTTATCTTTGGGGATGAACCGTCTAATTCCACTTGGAGATTTTAAAGATACCAAAAAGCTTTATGGCTCGCCTGAGATAGCAGTGGAGATGGGCACCAGAGGAGCGCTGTCTTGGCATTTCCAACCAGTACTGCAGGCCGAGAAGAGAGGAAACGGAGACAAGGATGAGTTGGGTTGTATGGCCAAGTGTATGAGGGGCCCAAAGAGAGGATGACGGGGAGCTAACTGCAGACCCTCCGCCACGGAGGTGCAAGAGATCGGAGCGCTGAAATGCCTTCCCAGTCGGGGGGAGGGTGGAGGTGTTGATGGTGGAAGCTCGCGGGCGGAAGACAAGCGGCGGGCGGAGATTGATTGTCGGCGCATCGCGGCTAGCTCGTCTCTGCTCGCCCGTCTCCTGCCTCCCCTGAGCCCTGCCGCACAGGAGGCACCACGGCCAAGATAAATCGACAGATGGCGGAGGAGAAAATCTCACGAAAAGAGGGGATAAAAAAACCCAACAACAAAGTTGTTGAAGAGGAAAAAGAGAGAAGGTGTAAAAGTGGAATGTTGACGGGGTGGGAGGGTGGGTTAAGGAGGAAAGAAGTCCTTTGGGAGACAGAGAAATGAAAGAATTTCTTTTTACCTGAGCCAGTGGAATACATGTATAGTTAGATGAGATATACTGCATATGTACTGCTTCTCTTACTGCGGTATAAGAGAATGGGTTTGGGCTCACAAAGGAGGATGGATTGGAAACTTAAGATAGAGGGCCAGAGTGGCATTGCATTGTACATCTATGGAATTGAATAAGTAAAGTCAATAGGTACACACTCTAGGGACAAATTAAAGAGCATTCTTCAGGTCAATATCGATCGTTCGTGTTTGCATATACAAGGAATTGGTCTGCTTACAATATTACATATTGGCATGATGAAAAGCCTATTGAGTATCTGTCAGGTGCCACACGCAATCACATTAGCACAGCTCGGAAGCCTAATTGCAGCAGGTCAGGTCTGATTGGTTACTTTATCAAGCGGATGAATCGGTGGAGGGTTGTGCACATGTTCGGTGGGACTGAAGCTTACAGAACCTGGAGGTCGACAGAACCTGAAACGCCTGGCCTGCAGGCTATGGTTGTTGGACTAAAGCAGGTAAGAGCTGGATTAAGACTTCAAAGATTCAAAAATCACACTCAAACACATCGCACTCAAACATGGCACTCAAACACACTCTGGTTGCGTTTCACTAATAAACCACAATGTCTTGGTCCCATCCACTTGCTCTGTAGCACCACTTGTAAGATAAAATACCACTTTCATGGCTTTAAAAGCCCTTTTTTGAGCTAGTAGAAGTACACACCTACCCTTTATACACTCACTACACAGTGTCAGCATGGTGGGAAATGTTTGCTTTAATATTTGTGTAAAATATATCATGTGTCTCTGCAAATCAAAATGATCCATTGTGAGATTGATGTACACTTGCGAGCCTAGTAAATACAGACAGACTTCACTTTAAGCAGAGATGTTCCCACATTAAGAGGCGTGATGTCACACCATTTATAAAGACAGTGATGCTTAACATCACTTTCATGAGCAAAGCTTAACCAGTCAATCTCTCTCTCTCTGAATCTCTCTCTCTCTCTCTCTCTGTCTCTCTCTGTCTCCAATCTGGCTGCACGATGTCACACTCCGTCTCTGATCAGATCTGAAAGGCTCCATACACTCTCCATACACTCCTAGCTGCTTACACTCTCTGCTTCTGGTACAGGCATGTGTTCACAGCAGCCACGGCTGAAGTACAGCTCCTTTATTGCACTGGAGAAGCTTCCTGCTTTACGGAGCAGGAAACCACGCCCGACTCAGAGGTTCAGCAAGCAGGGGCTCATCTTCACCGCGGCTCGACCTCGTAGCCAGACGGCCCCCCAAAAAAACTTCCAGCTGAAAGGACATATTAGCTGAAAGGAAATTAGCGCCACCAGTACAGATAATGAAGCACAGCTTTTCGCTGCAGTATCTGGTGAATTTAGATGCACGCTGGCTAAGAGAACAATAAGCGTGCAAAAGAAGAACAGCCAGGTGTTCCTGCTAAAGAAATGTAAAGTGCCAGAGAGGATGATCTCAGCAGGAGATCAACTGCCCTTCACACCTTAAGACTCGAGTCCCCTGAAATAACACTGTCATAACACTCCAAATAGACTTTGGAGGCTCTGGTTCTATTATGTCAGGCAGGTTTGAGTGAATATAGTGGTACCTGGTGTTCAGAGTGTCCCTGGCCAAACTATAGCCTATGATTAAAAAAAATAAAAAATTTTTTAAAAAGGCAGAAAAATTCTCCAAATGGAGCTGTCTGTGGGAAAGAAGATGTGGCAGCAATGTCCTGTCTGATAAGTGAGCTCCCTCATCTACCCACCCATCCCAGTGTAATAAGAGTTGACACCTATTTGTGACATACGACTGTATCACAGATTGCTTTAGGCTTGATAGCATCTTCTATCCCCTGTCTGGCTAAGTCAGCCACAGTGTGTGTGTGTGCGCGTGCGCGCGTGTGTGTGTGTGTGTGTGTGTACACACACAAATATGCATGTGTCTATTAAGGAGATATGCAGCTCAAACGTATCCTTGGCATTGTTGCCGATGGCGTTGGATTAAGGACATAATGATGTCATACAAACATCACAGGCAAGCCGGTCCGCTTATAACTGCGCTGCGGTAGTACAGTCACGTGCGCCTCACTGTTTATCTACTATCCGCTCTCAGGCGCCGTTTAGGGGTCACTGGACGTCTAATGATGTTGACGACGTGCGCTGAATCACGGCGAGAAAGGGAGGTGCGTCAGCAGCTACGTGGACAACAGTCATTAGGATTCCGCACTTCTCGGCAGGCGAAGCAACAGGAATGTAATTGGACGTTATTAACACAGCGACGACATACACGGACCTTTTATTATATGTTTAATGGCGCACGGCTTTAGGTGTCACGCTGGCACACGTGCGTGCCCACGTGCGGGGTCTGATCTTCAGTAAACAGATGGAGTTTGGTAAACAGCTAAAGCCCAGTGTCAATGCAGGGTTAATCCCTGCAAAGCTCTCCTTGTATGATGAGAGAGCTCTGTCGGGCGTGACCCGCCAGAGGTCCGTAGAGATGAAAACATAAATAGATGCAAATGGATGAACTCTCCTTGGGGATAGATTTGGTTTAACTGCAAAATTAAAAAGAAACAGCCTTCCTCCCCCCGTTTAATGACTGTAATATCAAATTTGAACTGTTATTATGACAAAAAGTGCTTTACTGAGCTGAAAACACGAACGTTTACAGTGGAAAAGTCTGCTAAAAATTAATCCTCAACTTTTCAAATCCGAATGATTGAATGTTCCAGTGAAGTCATCGCTTGGATAAGGGTAAAGTGTCAAATTTATCTCCCCCTCATTTCCAATTCATCTCAATCACACCACTTCCGTATCACAGGGAATATTTCACTAATCAGATTTATGATTTATCCCATTTAAATTCATTCAGCTTCTCAGATGGAGCCTGCACATTGTGGGACAGAGAATATTCACGTAAAAGGGGCCTCTGAGCAATTTATAATCTAGTGAGAGAGAGGAGAGAGAGAGAGAGAGAGAGAGAGAGAGAGACCTGGGCAGAATGACCTCCATTTAAATGAATAAAGATGAGCTCCTTATACATCCCACTATTGTCCCTCCACTAATGATCATCAATTATTAAGAGGCTCAGTTTGTGCTGGAATAATAACACCATTTTATTAAGACTACCCTCATATTTAGGGCACCTGTGTTTCTGTAATATTAAGAAGAGCAAAAGATCCAGCCATATATTTTATATGATCATGTACTAGTTCCAGAGTATGAGAATCTCTCTCTCTAAAGGTGGTTTATCGTAGACACACAGATTCTACTAGTAACCAAACACTACTCACAACAGTGCTACTGTCAAAGTCCTCGACTTGAAGCACCGACTGCTTCATTGATATAGTGCAGTTTCTATAATAGAAGGTTCCTTTTGTCAGTAAGCAAATGAATGACAGCTAATCTTCAAAACACAGATTAGGGTTACATTACCCTATTATGTAGCTTCACATTCTGTAGCACCAAAACTGACCCGGTTGTGTGTAATCACCATAACTGACCCCAAAACTGTGTGTAATCACATAACTGACCCCAAAATCCTTGACGTCCTTCCCCACAGAAGGTCACAAGTCAGCATTACTGTTCGGTCCCATTATATAGGGGAGATGGCAGGTTATCTTTATAGTCACCATGTTCAGTCAAATAATTAATCCCTCCTTTAGACAGTATGTCACTACAAATTTTCTTTTTCTACATAACACTTTAATATAAAATTTATATTTTATGCGTTCAGGAACATATTTTAAAAGTAATATCACATTAGTAGAATTTTTACGATTTATGCTGTTTAAAAGTATTTCTTATTATTGTGTTTACATGTGAAATAATTCAAATATGTATTTTTATCATCATTCTAATAATTGATCTCCCAGAGTGATGGTTAGTTGTACCACTGTGTGAAAAATGACTTACCTGCGTGACTTAGCCTGCAGCCTATTATGGGGTTAAATTTAACATTGACAGACTTAGCTGAAAGACTATTGGGTTGAAATACTGAAAATATTAATAATCGTCCTCTAGTCTATTTTTCAGTAGTAAGCCAAAAAGTGCATCTCGCTGGGTTTATTACATTTAAAGTTTTCATCCCTGTGTAAGATGACAAAGTGCTTGCACAGTTTCAGAAATTGGATTACCAAACAGTTGCCCCCCAGGTGTGAAGCTAAAGCAGGAAAATGGTATTCCAGAGAGGAGCTTTAGCGACACAAACCAATCTGAGAGGCGTAACAGTCCCGTTGCGTGGGGCTGTAGGCTCAACAAGGCTGCCGGAGTAAGCCAGGCTCTCCCAGGCAGCGAGAGGTGTGAAATGAGGCCGGGGTGTTCTAACACAGCAGGGCTCGACAGCAGAACTGGGGCCCTTCTGTATGCCTGTGAACACACGCTGAGACTCTGGGCCTTTTGCGTGGGTTAGTATATGTATATGCCTGTGTGTGTGTGTGTGTGAGTGTGTAATTAAACTGCCATTGGTTTACTTTATTTACTGCTGTAAATGAGTGTTACCAATACAGAGAATTTGAAGAGAATGTGTGTTTTTATATAAAACCAAGTGGTTTAGTCACATATACAGTTTAATTTAAAATCTTGTCAATGTACACGTGTGTTCTGGAACGGTAGTGAAGAGGAATTCTGCCCAAAGATATAATTCAGTCAAAAGTCAAAATAAGAACATCAAGAATAAAAGAATAAAAGGCAATAAAATTAAGGAATGGAATAAAGACAAAGAAGGTGTTCTATGTTACATTTGAACAAAGAAGGTGTTCTATGTTACATTTGAACAAGGTTCACAAAGAGCTTCTTAATGAAACTGCTTGCTAAGCATAACAATATACAGTATATAATGTTGAATACTGCCGTGACATCTGGGTAAAACAGCAATAGTCCTGTCCTACACGCCAAGCATAAACCAAGGTTATAACACCATGAGCATCACATCTGTGACCCACAGAGGTGAAGCTGATATTAAACAAATCTGCCACTTACAGAGGGCCCATGTACCTCACTTGGTCGACTCACCTAAATGTACGCCACTGATTCACACCCTCAGCCCCCAGTTATACTGTTATGTGTATATAGCCATTGATATGAGCCACCTCCCTGGCCTTGACCTTCACCTGTATGAAAAGCACAAGACCCTTCAGACTTGGAGAGGAGGGTCAGAGGTTAATCTGCGGCAAGAGGACATCGTTCAGCAGGTTCCCAGGTTCAGCCACAGCAGGTGGTGGACTGCAGGACTAAATCCACCATCAGTGTGGACCCTGGGGGCTGGTCTCTGCCCAGTGGCATAAATTCTATTACAGTCTTAGAAGAGAGACCGTTTGGGCTGTCAGATAACAGAATATAGACAGACAGACAGGTGGAACACTGGATGGCTGGATGGACAGACAGACAGACAGACAGAGCACCAATTTGTCATTGAGTAATCGGGATATAAAACATTTCTGTTTCAGTTACAGAAATACAGAAATATGCAAGATGACATTTTAATAATAAACTTAATAAAGATAATTTGCTCCCGTTTCCTTCTTTTCACCTTTTCTAATCGAGTGAAGGAGCCGCCTGCAGCAGCATAAAGCACTGAATAAAGTTTACTGAAAGTTTTTAAAAAACTTACACATTATACATAATGTTTTCAGTGAGGTTTTGTAGTAGGTTTTGTACATTATCTTTTCAGTGAGGGTACGTCGTAGGTTTTGTACATTCCTTTGACTTGAAATTCCCTTGACGTCCATTTGTGAGATTTCTCTGATGCTATTCATGGCTTCCTTTGTTTTAATTAACACATAGAATGTAATTCAAGTACATTGTTGATCATGAATACAGGATTAATGTAATGATAACCTGACGTTTGTTCTGCCTGGATATGGAATCCATGGAAACTTGAGTAATAGCTCCCCTGAGTAAACTTTGTTTATTTGATGATAAATGCATGTCATGTAATAGCTACATGTCAAACACTAATTCTTTGATGAACTAAATAATTTTTTTGTATTTACTTGATAATAAATGGCAGACTTAGTTTAACCATCCAATCATGGCTGTTCTGTTTTGTTTTTTTCTTAAAAATAGGTACCGTAATCATTATCAGATGATAAACATTTGCAGTGGAAGTGAAAAATATGGTTAAAATCACTTTTCCTTTTAAAACTATCTTTTTCAGATCTTATCAGATCTTATATATTTCAGGCAACATTTCAGATCTGAGGAGCCCATCATCTCCTGTCACGGAAAATGTTTTAATCAGTATATTTGAACAAATGTCTGGTGTAAAGAACTTTTGGTTCTCACCGATGCCAAAATATTCCATAGTTATCTGGAATGACACCTAAGTTACATCTCCTGAGCTGCTCATGAGTTTGACAAGAGAAAATACAGGAGCTTGTGAAAGTTTGTTGGTGGCCATCTGGCTGGCACTGTAGGGGATCAGTTTTCTGAAACCTGGCAGTTAATGGGTTAAAACATAACCCAAAAGTAATGGAAAGTAATCAGATTACATTATTTTAATATAGTAATCCTTTAGATTATGTTACAGATACATATTTAATTGGCAATCAGTAATCTTTAATGGAATACATTTTTAAAGTAACCCTCCCAAACTGGTGAGAGTGCAAGAGTGTGACTGCACAGATTTAAATGGGAGGCTAGCTGAGATCTAGCTTCTGCTCTTATGCTCAAAGCTGAGAGAAAGACCTGGCATACAGTCAGACAGATTACAGGGGAAATGGCTTCCATCAAAAAATGATTACCGCAGCCCTTATCAAACGCCCAGGCAATAAAGACACCAGAATGAGGGTGTAATTGTGAATAAGCAAGGCACAGCCTTCTAAAACCCCACAATAAAATGAAGAACATTTAGAATGTGACAGTGGCACTCAAAACCTCTCCCACCAAAAATCAAAATGACATCACAACGTGTCTAGCTCTCATTAAATGAAGATTTGTTTCTCACTCGTTAATCTCAAAATTCAGATTCCTCTCCTCTGTCAAGACTTAAGACCTCAAAATGTCAAGGTAAGGGAATGGAAAGTGACAGAACCATAATATGCAAAATAAATAATCCTACATGGATTAGATGGTGGATGTGCTTTTGCACATAAAATAGTATGATTCCTAGAGAAAACAATACATGAGAAATATTTTGCACAGCTAATTGTTTGGTGCCACATAGCGCTTAATTACAATTTGGGCTCGTAATGATTTTTAAATTTATATGTAGAGATGTTGTTGTGTGACTCCTACTGGACCAATCTGAATTCTACCAATTCAGGATCTGAGGAGACAAATTAGGTGAGAACCCAAACCAGCGGTTGAACTCAAACCAGTGGTTGAACCCAAACCAGTGGTTGTTACCCCAGTTACAGTCATGTGGTTTGGTATCTAGGTATGTTCTTTCCATATTAGATATCTAGGCTACATCCTAAAAATACATTCAGAATTATGCAGGTTCTTACAAAATGAGTTTAAAGATGAAATTAAACATTTTTGAAAGCAAGTTTAGATCTTCCCCAAGTCCTCCATATGTGCAATACAATATAACATCACCATAGGAACAGGTGTAGAGATGTTCTCTCCCATGTCAGTAACTGCAGTGTATATGCAGCCTGCTCATTGCACAACTGAGTAATTCCCAGAGAATAACAAACCCAGTATGAGTAGCACGTCACCCTGACAAACGTTACAGTGTTTTTCTTTGCCATAGTGGTAGTCATTCCTGAACTGGTGTAAGCAATGGTAGTCTTTGCTGAACTGGTATTAACAGTGTTCAGAAATCAATTAGATTCCAAGGTACAATACAGCGCTTGGCAAAGAAACAACCAAGCTTCTCACTTGTAATGAAGAACTAAAGGTCGTTTTGGCAGGTCTTTAATATGTGAACAGCAGCTCAGTAAGAAACTCTTACGGTGAATAGACTTTGTAAGGAAAATAGACTTTTGCTGGAGAGTTCTTCAGACTGATTAGCAGGTTACCTTGACCAGTGCTTCTGACACAAAATTTGAACTATGTTCCATACACTAATTGTATGGAACACATCTGCCTTCACAGCTTGTATGTCAGTCAGGACAGTAAATCAAAAGACCATTACATCACACAGACCATTACCTTACATAGACCATTACATCACTAAGACCATTAAAAAAATCTAACCAGCTTGCTAATGTGGTTTGTGTGCTGATATTTGTTATATATGTTTGGTGTCCAGCAAAACTCTCAACAAAATTTAACATTCAGCACAACACAAAAGACCTTCTCACCTGTGATTTAAAACAAAACAGAAAGTAACTGTAATGGAGATACCAACTTAACCATGAGACATCTTTCAAAGACACCTATCACCTAAACAAAACAGGGTCAAAAAGGACTTATTTACTAATAAATCTGTGGTGCCTGAAGGCAGTGAAGATCCATGCAGGGTGGTGGAGACCCAAATGCAGCATGGAAGTTCTCCGGCCTGCGCTGACTAGGGTGGAATTCTAAACGTGCGATGGAAGATCAAAGTTTGCGCTCCCTCATGAATAAAAGAGGGTGACCCATCTGTGCAGGCCTAATAAGACAGGTTCTCTGTGGAGAAGAAGGGGGAGAGAAGCCAGTCGAGGCCCCTGGGGAGGACCCAGTGGCCTGCCAGCACTGCACAACACAGTCTGGCTTTTGAGTTTCCTTATTTAATAAGGTCATGATGATATATATA
>JAOXYF010000004.1:10726701-10777353 GCA_028565775.1 Sternarchorhynchus goeldii
ATATGTTAGTGTGTGTGTGTGTGTGTTTGTATGGGTGTGTTGTCAGTGAAAATCTTCATTCAGTGTACAATGTAGCCAACCGTACACCCTATTATGTTAATTTTATATAAAAGAAGCACCGTTGCATAAAACATTTGCACCATATAAATATAGACTTATATGTCTTCACCTAAATTAATGATTAAGAACTTAATCATCTTCGTTTTTATAAATTACCTACTTAATTTCAAGTGAAGTTCAGTATGTTCAGTACTTAGTTTAATGCTAAACATGAAACACTGCAGCGCTTTATACAACGTGCCACACTGATGATCAGGATAAAAGGAGATTCTTTTCCAGTGTGTTAATAATCACATGAGTGTATCACTCCTTTGTCTCTACAGAATGCTGGAGTGTCATTTCATTTGTTTGCATTGATTCGATGTTCTCTTTAAGAGTGAGGCGGGTGTGCATTCAACGACCTGTATTGATTCAGTTTAAATGACCTTTTGGGCACAAAGCCTCGCTCCAGAAAGCCTTGGAATTGTGACGGAGGCGGGAAAAGCCGCGCGGCAGACTCATATGCTAACAGAAAATCAGCCAAATGGGTTTGAAGGTCTGGGCCACTTCAGGTAGCACTGGACAGATGGACCCGAGTCCTTAGTGAAAGTACACAGGCCCGGCGCTGGCGTGGTTCCTTTCAGCAGACCGTAATTAATCTTCACACTTATATCCCTGGTCTCTGGGCCGACCCGCCGAGCCAGAGCACCGGAACCGTAACGGCTCGCTTTGTGACAGCGTTGCGGTGGCCATGTTGTTAGGGAGAAGTCAATTATGACCATCCTGTGACCTTTAACCCTCACACTGGCTCTATTCCCAGTGACACAAGCGCATTAAGTTAACTGGAGTGTTTTTTTTTGGGGGGGGGGTTCATCTCAATACACAGAGAACTATGAATGCACAGGGAAGAATGATAAACTAGCCAGGGGATACAAACCCACAATGCACCACCATGTGCAAAAACAGAAAGAACCTCGTCAGCAAAGTAATAATGTAATAGGATAATTACACCCTCAGCCCAGGCCTGGAATTAATAACATCCAATTACCATTTTGTTTGGTGTATTATTTGCCTCTGTCTATGGTACACAACGCTAACCATTTGCAAACTGTTCAATTTTCAATTGCTACTCTGAGCTACTAAAATATGAATGAAATGTCTCCTCTTACCCAATACTGAATGAGTCAGAAGTCCTGATTCACAGAGAAGCCCTGAAGGAAACCAATAAGATTCGATTCTAGTATTTGCTTTTCTTAAGCATGCATCAGAGATATGGTTTGTATTTAACAAGGACAAGGGCTACAAATAACACAACCTTAAACAAACACTCTTGAAATGGCATTTAAAATAAAACCTATAGTGAAGCAAATCCTGGCAGCTGTAACACATTAAGTCATGCAACTACTTAGAGGTCAAAGCACGAATGGTGAAGGAGTATAACTTTGTAATGATTAGCAATAAGCCTCTGATGGACATCGTCTTTTTCCTTACAATGCAATATGGGACTAAAAACAGCAGCCCAAAGTATCATGGAGGACACATATTGCTTGTCAAGAGGCATTTCAGATTGCTCTCTGACAAATCAGTCAGAACAGCTCAGAAATAGGCGTGTATCTCACTGGGTCCATGGAGAGAGAGAGAGAGAGAGAGAGAGAGAGAGAGAGAGAGACGCCTTGTACAGAGACGGCTCCTTGTCTTGTCGCACTTTTCTGAGGGGTTTCGGGAGACAGGGCTATGAGGACTGAGGGTATGAGATTAGCAAGCCCCCATCCCTTTTCCCTCAACCCCCCACCCCGCCTCATGGAGCCCGTGAGCTGTCACTCGAGCCTGGCGCCGTGGAACGTGGATGACAAGTGGAGACGGCGGTCGCCCGGCGGAGCCTCCCCGCTTCACGTCCTGTGCCGACCAGACGGACTGCCTTGCTCTGAGTTGGGAGGGAGGGGGATTGGGAGGGGGGAGTGTTTCGATGTGTCAAACGGTCACTGCTGTGATATCCACAGGAACTTTGGCACTTCCGGCATGTGACAGTAACAGATCTGATAGGAATGGAAAAAGGAGTTTTGCCAGACAGGGGCAATGGCAAGCAAGGCCCACAGGAAGCCCTTTAAATCTCCAGTGAGAATGATCCTCCCAACTCAGTCTTGTCCCAGAGCCATTAACCTGCCAGTCACGTGGTCAGTCACAAAAGCTGGATCTCAGAAAGTGCTCCATCTATAAAGCACCCGTACTTATTGCATTTTCTGTGGCTCTTTATCTATTAGCTCGACGTTGATTAGTTTAGAAAGACAACAAGCGGATTGTTTACCAGGTTTACTAGTTTTACCTTATGTAACTCGTGGCCACTTTCTGCACGTGAGGAGCATGTTTGAGAAAAGAAACAATACAAAAACATTCACAGAGAACTTCTGAATGCCACATCTTTTTCCAGTTTTTAGGCGTCAAGTCCAATCAGAGGGAATATGCAGTCACATGTCAGATGAAGGGCATCAGGCCCATGTAAGGGAATTTCAATGAGCTGTTTGTCCAGTTGCATTTTGAAAGCACTGAAGAAATCATCTGCTCCTTCATGGATCTGAGTCACCGGAAACAAAAGAGCTGGATGCACCGGACCCAACCATTTTGAGAAATCATTTCCCTGCCGTTGCAAGGAACTGCTCTGAAGGTTAATGTCCTCACAGCCGAACACCAATTACACTGCCAGTCCGCTTCATGGGGACAGAGGGGAGAGAAGGAGAGTTCCTCTGGTCCTCTGGGACGCAGGAGACATTGAGCTAATGACCCTGGCTCATCAGGAGGACACACTGGCGATGGTCAGCCACTCTGAGCATGCTCAGTAACCCTCCTGTGACTGCACTGCTAGGACTCAGGAAGAACATGCTCATAAAGAAAAAGGACAGTAAAAGATCCCAGCATGACCTCATCAAGCACTACAGCTAAGTTTGACTATTTTAAATGTTATTTAAAAAAAAAAGCCATTGGCTTAATTATTTATAAAATAAAAGCCCATCTTTCCTCATACAAAAAATGAGAAAGGACTCCTTTTAACAGTAATCTGACCGTTTTCATTCTTTTCATTTGCCTAATACCACAACACATTTCTTCTATTAGCTGTAATTTTTTTTATATATGTGTCAACCTGAACCATATAATGCCAGAAAATGGTGACTAAAAGGAGAACATTACCATATTCACAAACATATGAAAAGCAGATTCTTGGACATTTCGATTCCCTTCCTTCATAGACATGAGAAAAGATATTAAGGTAAATGAGTTGGAGGAAATAATATATTTCAAAGACCTGCCAAAAAGTTAATAAAGAAAGCTCTATTCCATATACTGCATACAGTGAGTCGAAGCAGTTTTTATTGGTCCAGGCAGTATTGCTGACACATTTCCAAAGTTTAAATGTACAGTATATACATAGACATTAACGAAAATAATGCCATGGACCTTAAATATCACCAAATAAGCATTAGCAAGCTGGTTAGGTTCAAAGAGATAAAGGTTTTATTATGGCCTCGCTAATCATCCACAGCCTGCCTGAAGCCCACCTCTCTATTTAATTATTTATAGAATAATTACATTCAAAATGATTCAACTAACAACATCAAATCTGGATATGGAGTTTTCACTGCTCAGTCCTCTGCATCAAAGTACAGCCCTTCGGATAAGACAAAGCTGCTTTCCTGCTTGTCCGAGGCAGGCAAAACTCCTGATCTGTCTGTGTGCCCGCCGGTTGGCAGGCCTGTGTTGACAGCCATGATCAGGGGCACCAGGCTCCATCTGCCCATCAGCCAGCTACACCTCCAGGCCTATCGATCCAGTCAGGTGTGCTTCAGACACACAGCTCACTCACTATGATGCCTTTTATATTGCTGAAATGAATTGAACGAGGAGCCCTACAAGAGGTAAGAAGACAGCGGTCTCCAGCCATCTTGGATTGGATTCGGCTGCGATAAGCCTTGGCCAACCCCAGAAGCCTGTGGCAGAGGGATTACAGAGAAGGGGGAGAGAGACATATCCTATCGCTGACCCCAGTAGCACCCAGGAGCATCAGCCAAAAACCTCTAATCCCCACCAAGTGGCCATGGCGATGGGGGCTGGTGGGCTACGAGGGGCCGAGGGCTCGCCTGTTCCGGCCCGTGAACCGATCTGCGCCCGCGTTCGCCCACGAAGGCAGTGGGGAATAATTGCATCCATGAGAGTGCATAAATTAACAGTTGTTACAGCAAATCCAGAGGCTCGGATGCCGGATCAGACCTGATCAGTCGCGAGAGTGCAGATAAGCCTCAGATGTTAGATGGATGAGCAAAAGTAGGATGAGCTATGATTTTTCTTCCATCATTGTCAATGAGCATTTGATTACAGGGGATAAAATTGCTGAAAGGAATGCATTTCACTAATAACCAACTGTTTTCAAAGAAGGCACAATAGTGGTTGGTAGAAAATCTCATCCATGACATGGCTGGATGCACAAAATCATGTCAAAACAGAGCTTAAAAAAAAACAACAAACCTAAGCTGACTTTACAAACCAAATTGAGATAAGCACATTTGTAAAATAGAAAGCCTTGTGGAAAATGTAATTTTCAGACAACAAACGCATCTGGTTAAAAAACTGTATTAACTGGAAGTGCCACAAGATTCTTGTATTCTTGTAAAAACTTATAAATAGTCTATAATTCACAAACCCACTGTGGTTAGTTAGGTCCACAGGTAACCCGTTTGTAAAACAAACTTTCATTATTCCATTGATATATTACAAATAATTCTCTCCATTCTCTCCATCAAGTGTATTCTGTGCTCATTTTTCCATCTGTCTGAACTTCCTCCACACATCCAGTCATCCTGCATGAAACGTCCACATATAGACAATTCTCAGACTATGAGGAATTCATTTGCTTTGCAATTGTGTGATTTTTGTCCTCCCTATTTGAGTCAATTGGTCTTAAGATAAAAAGAGCTTAAAAAGATTATCCCCTTGCCATGCATGCCATTATCATTAATCAGTGAATATTGACTGTGCCGTCCTTTTACATTTCAAGTTCAGGCCTTGGTTAATCCACATATCCTGCCCAGAAGACACACACACACACACACACACATGCATATGCGCACACGCACACACACACGTGCATAAGCGCGCACACACACACACACGCACGTGCATACGCATGCATGCACGCACACACACACACACACACACACACACACAAGGCTCGGTGTTGCTTCGCACTGCACCAACCTTGCAAGAAAAATCGATTCACAAAAAGGCTGCCCTTTGTGCTTTGCTACTAGCAGATAAACTCACAGAATATAAATTAATCACAACAATGGAGGCAAAAGTGCAGAGGCTTTGCGAGTGTGTCCAAGCACATACCCAACATGAGATTTGCCTACTTTCGCTGTTTTGTGGGTGGTTAGGAATGCCGAGCACGGCTAACCAACAGGGTCCGAACCAGATGTCTCGGCTTAGCGCGGAAAACCTTCACGTGCCTCTAATCCAGGCCCTGAGCAGCTGACCATCCATAGACCAGACAAAGGAGCTTGCTTCATGCAACAGCAGCGGAGAAGATATCGATATTCCCAGATCCGTCACGTTGCACACGCCTTTGTTCAATTCTGTGGGTTCACAGTCGATAGCAAGGGTGCCACTCGTTTAAGAGAAGAGTGAAAGCACATGTGTGGTTAAGAGTGGTCATATCACTTAGCACTGCATTCAAAGCTACTCAATGCACCACCATGGCATTACCCTGTCATCCCATAATCCTTTGCATACATTTTTTTTTCTAACGTTTATTCAGCCAAACTTCCTGTTACAGTTCAGGGCACGACTGGATTAGACCAGATTGGACTGCACAAAGACTGGACTGACCATGCTCATCTCTAGATAGGAGAATTCACCAGGTTTACTTCATCCAGGGCCACTATGAGACTCACAGTTCTACCATGACTCAAAGACTCATTAATAGTTCAAATAGTTAATATAGTTAATAGTTTAAAAAAAAAATCTACTTCATGAAACCATGGCCACTGCAGAACAGAGAAGGGTCGCGTGTGATCCACCGAACGCAGTGAACAAACTGATCACAACAAGCCGACATTATTCCAAATGTCATGCTGTCAGTCTGCTTGCAACGAACGCAATTATCCTCCGTTCTGCGGACAAACATCCGTGCCACCAGAAGGTTGGCAGCACCACTGCGGGCGTGCCCTCGGGCAGCCCAAGGAGAAGCGGAGTACAGCGGAGCATGT
Source organism: Sternarchorhynchus goeldii (assembly GCA_028565775.1). NCBI lineage: Eukaryota > Metazoa > Chordata > Actinopteri > Gymnotiformes > Apteronotidae > Sternarchorhynchus > Sternarchorhynchus goeldii. The sequence goes on from JAOXYF010000004.1 coordinate 10,732,995, forward strand.
GTTCATCTGTAAATATGACTCAAGCTTAATCGATAACCTAAAGCGCAGGAAAGGCTTAAGGCTTAAACACATTTACTCAGCAATGACAAAAACCCTCCTGGCAAGCGAGACACAGCCATGAATCATGCACAGCTGTGTCTGAGTCAACTCATGTCCTATAAAGATCCTAAACACTGATGGCTATAAAATAAATAAATAAATAAATAAACATATGACTTTATTATATGGAGAGTGACCTTAGCATTATTTAAAGTTTGAAATCTTAGCCAACTTGGCATCTTGGGAAACCTTGTAGGGTATAACGAAAGTAATGGAAGAATAATTACGCCGAGTCTAATTACAACAAAATTGGAGAAAAACAAGTGCAACAATAATGCTATTCCAAGATATTTCAAGATACACCAGGTTGACATTAAATTGCTTTCAAACTGTAGTTTTACATTTGGCGTTAAGACTGCAGAGCATAAGATGTCAGCGATTGGTTTATCTAACTTGCTTATTAACTTCAAACTCAATGTTCACTGCACCATAATAGAAGATAAGACAAAAGCAAAAAAGTCTCAAGAAGGCTGAAAACCAAAGGGGATTTGAATATCTTAAATTATTTCTATTATATCCAAATATTTTAGCCAGGAATGTGGTGGACACAGAGGAGCAGAGCTCTCTTTCTCTCTCTCTTTCTCCAGCATATCTCTGACAGGACTCTACATATCCCTCACACACATGCACGTGTACCCGGCCTACTTTCATGCACCTTCCCGCAGTTCCATTTCCAGATCGGAGCCCGAGCTGGGAGCCGAGCTCATGTGGTTTCAGCGGCAGGACCCCATGACTCCTCCTAATTCCCATCATTCTAATTGAAGCTGACAGACACCACTAATTATGCAGAGATAATCTTCTTCATCTGACTAATTATAATTCCCATTAGCTGCTGATAATGCTCATTAAATTAACTTTCTCCAGGAGAAATGGTAGATAACAGGACTAAGGCCAATCTCATGTAGTCCTCATGTTGTTAACATATATTTCTGTTTTGACGCCAAAATAAAATAGTCGGCAAAGAACTGCAGCACAAAATTACATAACATGGGAATATATTCCATTGTAGAGTAAAAGCAAAAAGCATAATATTCATATTAATCTGCAACTTGTAAAATCTTCATTGTAAAATGAACAAAAAAAACGTTAATTTAACAAAAGCTAAACTAAACTAAACTAAAATTTAACAGCCTACTGCCGTATACCTTAAACCTATCATCCCAGATGCCATGTTTTTAAACCCTTCAACTCTTCTTTCCAATCCTCACTGGCAATAACCAGATGAGAGATATCAGGTTCTGATCACTACAAGCCCTAACCCTAGCATTTCATCCATTAACCCTATGGCTCCACACAGGCTTGCATTGACATAAAGCCTAAGTCATACCAAACTGATATATTTTACATTTGGGGGTGGGGGGGGGGGGTTCGTATAAAAACCGTCTTTGTGGCATGAAGTGGCCCTTTCCAAACGGATTATGGATTTGTCTGAGTAAGTACCCCTGATCCCCACAGTGACAACGGAGACGATTCTCACCCTCAGCCAAGAGCAGCAGTACCCACGTGTGGTGCAGTGGACGTGGGTGGGCCGCGCTGGGAGACTGCACTCGGCTCCTGGAGCTTTTGCACGCAATCCGCGAGAGACACGAAGAGCCCACATTCAGACAATGAAAAATGGGTATACGGGAAGGGAGCGTGTTTCATAATTCATGTTCCCGGTGGGGACCGGGCTCACTTTGATGGAGAGGCATGCTGTGCTCGTGAGAGAGTTCACCGAATCAGTTCACAGATAGTTGGTGCATGGGATAAAGGGGAGGAGCCTATATGGTGGTGGTGATCATAGGGCTAAGAAAGCCCTCGAAAACTCCAAATCAGGACCACCAGTGATGCTTCTCCCTTCTCAGTTCAGTAGCAAAAGAGACGAACAAAGAAGTTACCTACCAACAAAATGAACGGCCCAGTCCAGTGGCATGGTAATAGCCACCTGCACATTCCTGAGAAAAAACAAGAAAAGCATGAGTGTAGAACTGTGAATCAACTTTCACTCATAATTAACCTTTATTGCAGTTTTTCTACAATATAATCTCAAAGGAAACTTTTAGAATAGAGCATCCTTGGCTGCTTCCAGTAAAAATATTTTTGGCACATTTAGGTGTCTAACAGAGATATCTATAACATTTCATGCAGTTATATTATAGTCAAACAGATTACAATATGAACTATACCACAGCTCACTTCTTACCTTGAGTGTAAGATCTCAAATCTGCAGTGAAAACTGAATACACCAAGAAATACACACTTCATTCCCCACAAGACATAAAAATAAATTAAATTTGGACACAGTTTATGTCAGAGTGCTCCTATCTTCTGTACTATAGGGAAGTGTTCTACTCTAAAGCATTTCGAGGACTCCAGTCTCAAGGTCTAAATGCTATAATTACAATGGTAAATTCTCTTTCTTCTTTACGGCTCTGAGTGTTGGGGTGTCAGCCTGAGAGTCTGCTGTAGCAGTGGGATAGTTATGTTAAAATCTAGTGGTCAATTATGAAGGCAAGCAGAAGCCCGTATAAGGAAGCAGGCAGTAAAAGCCTTGCCCTTGAGACTGGGATGTGTCGTCTGTACTAGTGCAACTACTTACAGAGAAATGTACCAAGAGCACGCTAAGAGAGGCCCTCTTATGATGTAATTTAAGCGAAGTAATATTTACCCAAGGAAAATCGTGAGGTCATTCAGAATGCTAGAAAGGAATTATTATTGAGGACTTGAGATCTTATTCATTATTGAGGACATGAGATCTCAAAACAACAATATCAAAGACATTGTTGCTGGATCAAGGTGTACCCTTAACATCCTGAGTAATAATCACCAGAAGACTGAAAACTAGTTGTGCATTAATTAAAAAAAGGTTTAAACATTTAAAAACTCAAAGAATATATAAAAATATGAAATAATACAGGAGTCCAGTGTTAATAGAAGTTTCAAGAAAGTCAGTAAAATCTATTTATTACTAAAACCATGACTATAATACAATCAACTCAAGGGGGAAGAATATAAAAACAATGATCTTGTGCACTGAAAAAAAAAATCTTTTTTAGTTGATGAGGTTTTGTTTTATCTGCTAAATAAGCATCAGAATAATGAAAGAACATAGAATATATTCAAACTTAGACAGCTTAGACGATATTATTAATAATATAACATATCAGTAATCTAATATTTCAGATAATGAGTTATTCTACATCAAGTTTTTAAATGTATTTGAAAAGTATTAATTGCTTACCTTGTATTGTGACACTGATGCATGTGTAGTTAATTAGTTTGTATTTTGTAATGCCTTTTTGATGCATGCAACAACTGCATCCATTTCTTATACTGATGGAAACTTGGTTTCCCATCTGCAGAAAGCAGAGGTGGTTGGTGGTGTTTTCTGAGGCTCTAGCCCCAGATATTTTCTTAAAAGCCCTGAATCTTTCTTAGTTTTTAAAATAATTTTGTGTTGTCATCCCTACATCTTTATGACTGACACAGCAAATCAGTGGAGCCAAAATTCTATTACCGGGAAAATATCGCCAACTATAGTTCTGCCCTAATGTAGTGATGGAGGGGGTGTTGTCTTGGGCACTATGTCTCATTCAGGCTCTTACCTCAGTGTGCTAGTTTATTAGTGGCTAGTTAGCCAACTATGGACGTAACATTTTTTAAGAGGAGTCCACCTTAGCCACCATTCACAGAAAGTGGTTCAGCTTCATGAGAATCATCGTCAAACATTCAACCATGGAAAGAGCTTGTTTTCAGGTTTGTGAATCTGCAGATGTAACAATGAGGCGTATAAGCATGAAAGATTGCTGCTGGCTAGTTAACCTTAGCTGCAGTTAGCTAGATATTGTTAGCTAATTTGACTGTGCTTGAGCACACACACCACACACACACACACACACACACACACACACACACACAGACACAAATACATACAAGCATATACATATATACACATAGTTTTAGGCAAAGTCACAGCACCAAAGCATCTGGACGCTTCAGTGGACAAACCCTTTACTTTGACCTGCAGTGTTTCAAGGGAACACTCCCAGATTCCTTAGGTTTGGGCTAAGCCTGGAATGTTTACATGTGTCTTTGTCCCTGTTTGTACTGTACCCAGTTACCTCTAGACCCAAGGCCAGTAACAATCGGATGTTTCTTTTTGTAATTTTGAATCTGTTGCCTGTGCGATCCGGTCTGTGTCTTCACTAAAGGGACAGCAACAATGTAAAAGTCATCCAGTGAGAAGAAAACAGGTACTCAGAGAAGATGGCATCATCTGAACCACAGCAGATGCTCCTGTGGGAGATCAACAAAAACCTACCACTGTTAAAGGTTCAACAGTTGTATTAGCTAGTATCTTCTTGAAGGTAAAGATAATACAGAGCTTTCTAAGCTTCCTGAATCTTATGTTTTACACTATGTTAAGTAAATGTGTTATTAGCTATCAAAGATATAACAAGCTACCAGCCAAACCAGAGCAGTCCCAAAGTTCACACTTTGTATCTGCTTTGGACAATCTGTTAACCCTCCCTTAATAACAATACATCTATGAAAGACTCTGTGAACACAGGCATTTTGCTTCATACACAGTTTAAAGTTTAAGGTGGTCAGATTCCTGACACTTAAATATATTCATACTTGAAATCAAATTCATGAAGGTGTTGCTGAGGAGTTTACTAAATCTGAAATTATGAGAACTGGTTTTTAAGGTAACAAGAATGGCTTTTAAAGATCTGCTCACTAATATAGATGTTTTCAAGGTAGAAGAACTAAAAAAAAGCTTCTTTGGTCATGTAAAGTAGCACAGAGCTTTTTCAGGAATTGAGTGATACAAAATAGCAGAATAAAGAAACGCCACAGCAGTTTGTATTGGCTCTTATACAATGTGTTTTACTTCACAACAAAATGGTAATGATTTGAATTATGATAAAATATTAATACTGGGAGAATTTCTTCATACCCTTTATAATATGTAACATGTAATGTGGTAGATCTCAGACAGAACCAGTGCCAGTGAGGCTGGGTGTGCCCATAATCATCAGGCAGGCCAATATGGATTTTACAGGTTAGGAAGTGACTGTTTGGGGGTGCAGCTATTGGCATATTTTGTGTTATTGGCATTGTGCATTGGCACTCGGCTTACAGTGGAGCTGGGTACAGCCTTATTCACCAAAGGACGCCAGTTTGGGTTTACATTTAAAGAGGTGTGGCTTGGTTTAAATGTAAGCTGGGGGGGAGGGTGCCAGGCATTACTGTTGCGCCTCCTGGAGGTGTTGTGGGCTTAATTCAAAGAAACAGACAGAAGGGAGGTGCTTCCCTATTGACCCCTGTGAAAAGCTTGTGTTGCTGAATGGTTACTGGTACAAAATGAGTGGGCTGGACTGTATGTGAGGTTCTACTTGCTTTGCATAGGACATCTTATCTTGTGTATAATCATAATTAGGGGTTAAATGAAAAAAGTTGGAACATCTGACATGACCTTAAACTTTACCTTTAGTGATCCTCCAAGTCACCAATACTGTCATTTTAGACCAGACAACAAAGTCAGGTAGTGAGGAATCAGGGAAGGTAATGTGCTTCTCTTCCCTAACAAAATCAAGACCAGCCACAGGGAATGCCACTCGGCAGCCTGATGAGGAACAAGGTTGTCACTTGGAGGAATCACCTATAGATGGTGAAGTTCAAGCCAATCATATTGTCATCGTGTGGCTTGCTGCCCACATGTCTGCTTTAACTCAGAAGTTGAAGAAGTTGGGGAATCTGTAAAGTTAGAGCCTACCCAGAACAGCAGTGTTACACCATCCATAACCACCCAGTTCCAGAGAACATTTGCTAAGGGGAAGTGCCAAGAATGTACCCAACAAGAACATGAGAGATGTTGCTATTGCTTTCACTATAGCCAAATTGGATAGGCTGTGGGTTGCTTGAACAGGGACAGTGACCAATTCTAGCCATATGTCCCCTTTACATGTATGCCCTGCTAAGCCTAGGGGACCAGACTTGACAAATACCATGTCTAGGAATGTTAGTGTCCAGAGTACGGTAAATGCCTAGTCTTATGTGATTAATGGAGCCCAAATACATGCTCTTGGATGTAGGGGCACAGGTTAGTGTTACCGGGAGAGAGTGGGTGATGTATAAAATATCAGATATGGAAATAAAGTCTTTTGACAGTATTTTCTCTAGGCCTACAAATATAATGGCAGGCAAATGGATCAAATTTTCTCTGTGATGGTTCAATAGATATGCATCTTGAATTTTTAAGTCTTAATCAAGGAAGAGGAAGAATGGCTATTCAAATTCCCTTTTTAGTCTCTCAGACCTGTTTAGACAACCAACTGCCTGGAGTTAATGTAATTACAGAGCTAATTCAGGAGAACTATGATAAAACTGATGCCCTTTGTCTAAGCTGCTTCCTGAGTAAAGTCTTGAATTTAAATGAGCATACCGTTAAACCCATTGCCTCTGTAGTTCAAGAACATCCTATGGAGTAAATATCTTATTGTTACGCTGTCAGTGTATTTTGAATTCAAATCAACATGATACTTACCACAGAGAAACATTTTGTATTGGACAGAGAAAGCTATTACTGTCATGCTTAGTTCATACCAAACTCAGCCCTCCGTCATCCAGATAACATCAATCCAAAGTAATTTTCGTGTTCCTGCTGAACCAGAATTTTCAAATCTGTGAAAAGTAGCATCCACCTGGTTATGTAGCTTGAAGAGAAGGACCAAGATGTAATCAGACAAATGTTATATGAGGTGTCTGATGTGTTTTCCAGGGATGACTCTTAGACTGGGTGCTTTTTCTCTGAAACTGGAAGTCAGTTATGAAGGATACCATTCCGGTGCAGAAATGTTATAACAACATCCAAAAACCCCACTATAAGGAGGTGAAGGAATACGTACAGAATGTCAAAGAGCATGGTTGGATTAAAAAGTCAACTTCAAATATTCTTCTCCCTATTCCTCTCCAGTCTGTGTTTGTAAAAGGAATTCAAGCAAGACCATCCCTGATAGGCATCCACTGCCCTGTATCCAAGACTTCCTTGACAGCTTAGATGGGCACTCATGGTTCTCCATTCTTAACCAAAGATTACCACTAAGGCTTTTTAGATGAAAGCTCACAACACTGGTCTGCTTTAAGTTCACCTTGGTTCAATCACCACTGAGTCCATATTCAATTTGGATTAAGTGAAGCACCAGCAGCACATAAAGGATTCCAATGAACATGGTGGAAATGTCCATGTCAGTTAAAGCCAAAACTATCAACTACCTTCTATAACACCAGTTAAATGGACTCATGAGCGCAACACATGCTGACTAACCCACCCATTCTTGGTTATCCACCTTTTTAATGCAAACAGATGCCTCTAATAGGGGGCTAAGAGCAGTCCTTTATCAACATCAGCAAGGTAAACCTCATTTAATTGGGTTTAAATCTAGGACCCTCCCATCTGCTGATAAAAATAACCATATGCACCCTGGCAAGCTTGAGTTTTTGGCCTTAAAATGGGCCATCTGTGACAAATTCCAAGACTACTTTTATCATGCACTCACTGTGTATACAGGAAATATTCTGCTCACCTATATTCTCAGTACAGCAAGCCTCAATGCACTTGGGCATTGTTGGGTTGGAGAGTTAGCAGACTTCTACTTTTATATAAAGCGTCACCCTGGTAAGACAAATATAGATGGTGATGCTGTTTCCCACTTCCCTGTCCTGCTTAATGATAACTTGTGAAATTATAGAATGATAACATGGCAACGTGGCAGTGGATAAGTGGAGTTGGAGAGGAAGAACTACCATGGATGGCTGCACTGCAGCTGACATCAGCTGACGATATGTCACCCTCAAGTGTACCCATAATCACACCCCAAGACATGAGAAATGCACGGCAAGAGGATTTGTCCTTTAAAGTGATGGTAAACCTGCAAAGGAAAGGCTGGAAACCAAAAAAGCTTGATAAGAAGCAGATACTCAGGGAGACAAAGAGAATGGTTTGATAGTAGACCAAACTCATAATAGATGAACAAGTTTTGTACAGACAAGTAGGTCATGAATGCATGAATGATCATTCCCCAATAAGTATAAATCTGTTGTTTTCTAGCATCTTCATGATGACATGGAACATCTAGGCACAGAGAAATAATCTATTTGCCATATATGCAGTGTGAAGTTGAGGTCTATGTGATCGGGAAATGTGTGTGTATTGAGCAAAATTGTATTTCCGTGCCACATAAACCGCCCTTTGAGTTCATGGTAGTGGATTATTTTAATTTGAAGCCTAGAAATGGTGTCTATGAATATGTACTTGTTTATCCTTTTCATCCACCATTTTGGTTTTTCAGATAAATTACAGTATGGCCAAGGACATTAATTTGAAAATGGTTGGCTGCTATTTCACATTCCTGTACAACGTACCATCCCTGGGGAATCCTGTTGAAGAGGTTGAACTATTCAGTTTTTCAAATGTTTTGTACTCTGCAAAAGAGGAAAAAAATCTTGCAGAAAAAACTCTAACACATAGCTCATGCTTATAAACGCACGAAACATTAAGAGACTAGTCATGCCCCATTCTTATTCCTTGGACGACCATCTTATTTACCAGCTGATATGCTTTTTGAACAGAAAACAGAGGCACAAATAAAATATAAGATAAAACCTGCACAAAAAATGGAAAACTATTTTGAAATTTATGAAAGCAAAGGTCCTCAGCCAATATAATGACAGAAGTATGAGAAGGGTTGTAGAGTGGTTGTTCTTAACTTGTCAGAAAAAGTGGACAAGTAGTTATTCAGAGAAAAAAGTCTATTCAGTCAGCCCTGTGTACAAAGTTTAAGGAGAGAAGAATGACTAAATGCTCTGCATATTGCACAGAAACTTACTCATGTGTCAATGCCTCACACCTCTTTGGAAGAAAACCTCCACATTGAATCCTTGAAAAGAATGTCCTCCTGTAGAAAGACATTGAGAGAAAATTCTGGAAACACTGACTGTAATTCTTATAACGTGGATGAGGAAGAAGAAATGACATATACCTACTGTATATGTCAGAAGTAGTATAGCTTGAGCCATCCCATTAGATGAACAAGGGACTCTTTGTAGACTTGGAGCTCTAGCAAGTTCAGAGTTCAGACCTACAAGAAAGAGTTTCAAAGGACATACACATAGCAATGGAACAGGCAGGAGAAGTTCAAGCATTACCAAGAACCTGGAGGACTGGAGATGAAAGAACCTGTGGAGATCAGCATGCATAGCAGAGCCAAAAGAAATGCTTACTTACTCCAAACTTAGTCAACCTTCCTGTGAACAGTGGAGACCTAGAACTTACTGTATATTGTCATCCATAGTCCCACTTACTTCGGAATGATATGATGGCAAATTCAGCACTTCCAGAGTTGTGCCACTGCATCAGGCCTGTAGTCTGGAGTTATTAGCTTGGGGGTTTTTTTTAGAAAATGAAGCAAAACAACTGGTTAAGATGTAAATGGCTACCCTCATCCAAGTAATGGCACATGCATAATTGGTGTAAACAGGATTATATATATATATATATATATATATATATATATATACATCTGATAATAACAGCTAATAACTGTTTGCTACTCTTCTACTAAAGTAAAATATCGTTTTAGATTTATATTTATATATAAAAAAAAACAACCCTTTAATTTGGTCTGGGAAATATCTAAAGGGTTTTTGCATCCATGTGCATACATTGTGATAGTGGTTACATTCTGTTTTGGCACAATTCATTCAAGCAAACAAACCCTGTTGTTGACATAGTCTAAGACCAGTAGTTCAGCTTTTGATGTTTAGTGCTAATAAGCATTTCCTGTCTTGAGAAAATATGAATGAAAGGCTGAAGGAAATGGTTATGCATGCCCTGTTTGTTTTTGTTTGTTTTTGGCTTTTTTGTTTTTTTGCATATAAGTATTTCTAATAATTCGTGTAATATCATCACCCATAGTGTGTGTGTGGATTATGGACTTGAATTACAATTATAGATTAAAGCAGTTCACTGCTTGTTGTGCATTGATACGGTGTCAATCAGTTCGCATTTCTATTTAGGCTTCACATTTCTGTTTAATAAATGAACACCAGAGCGTTTGCTCCAAAAATACCTGTCTCTGAACTCAACCGTATCTGCCCCTGCACCCTGTAATCCACCACCAAGCTCTGGGGCACTTAGTACAAACAAAGCAGAAAGAAACAAATCATCATTTTTAAGTTTGGCTGTTGACCCACTTAAACTACTATTCCAGCAATGGAGCTTGATTTGATTTCAGCAGCATAACATGCACAGTACATTTTTTAGCTGGAGGGTTTCCAGTTGTCCTTTTCATGTATTCAGCCCTGTTACTGCAGGAAATGCAATAAAAGAAAAGTTGCTTCCCACAAGTCTGAATAAAACCCTCCAACCAAAACAAGCCTGATGCAGTGTCTAATTTGAATAGACCCACTAACCAACAGGATTCAATTATTTAATTAATTAATTATTCTCACCTAGTGCCTTACAGTGAACCTCGCGCTGTTTGTATTTCAGCATCAAAAATATCTTAAAATGTTTCAGGTAATCAAAATGAATAAATACAGTATGTACCTTTTTGGGTCCAACATGTCAGTGTAATGATGTTTTCTTCAAGCAAAGAAAGAAAGAATATGCTTTTCTTCTGCAGCCAGAATGAAATGTCGGAGCAATTTAGTAGAAAGCCACTGTAACCTTGAAATTAAAAGCTGTTAACAACTGTGTATCTCACTGTGTTTGTTATTATCACTAACACCATAACCCTGAAACACAGCTGTCATTTTAATGCCACTGTGGTTTTGACATAAAGAGTCATGTTATGTTCTATTATTTGGGGGCTGTCAAAGCTGTAATATCGCAAATGTCTCTTCTCTTTGCTCTTGGCCAGATCGCTGGGCAGTGCCGCAGATGGGAATTCTAACAAGATCGTTAGTGAGGTTTTTTTTTTTTTTTTTTTTTACAGTGCAAGGTCGTTAGGAAGGGGTTTTACAGTCGTTATCTGTCCAAGACAGGCTGAGACATTAACAAAGCCGTCAGCCGCGAGTTAATTCACCCCCTGAATAATTCCTGTCCTCGGCAGCTTCACATTTACCTCCGTTTTGGGATGTACTGTGCCATTTAAAAGTACAGGAAGGACCTGTCAGACATAAGAACCTTCAATAAGTGGCTTGATCATATGCTGTTCCCAGAAATGCTTCCGTGATCAGATGTCCGGCAGGGTCTTTCACCAGTGGTGCTCACCCTTTGTCCATCTGTATCCCTCTCCCAGCTCTCCTCTTCCCCCCAGGCTTTGGAGTGTTGCCTTCCTTTGCCTGCTCTTCCTCACACCTGCAATTAGGCAGGTAATTGACCCCTTCTGTCCTCCTTGAGGAATGGGAGAGACCTTTCCCCCTTTGGAGCTGTAGAAGCATCACATTTGTATGCACAGACATGATGTTAATAGCCTGCAGGGCCTGGCATGACAGAGGCACAAAGTTTATCAAAGCGAGGGTTACAGTTCTGATAACCATGTCAAAGCTAAACACGTAACACTTCAAGAGGGCACGCAGAGTTCCTGATGGGATGGCAGGCTTTGCTTCCACACACACCTGCAACTTAGACAAGACATAAGGAAAGAGCAGTAAAGAACAGGACATTTTTGTCCTCCAAGCAAAACTGCAATATCCAAACTGCCACCAAATGAATGTAAACTAAATCACAGTGCAGCCATTTCCCAACACGTCTGACGATGAAGGGAATAAAGTTGGCAGCCAAATGTCATGTAATTTTTATGCCCTATTTTGGTAGTCTGTGTCAGGTCCCACTCACAGATGTCAATTTAATACACTTTCATTCTGGTCTCTGTTTTGTTTTGTTTGTTTTAAATGGGATGGTTAAAAACAGTCACAAGTACAGAGCTCGAGTGCTGACCAGTGCTGTTCTTAGCAGCTGAGAGGAGAGCTGTGCCTCTGGGATTCCCATCTGAGCCATAAGCCTCCCATGGCAGAGGGCCTTTACGAACCTAATCTATCTTACCAGGGTGAGAATGCAGGCTACCCACACCTGTACTGGTGAACTTGAAGCCCTGAACTGAACAGTGGAGCTGAAAAAGTAAGTGATCACAATGATTCTCCACTTTAGGATCAAGATGTCATACCATATTGATAATGTCTGTAAGCAATCATAATGTTGAGCTGCCTGGCACAGGGAGCAGTAAGTTTGGTTTTTCACAGTCAAAGCATGTCTGATATTGGATAGTAAGTAACCTTACTGTCACTTAAAACAAAGTCTTGCTGTGAAACACAGGAGCTCAGCAATCCTACTTTGATTACCTTAGTGTGTCAGATCATCAGCGCTTCCCTGTCTTGTTTTCCTGCACTCTCGCTGAATGGAGGCAGAAGTTTATAGACACCAGAGGGAGTTATCAACAGTCAGAAAAATCAGTCTCGCTTTTGTGCATAATGAGGAAGACTATTTCAGGAACATCAGGTGGTTTGTTTTTTATTTATTTATTTATTTAAAAAAAAAAAAATTTTTACGGAGCAGGAGATGTGATGCATCAATTCCCGACCATGTGCTTTGCATCAGGCCACTCCAAAAAGAAGATCAGTGCGAATAAAACATGAATACAGACGCATAATTCAAAGTTGCAGATACAAAACAATCTTGTTTGCAGTGAGGATGTGTGGGGAAAGCTGAGACACCGATTCTGCTCTCTGATTCCTTGAATATGATGGTATTTCAACTGCATTAAATATAGACGGCTCCCTAAAAAGAGGAAATCCACAGCTGTAACAGAGATTTGCTGTTGGCTGTCATGTGTTTTCAGAGGAACAATCTCCCATTTCAGCGCTACATCTCCTGGAGAGGCAGGCCCGAAATAAACAAAGAGAGGGAGAGTTTTGTGGGAGTAGCAGAGTCGTAACAAATAATTCTTTTTCTATCACTTTCTGTCTGCCAATAAAACGTCTGAAATAGCTTTGTGTTTGGGGACAATTTAAAGATGAAAGAATATAGCAGCAATAAACCAGTGGAAGCACTGAAGCACAGTAGAGGACTGGAGGAATTGAACACCAACACGTGAGAGGCAACCTCCTAATGCCATGCACCTACCGACACCTCACACGAACACTTTCACAATTCACTGGGCAAGACGTGGTTAACCTCAACATTCCTTAGCTTCAGACATGAAATATAATCTGAAACTGAAATGACTTTGAGATGGAGCACCTTATTTTGAATTGTGAATGGGGTTACATTTGTGGAGACTCTCATCTGATTTCTATTGCAAACATAAAGAAAATCAGATTTTTCCCTTCACTCTATTACCATTAAAACTTCTCAATTTTACTTTTTTCCTTTATTCTATTTCTATAAAGTCATGTAAATTTTACATTGGATTTACAGATTAAACAACACTATAAATTGCTGGGATGTTTTCCTTGCCTGAGGGAGACAGTCAGGATGCTGGGATACTGGAAGATGGTTTACTGTAACACAATCATTGTCCAGCACTTTCCCAGACTAACTTGACAAACACACCCTATGCTACACGCTTGTTAAAGATTCATCCTGCCTGGGACATTCTCTAGTCACTCAGGAGACACACAGGTAAGTGCTCCAATCAACTGCCGATTTGAATACAAAGAACATGAGAATCAGCGTTTGCACTGGTGAATGGACTGGGAACCTTTGGAGCAGCACTAACATGCATGATCAGTCAAATTAAAATTAAAATTAAATTTACATTTTCTACACTATATTGTGGACATACATCTCGTAACACGTCCAGATGCAATCATTTTCAAAATCAAATATAAAAAAGCCAGACAAAAGAAGTCCTTGAATAAGATAATCAAATGAGATAACAGCTTGGACCTTGAGGCTAGGTGCGGCACTGCAGAAAGCCAGACTGACAGAAAGTCATCAGACGTGTATCATCTGTATGTAAAGGAAGTTTTTGCTGCAGTCTACTAAAAATAACCACGGTCTGCAATTTCAGGGTAATTTTACAGTCTTGCAGTTACCATAAACAAAAGAAATCTTCCACCCATTTCAAATGGTTTTATTCTGTGCTTTTACCCATAACAAAAAGCTTCTTAATCAAAAATATACAATCAGGTTTTCATGGACTAATGGAGTATTTTCCTCTGAGAGTACACAACTTTAAGGTATTTCAAATTAATGCCTGTTCTGTTAATCAATTTCCTCCTATTTTGTGGATTCACCAATTATTCCCATTTGACCAGTGGCTTATTAATGGCCAGCAGCTAGTGATTTATCCACACATTTGCAGCCCTCTCCATTAACAGGCAGTCAAACTAACCGCTTCTCCCATTTTCTGAGAAAATGCATGGCTCCCCCCCAATAATAGATCTGTTAGAGGGCTGGTCCAGAGCCAGCCTTGACAGCATAGAGACTGATGCCTCTGGCCTGCCTACCGCCGATAGGGAAGCAGCCCATGGCAGCCCAGGCTGGGCGAGACCAGGGGCGGAGAATGTACAATGGACCGGCCCGAAGTGCCTGGCATCGCTCGCTCCGCCTATTTTCAGGCATCAGGGTGGTCAGCAACGTATGAGGGAGTCTACACAGAGGAAGGGAGAGCGAGATGTGGAGTGTGGAGTTCGTAGAGGGAGGTTTAACACATTCGCTTAGGGGAGCATGGGACAGAAATGCCCTGAATCCAAATAGAATGGAATCTGATACATCATTTCTGGCCGTTTCCTGCAATGTATTCTGTGACATTATTTGTAGATAGCCACTAATGGAGTATTTTAACATTTTATACTGACACAGCCCCTACTATCCTCTCTCTCTCTGTGTCACACATACACACACACACACACACACACACATCTTTTGCCACAGGCCTCGGACCTCCAGTGAATAAATTACTCTACCAGCCAATGAAGTGTGATGGAGTCCATTTCATGTGCTTGCTTGGCCACTCAGTGATTGGCCAGTCTGCTGCTGGGCACTGGCCGAGGCCACAGGGCCAAGCCACTGCTTCAAACGAGGCTAAAACAGGCTGGATCCTTTTAAGGACCTGGTCTTCAAACACTCCTGCCACCACTTTCTCACACTGTGAGCCTGCTCTGACACTTCCACTGATGTCTAGTATTTCTGTAGCTTTTGTCTGGGCGAGACGGGTTGTGCTAAATGACGTGTTCTTAAATTCCACATCACACAATGAACACCAAATCTAATTATTATGCAATACGCATATGCATGTTATTCTTTTAACTAAATTGCATTATAGGGATGAATTTCTTGAAAGAGATTTAACACAAATAAGCTATTTAGCATACAGTCAAACTGGTCCCACTCTGGTGAAGTATAGAATATACTGCGCTAATGTGATAACTCGCTTTGGATAATGAGCCACTCATAAAAATACAGCAAAAATACACAGAGAAAACCAAAACAAAATTCAAGCAAACGCAAGTAAAATAATAATAAAAAACCATATTTAGTCTATTGACAATTAAACAATATCAGACATTATTCACTGAGAAGATGGACGTATGCTTCTTTGTGTCTCCTGCTGTGTTATTCCCCCTTTATTACCGTTTAATGTTACCGCTGCGGTTCCACTCTAAATGGCTCTGCTATACATTAGTGACTCAGGGCGCGTTCACTAAACTGCCAGTAACACAGAGCGACGACATGCCAATGCGCAATAATGCGCCCGTTTAAACACGCACGCGTTCACAGTGCTGCACCGAGGGTGGCCGGAGGAGCGCGCATTGAAGCGTGTTGACATGTGAAGCAGAAGCCATGTGCAGGAGACAGCCGGATAATGCTGCAGGTAATGGTTCCGCATCCACGTGTCAGTTGCAGGGGAATTGTGCAGTGCGTTTTATTTCTTCTTCCCCACCAGTCAATACTTAAGGAGAATGAGCACCAACGTTTATTCACTATTAATCAGTCGATGCACCACAGTGAGTAGTTCAAGCAGGGAATGGTCCGCGTTCAGTAACACAGCGGGTTATCCATTCAGCAGAAAACGAGCAGATAGAAGATTTAAGACCCCAAATCTTCCCACATTACATATATTATATATCTCATATTATATATATGCATTTAAAAAAAACAAACCAAAAAAACCCCAAAAATCATTTCATTTTTTTCACAGCGGTTTTAAATGAGTGCAGGTCCTGCTTCAGCGTCCAGGAAACTGCCTCCATTGGAGTGACAGAGCTTAGTGGCAGCGTGGCTATCTCCCGAATTCGGCAGGATAAACCAGGGATGTGGCGCTTTCTGCGGCAGATAAGGCGTATCACTCTAATGAAAAGCTCGCGCCTGTTTCAGCGAGGGGGGAAAGCTATCTTAAGACAGGTAGAATGGGCCCTTGTGTGAACAGTATGCAGTGCCAACACACTGACTGAGACTGACATTTAGAGAAGTCATGAGTAAGATCCTTTAGACACATCATGTCCTTGGGCTGAGATTAGAGTTTTTTTTCCATATACATAATGTAGTTTGCCTCCTCAGCAAGACAGATTGGGCATAAGTTAATGACAAACGTTTCATATCATTTCATCATTTCTCAGAAGCCAGTAAGAATAGTGGGAAGTCATCTGAGGGAAGAGTCCTACTGTAATGTGAAGGATATTTTGAAAATAAAGATCTCATTTACATTACAGTTTAACAACTAGTCCAGTTATCAAGCCCAGAACAAAGACTTGAATCTGTATTTACATGATGTGTACTTAAATGTGCCTTTTTTTTGGAAAAACTAAGTGGTTTGCTCACCACTTAAGATACTGCTGTTCCTGAACAAACCAATAAAAGTGTAGAAAAACTGAACAAACAAAGAAATGTACTTTATTGGCATATTACGGGGTAAGAAAGGTTCCCTACAGCACAAGTAAAGCAAAAAGCTAGATTGTCTTCAAGAGTAAATTTGTCATAGAAAGAAAATAGCCTTAAAATGTAGTAGCAAAATGTACTTCAAAATTCATGTTCTCCCTCTCTCTCTCCGTTTCTCTGACAGTCCCTCCTCAATAGCACTCCAGGAGAACTCTCCAGGCAAAAGCCATGGCAACACCTTAGAGTCCAGAGACACCGATTCCTTCACAAAGCCTCACATAATGCCCACTCACCAAGAGCTAATTCTGTTTGTTAGAAAGAGCAAAGGAGAAAGTGTAAATCTAACCATTCTTACACGCCTTTGGCAGTGCACCCAGGATCAAATCCAATTCCACATTAAGCCCCGTCACTCACGGTCCCGCCCTTGGATGGATGAGACAAAAAAGAAGAAGCCATGCTGATGAGACTGATGGAGGTTCTCACAGGACGAAGGCTTTATCCTACAGGAGTCCCTCCTCATCCTCTCGGCCGACAAGTAAACAAACTGCAACGGTAAAAGCAGCAAGCTGCTCTCCCCAGTACTGTACACTGACAGTAGCTAGCACCATCCTAAAGCCTTCTCCATCCTCCTCCTCCACCACAGTGTGTGCACTGCCCTTTTCTAATGATGTAATTAGGTAGTGCCTTGCAAAGAAGGCTTGTTCATTGCCATGAGCGCGTAGCACTGAGTCTCTTTACTTTAAAGCTGGACTTTGCTAATTATCTTCACTACACAACTAATTACACCTCACTTCAAAGGCTCAGCCAATGAGGCTCCAGGCCTGCTGTTTCCAAGGTGGACCAAATTATGACATTTATGGATAATTGGGTAATAACCATGTTGCCTCCAGGAGTACACAGTATGATGGGGCCTCTACAGCCTGAACGCTAGACAAACATGCGTCTTTTGGGATCACATTTCTCCCCTTTTGTTGTTGCAATAGAAGACAAAATGTATAAGAACCTACCTCTAACTTGGCCAGTTTCAACATTTGTTTTAGGCTGATAGAGCCAATGCAAAAGACAGTCCTGTGACATCAGCCACTGCATAATCCATTTTTATCAGTTTGAATATTTAATTTTTTCATCTTGCAGTGCTAACATCAGGGGCTGCCGCAGTGTTCCTTGTTACTGTTTGGAGTGCTCCATTAACATAAAAATCAATTCTGGGTGTGAGTAAATGCAGCCCACCAGCAGAGCTGGGCAATAGAGCAGCAGTTCTTCAATAAAAAATGAGCCTGGGCTTGCCAGTTTATTTTTTTCCTTTTTTAAAAAAAACTCAGGTACAATAACAGACACTGTTCAAGCAAGCACATATAACAGCTTCATCCTGATTAAATTGATGATGCCTTAATGATTTGATTGTAATTCATAGATGGTGAAGGGGACATTGTATGATTTTAGCACACACACACGCACAAACACACACAAAATAGACAAACAAATAAATAAACAGTGGTGTTCTGTGGTATACAGATTGTTCTAGAAGCAGCGATCACCTGTTAGTCAGATGCAGCAAGGACATGTCACTTACGGGCAATGGAATAAAACACACTCACACTGTTACGGCAGAGTGTGGAAGTTTCTCTACCGTTCATCTCCTGAGGAATCTTTTCCATAAGAAACTGTTCAACAAGGCATTAGATCCGTAAAACTGGAGTACGCGCGAGCAAACTTTGAAAGAATTATGTAACCATGAGCTCCTAAACAGCTGACACGACCTAAGAACAGCTACGTGTGACGACACAAAGAAGATTAAAACCACGTCGGTGTGTAGTTCAGGCTACTATGTTACATAACGTCAGCCTTCCTGTCATGCGTAACGCAGCATGTAAAACGATATTGAAGTGTAAAATTTTTGGCCGTTGTGCGCCAAGCATATCCTGCAGAAACATTATGCTGAATATCGAAATCATGAAGGATGTGATCACCAATATTTAGACTTGCAAGGTATTGTTGTTCCAATGTACATCCAGACGTCTTCGTACTTGTCCGTTTAAACATTTCTGGCTGATGTTAGCATAACCTAGAATAAATTTAGCTCCTCGTAATTTTAGTTTTTGATGTATGTTGATTTAACGTACCCTATAGAATACCTCGCATTTAAAAAAAAAACAGCATTAATATTTATTTAGCTTCTTCTTTACACGATATTATGCGAAGTTTCACTGCCACTCGAGAGCGAGTCCATTGAGAGAAATATTTTCTACATTCTGAATGTTACTAAAAGGTGGAGCAGTTTAATTCATTTATTTCCATAGTTTAGGCCTACTTCTAGGATTTCCACCTGTCTCAGTGTTCCTGGGATTACACTTCTTTTAAATAGTCATTCTCAGAAAATATATTCTCTCTTCCAGGACACTTGACGAATGTCCCAGTTTTCAGTAGGATAGATCATTTCCCCGTTTCTGTCTAATTAACTTTTTGGATTTTGTCTGTTATGTCCATGCTTTTGAAATACGCATCGTGGTGTACATTATAAGTTGATCTGGTGGAATACTTGCTTCGCCTGCTAGATCAGCAGTGAAAGCATAATTGTGTTGAATCTACTAGAGCTTTCTACTTAATGGTGAAGTTATTCTAGAGGATCAATAAAACCATTGAGATGGGTAGCGAGACTCAGGGCGAAGATGAGATTGTGTCTACTGGGTCTGACAAGCAAGTCAAAAAGAAAATGAAACGTACAACCTATTTTAATAATACTAACAACGGGATAAAGAATGCAAATGATACAACATGGCTAAAGCCAATCCCAGGTGATCTCTCTGCTACCGGCTCCATCTGCTCAGTTAAAGGCGTGACTTGAAGGTCGACGATGATACTAAAACAAAACAAAATAAAGCAACTTCATCATTCACGATCACAAAAGGCTCACAGGAGGACAAAATTACCTAACAGCTATTTAATTAATAAATGTTTAATAGTTTATCCTGGTCTGTGACATGGGCCACAACTACCTGTCCACCAGCTATGGGTCAATGCAAAAGTATACAGTGACTCTAAAATTGCAACTAAGATGTCCAAACCTAAGAGAGAGGCCTTAGTTGTATTGCCAGCGTCTAGTAGAAAGCAACAGTACTTCGAAAGCTGTATGTTCTGACATGTCCTGCTCTGTTCAGACACACAAGTGTTCCCAGACACAGTCCAGACTTCTGACGAATCTAACGAATCCATATTTAAACACATAGTCTCCATCACTGAAAACAAAGGACTACGAGGCAACCAGATTAGTGCACTAAGACTGAAATAAGACTGAAAACAGGCGATCACATCTTTAGGGCGTTATGTAGTGGCCTTTGTATTTAAGTCGTATAGTGAATTCAGATGTTCTGGTAAAAAAAATAATAATAATAAAAGTGGGAATGCAAAATACAGGAAGATTATTCAGTCCATGTCCCCCCACATGCTGTCTCTTTCTTGCCGTGATCCAGATGATTTTAGAATGTTGGCCAGTCTTCCAGAGTTGTCCTCCAAAGAAGGACAGCCCGAGCATTGTCTGAACGTTTGTGTGTAGTGACACTGATGCTGAAAGTGTGGACCCTGCTGTTGGTGCATCCATCTTACCGTTCATACACAGTGAGATGCAGGAGTTCATTTGATCTGTTAGGAAGCTAGAGTGTGGCTGTGACTGACGTTTACTCGGCGACGAACCGATTGTGCAGTGAGCTGATCGCAAGCAGCACAGACGAATTCTATGTCAGCAAAGCAAAACAAACAGAATAATGAGAATGATGTATCCCAGCAACAAGAACTGTTCCAAATCCTCATAGACAGTTTTTTTGTAAGAAATCAGTGATCTGAGCTGGTTAATTCAGTGGAAAAACTAACCCTGAATCTCGATGAAAACAAGCAGTATAGTGATGTAGTCATTTAGAATTAAGTACTTGACACAGTTCCAGAAGACCTTATCCCAGCCAGAGTGTGGGCCTGCTTTTTTCAACAAGGTAACTGAATCCACTGAGCTGTTGAAAGTAGTTGTTGTTTTTTTCCTCCATACCAGGCAGCAGTGCCTATGCAGAGCAAGCATTTAATTCAAGTGGAGGAGGTTTGTTCTGACCAAAGAAACAGTCTGAGAGATGCAACGGTGAAGTCTGGCCGTTGGGGCCCATTGAATTTAAGTAATCAGATAATGAGTTCAGGTAATTCCTTGAAGAACAGAGTCCTCTGATAGCTGCAGCAAAGGGAAATACCAAATGTACATGTAAGATTGGGTAACATAAGGTGTATAATAGTCTGTGATTGAGGAATTCTAAGTAGATAACCTACATTACACTGTGAATAGATATAGGTTAGGTCTAAGTATCGTGAATGAAGCTACATTCCCCTAATTTGTTTGGTCAAGACAGAGGAAAAGCGAATGCAAGTAGAGCACACACCAATATCTAAGCAATCAGGTAAACAGCTGTTTCTTCTCATGATATTGGAGGTATTTAAAATAGTCAGGGCTACAGCTGTTAGTAGCCTAGTGTGAGGCAGGAGATAGAATAGAATAGAACAAGTTATAAAGTTCTAAGATTATCTCTGCAGTGTGCGTTAGATACACAGTTTGGACATAAATGCTATACTGACATGTTCCAAATTAAAAGATTACACTAACTTGTAAAAAAAAATAAATAAATAAAGATGAAATTATCTTGTAAAAAAAAAAAGATGAAATTATCTTAAAAAAACAATCTGTCTGTAATGTAATGAATGTAATAATGTGTGAAATTATTTAGTAGACCAGCATCGTTCATCAGAGTGAACCAGAGGGAGGTTAAAAAATTTTTTTAAAGGTCCTGCAAAGGTTGGCGGATTTTCTTTCTTCGTTGGAATTGCTCTTAAAACGTCATTTGCGGTTTATGCTGTCGCGTTGGAGCCTGTGCCACATTGCCAGCCAGCAAGCCCGTCCTAGGGGTTGCGCGTGCCCTAAGTTGGTGCTGGGCTTTGCTTGCCGACTTCGAGTTCGCGCCCTCCTGAGTGCGTCGGGATAATTAGGGCACTTAGGCCCCGTCAAAGTCATTTGATGACACTGATGTGAGAGATTGATATTCATGCTCCACTTGCCACCCTCTCCACCTGAGCGTGGCGCTTACTTCCATAAGCAATTAGGAACTGATGGCAAAGAGAGACGACGAAAGTCGAGCTTGGGTCATATTTGCATTCGGCGCCACACATTTAACGAGCCCTGAGCGGTACACTCAACATCTATTCTGGCCCTTTTGACACGGTCAATTTCATCGATGCGGAAATGAAAGAATTTAAATTTTCTACCCTTATTACTGATCAATGGGTATTTGGGGTTTCTGAATGACAGAACGGGCCCTGCCTGCTTTATGTGCAGAGTTGAGTCAACTCATCCCAACTCAGTAACACATACCGCTGAAAATGCCACGATTTGTGCTACTTTAAATCTGTAACCTAAATACAAATGATTGAACTGATTTGGAAGCAATATAGAAAAGTATTTAAATTTGCTTTTTAAAAGTATGCAAATAAACTGCAAGAAATATATGTGATGCCTTATTATGAAGACTGAATGAGGATAACTAGAGCTGGAGAAATCGTTGGATTCCCCCAGTTTTCAATCTTTTACATTCGCGGAACCACAGTGCCATCCAGTGGCAAATACCAGAATAAAATCTTTTGTTTGTCAAGTAATGATGAATTTGTAAACAAATAACAGATGTGGGTAAATAAAAAGAACCGAAGACTACATTGTGGTTCATATTTCCATGTTTTAATATCAGTGTATCTATTATAAAATCCCAGCAACCATTGTTATCAAAAAAAAAAAGTATAAAAATGTATCCAAACACCTACCATTTGCTACCCAGAGTAAAATTAAATGAATGTATTATTTCATTAAACAGTCATATTTAACAGTTTTTTTTTTTTTAAAAAGGCAACAAATAAAGATCCACCTGAATGTGTCAGAATCAAGCACTGACTTGTTATTCTTACTTTCCCACTTTATATAAAGTAATGCAGATGCCTTTTCTTCTTCACAATAAATTAACACACCATTCTACGATGATGAAGGTCTCCGACTCACAAAGCATCATGGGAAAAAATACAAATAAAGCTTAGACAGAACACTATTAAACACAAGTAAAAATGAAAAGGAAATGTCTGGGCAACATTTTTTTTTTTTTCTTTTGGTTTCATGATAACAACGCACTTTCAGTTTCCATAACAGGACTCTCTGTGAGCATCTCAAGAATACATATACATATGTATGTATATACATACACATATGTATATGTATATATATATATATATATATATTTAGTTATATAAATATATCAGAACAAAATAGGCTAAAACTGTTATAAAAACATTATTGGTTACAAAAAACATTTAATACCAAAGAGAAGTTTATGCTTATAAACTTCAATAATTTAAATGATAAAAAAAAAAAAAGAAAGAAATATTCTCACATTATGCGTCAAACCCCAACTGGGGTTTTTCCTTTCCTGCTTTTAGTCTCACATGATTAACTTCTTCCTCTATCAGTAAGGAAGGTCTGGGATGCTATTGTTTCAACACCCCCCAAAAAAGCATAAATACAACTAGAAAATTTATGTACAATACCCACTGCGATAACAACTTAAGTTAGCATGGGTGTATTTACAGTTATTTACAGAGTTCGTTAAATAGAGGAACACTTTCACGAGTGGAGGTGAAAATGTGTGGAGTGGGCAGGTGTCAGGGAGGGTGTGCAGTGTTTGGTTACCCGGTACAGTGAGGGAGAAAGGACAGGGTTCCTCTGCTCGTTGGTCGCGAGTGGGGAGGGGTGGGAAAGCAGAGTCTTTAGAGACACGGCAGGGAGGTCAGGAAAGGGGTGGAGGTGGGAGTGTGGATGGGGGGGTTTGGCCCAGGCCCTGTGGGGCGTGTGGTTCCCAGTCACCCTGGTTCACGCCGGGTCAGTCGATGTCACTAAGGTCGCTGGTGGGTTCGTCCTGCACGCGGCTCAGATGGCTCATGGCGCGGGCGAAGGCGATCTGCACGGCCTTGCGCACGCCCGACGTGCGACCCTCCATCATTTTGATCTTGTCTATCGTCTTGTCAATCCCGAGAGGAACCATTTTGGATTTTGGAAGCCATTGCCTGGAGATACAAAGCATAGTTACAAACAGTTTTAACCTGTTGCTTTTGTTTTTCAACCACAAAAGGACAAAGACAAACGTCCTCTGTAGAACAAACTGTTCGATCATTCAACTACATGTAGATTTCCATCATACATGAACACCGTGCGCAGGATGAAGGACTGTGTGAGGCTGTTGGCCCTTTAAACCTCACCAGCTGCGTTTGTTGTCGAAGAAGAGGACAAGAAAAAGCTTCTCTTCGGACTTGTACTGCATCTGTTCCCCGATCCGGAGCACGTCGAGGGGGGGGGTCGGGATGGTCTCCCCGTTGTGATGGCAACCCACGCGTGGCATGTGGGGGTCGATTATCTATAAGAATGAATGATGTGCAGGTTACAGACCTGAGAGCTGAACAGGTTCTGCTCAAGAGGCATAGAGGCACACAGGCAGCAGCTCGTGTCCAAACGGCCAGAGTCCATTAAAAGAATGAGGGTTTATTACTAAACATCAAAAATAAAATAAAACCCCAAATGAGGCCATTAAAAGGTTATGAGGTGGAACGCTGCCACCTAGTGGATCGAGAAAATCCCTCCTCAGATACATTCAGCCATACAAGTTTTTAAACAGTCATATCATTTCATATCTTTCATTCATGCAACTTTGCTGCCAGCACAGGATCACAGCACACTGATCTCGTTTCATTAGGCCATAGGCAAAATACGTGTCTGTGTGCACATTCCTGCGCATCAACACTCAGATGAGGGGGGGGGGGGGCGGCACTGATGGTGAAACAAACACAGAGATTCGATCATGTTCCATGCTCACACGCCAGCTCACACTCACCAAGGCAGGGTAGGAGGGATATCCGCTACATTTTGCCCAAACTAGTTTGAGAGGTTCCAGAACAACTGTTGCAGCGTTAGCAGGCATCCAAATACTGCTGTTACCGACCTCTACGGAAGCAGGAATAACGACAAGGAAGTTATGAGGGACTCACTGCAAACAGAGCACAACACTTCCAAAGCTTATGGTGGCAGAACAGAACACAACATGCTTAAAACCACACAGAACATTTGAATATCAGGCTTCAACTGAAGTTAGGCTTAAATTTAAATGTACAGGAAATTGAGGGGGTTTTATTATTATTATTATTAATTAAGATGTAAACCAATGAACACTATGCAGTTCATAGGCATAACTTTTGCTGGCCACATTTGCTATCTGAGAAAAGATGGGGACAACTTTGGACTGCTGGTTCCAGAGCTGCTAACGGCAGTCAAACCTTCCCTCAGACCATCCCTGGATGGACGGTTTGTGGGGGTGCCTGACCGCCACTATAAAACAAACAAACAAGCTCGTTCTCCGCCAGACCTGAGCTTGCCTCAGTCGCCGACCCTAGCACCCGCCCGCCATCCCGCCCGTCCCCCACTCACCGGCAGCGAGACGAGCAGCTTTGGCGAAGTTCCCGTTCTCTATGCACGCGATGAGCTCGCTTTTGTCGTCCACGGTGCTCCTCCGCACGAGGGCCGGCTTGCCCTTCCCACATTTTGGAAACACCAGCGGGGCGCTGCTGAAGAGATGGTTCGGTGTAACCATGGCCGGAGGAGGGCCATCGGCGCGAGCCGCTGCCCCCGACGCACACCTCCCCGCGCCCAAAGAGAGGCCGTAACACACACTGCAGTACGGCTTCAGTTGTAATTGTGTGGGTACAGGCGCACAGCAAGTTTGGCTGATTGGTTTTACTCTTCACTATCTATTTAAGCCCATCACAAACTGCTCAGGCTTAAGAAGTTCAAGGAGACATAGTTAATAAACGCATTCAACTGTAATAACCACATTCATAGCTTATCGATTAGCCTTAAAATGTTTCAGCTACAGATCAGTCTTTTTTAGGAGGTAGGAAAACAATTTTTAAAAAGGTAGTACTTTTTTTTTTAATGTAAATCCTGCAATTCTCTTTTGACCTCCAGAATCTGTTCACAACAGTATATTACTGCCAAAATTAGTCGCCCTGCAGTCATCAGTGCGCTTGTGCTTTTAGCCTGAGCAAAGTCATTACCGCAGAAAAAGACACAAAGTTCACAGTGTTCACAGTGTGTTCGATACTAATCACAGATCAAAGGCTTTAATGAGCACGATGTTCTCCCGTGAAAGGGTGTACAGGGAAGATAAAATTCTCTTGGCCCCATGCAAAATATAGAACTAACATTCATTCCTGTTTGACTTTGCCCACCATAATGAGGGCGACTGAAAGGGAGAGCTGAACGAATGTGGAATAGTAACCTGGAACTGCACAATTCTCAAAAGGTCAGCCTTGAAATCAAAACAATTAGAAAGATGCGTGTAAAGCAAAGCTTTTTTTGCAATCCATAAATAACACTTCGGGTATAACGTGCAAAGGAAAACGGGAGAAACAAAACATGAATAGAAGGGCTTTTAGAAAGCTGAAGGCACTGATTTAACAGGGATTTAGTTCGTAGTCCCATAGTTAAGAAAAAAACAGCCCGTGCATTATTAGTACAAGGTTACGGTTTACGGTGTCCTTCCTCAACACTTTTAAAGCCTTCACCTTGGAGTTCATGTGCGACGTTTCCCCGCTTCTACATGTCTGAATTTTACTCGCTTGAACACGTTTTAAGAAATGTTAACGCAGCTTTTTATGCAACACGATTCAGGTTTACATTTGTTTCAGCAATTCGTTTTCACACCTCGAGTTGTTTTAAAATGATTTAGAACGCATAAACTCACAGTCAACTGGCGCAAGTTACATTTTCCTCATACGGGTACCACACCTTAAAAATTCTATACCAATGCCAAAAGTATGACCCCCCCCCCCCCAAATATTTCTTCACTTCCTGTTTTGCATGAGGACACATAACACATAACCTGACTCACGACCTCTACTACCTGATCAGTGTTTCCATTCCTGATAATAATCTAGAAACATCACATGTAACGCTGTAATTTATCCTTTGCTACAAGCATTCTGCACCAATATTAGACATAAAATGGAAGGAAAACTAGCTTTTACTAAAACCTTCCAAATACCTCAGTTTTGCAAAGGATTTCCAACGATTTTCATCATTTTAGGATAGACAGCTTGCACAGGGTTCTACTCGCTCCTGTAAAATAATCTAGTTCATCTTGCCATAATAAGAAAGCTGACTAGTTAAGTGCTGACGTATCCTTGCTGAAAGCTGTTCCTCCCGTCACAGTGATGAGAGCGAGGTGGACGAATCTGGGGGCTACCGGTTCTTATGCAGTCAAAATGCTTGCAGCTGTTTTAAGTAGAGATTAACTGAGCTGGTTTCATGATTCACTGGGTTTGATGTATTAGCAGACTTTCAGGTTGCACCTGGCACCGTTATCTAGTTTTGAGAACGACAGTCAGAGTTTGGAGCTTTATCACTACGAGATTTTTTTGAGTTTGTCTCTCTCTGCCTCTCCCTCTCTCTCTCTCTATGTCACTTTAAATTATCAAGGTTTGCAACTTTGAAAAACTTTTTTTTTTTGCTGGACTACCAGTTTCTCAGCTGTGAAACTACTTTTTACAAAACCCAATAACTGACACAAATATAAATTAAGATGTAAATTCTCTCCCTGAACAAGGGAACTGGTTTCTGCCCATCCCCACCCCCCAGCTTTTCTGCTCAATAGTACTAATATGACTTAGCAAGCATCTCGCAGGAACTGAATTTCAGTGTCCAGAAGCAGATGTGACAGATCTGTGAATAAGTCATTTGTTTCACGAAAGTGTATGCAATCCTTTACTTTGCGTTTTCCAAGATTAAGATGAGCTTATTCAACATTAAAATTCAACACATTGCACACGCCGTCTCCGGAATCTCATCGCAAATTGAAACATCTGTTTGAAAGAGTGCAACATAAAAAAAAAAATAACCCTCGCAGATAAAGCAGCTTTCAGACTGAAGGAAAAGCTAATTGGAGAACATGGGTAGGGGCTTATTGAAATGGGACACAGCCGATCATCTGGGCCCTCCGTCTTCACTACTGATGGTGCATGAACAGCGTGCATCCTGGGATACACGCCTGAAAAGCATGCAGCTGGGCAAACACTTCCCTTGAGTTATAGGACAGCAGAATCGGACCTTTAAACGAGTTTGGGTGTGCTTTAATATTGACCGCAAATCTGGCCGTTCGTTCAAGTTAATCATACTACGGCCGGTCGTTCTAAATCCGAATAAACTGGCGGCGAGCGAAGCTCGTCTTTAACAACATCAGTGTGATCTGTTCAGTCTTTTGTGGTTGGTGCACTGACTGCACCACTTCAATAGCAACAGCAATGAAGTCCAAATGGCACAGAGTGCAGAGGTTGGTTTTTTTTTTTTTATACTGATCTGAGGCCAGTTCTGACATTCTATTCTAATGGCTAATAAAGGGCTTGACTGACAGCCTGTATGTGAAAATAAATAAATAAATAAACAAACATTTAAATGACGAGTGGGGACATACTCAAGATGTTCAGTGCACAAAACGCAGAAACCCTGAGTACTTCAGTACAGGGACTAGTGAATTCTGTGTTTGTGTGTCCGTGTGTGTACCTGGAGGTACCCAGCAGGCTGCCACTGGACGAGATGCTGGATTCAGAGGCACACCTCCGGCGAGGCTCCTGCTGTGTGCCGGGACTCAACCCTGTCTGTTGCTCCAGAACAAAACCATTTGACAGGCCTGAGAGGGGAGGAGAACGAGAGAGAGAGAGAGAGAGAGAGAGAGAGAGAGAGAGAGAGAGAGAGAGAGTGTCAACACAATAGAATAAAAACCTGCAGTGAACATAGTGGAACCTGCCTGAGGGGGAACTATAGTCTACAAGGCAGGTGAGTTTAAAAGTCCCATGCTTCAGTTTGAAGTTGTTTCCTATTCTCTCTCCTCTTTTAACCATCAGACCAGCTCTGGCCACTTTCTATGCACCAAGAACATCAACAACACTCATTCTGCTCACTGATCTATTTCAGCGGTATTCAACAAGTCCTCGAGCTCCGCCTCCTACAGGTTCTCCACCCTGCCTTTACCACTTTATCAGGTCTGATAAAGTGGTCGACCTGTTACACCGACCATTATAGATCAGAAAATCCAGGATGGGGTTGAATGCCTGCTCTGTGTCATATCTTGTTGCTTTATTTCTGCTGTGACTGCTACACTCCTACGGGCAGTACCCGTGTCGGGGCGCCTGGTGGGCAACTCCTCTTCCCCCTCGCTGCCCCGGCTGGCGCTCCGGGTTCTCTTCCTGGTGTGGAGCAGGTTCTCCAGGCGGGGGATCACCACAGACAGGAAGTTCTTGGCGCCCAGCGTGGGACTTTCCGACTGGGTTCCCCCGCCTCTTGCAGCCTTCTGTGGGCTCACGCTTTTGGACTTACGGAAAAGCACCGACGTCCGCCTGTTTACCGGAGCCGGGTGCTCGGCCAGGGTCGACGTGGCCACCACGCTGACGTCGCTGCCGTCGAGCAGCAGCCGGTCGCGGGAGTGTCCGTTCAGGGTCTCCCTGGGTGACGGGAGGCGGTCTTTGGGGTCTTTGGGGTCGTCGGGCTTGCCTGGCCGTGGCTGCTCCAAGCTGGGCTCGACGGGCTTCAGTGTAGGGGGCTCACTGGGGCTGTCCGCGTCGCCGAGCGGCGGGTGAGAGTCTGAGGGCTCCAGCTTTGGAGGGGCTGATCTGTCGCCTATGAAAAGAAAAAGTTGGATTCGGGAAAACTTGCGATTGACACAGGGTGATTTTTATCAATGATTAGAGACTCTGCATGTAAGCAGTCGTTGTGGTATGAATAAAACATCGTTATCTGCTGTCTGACAGCAACACCAGCATGTTGCCATCAGGAACCAGCTGGCAAATTTAGCAGAATGGAAGAACATGGTGAAAGCCTGTCTGTGTGTCTGCATCTTAGCCCACCATAACCCTTTCGGTCCACCCACATGAAACTATTATTCTCGACTACTAAAAAGGTTTGCCTACCATGTATGGAATATCACACACGCACATGGACATATGCTCTCTGTTATTCATAATCAGCCCACATGTTTGGCAACCTCTGTTTTTATCACACAATTTCCATAACCATTGGAATGTGGAAAGCTTGCCACAAAATGAGTCTATAAACAGCTTCTAATTGCTCCGTGATGCACTGTGGATGTCTCTCCACAGAGAGCTGATCGATGAGACCCGATGCCTCATTAAGTTCAACCAGGTGAGGATTAAACACGCGAGTCAGACAAACCTTCCTCGGCCAAGCTGGGCTCAGCCGATGCTCTCCTTTGATCAGGGGTGGGAGCGAGCACGTTCCTCAGACTCATCTCCATCCGCACGTCGCTGATGGCCTTCTTCAACAGCTTGAGGCGTTTGCTGCGCGACGGGCTGGACTTCATGGCCGTGGTGAGGTCCAGCTTCTCCAGGAGCCCCTTCAGCTGCTCGTTGAGTGACATGTGCTGCCGATTGGCTGGGACCAGCAACCGGTCCACTGAGGGAGAAAATATAAAGATGCATGTTTTCCCCACCACCCTTGAATAAAAGCGTACTCTGCAAGCAAAACAAACACTTTTCTTATGTACTGTGTATATACCATCTTCCCAGGAGAAGGGAGTGGATGCCACAGTCTTGGGTAGTTCAGGAGTGTGCATTCCACTGTGGGAATCAAAGCCCATGTGCTCGGCATGACGCCGCGTCTTCCTGAGCAGAGCCCCGCCCTGGTCCCTCAGCCTCACAGCGGCCCGGTAGAAATAGGTGTCCTTGGCATTGTACGTCATGCAGTTTGTAACGATGAGGTTGAAGTCGGCCTCGAATTCATCCAGGTTCTTGTAGCACTGGGCGTCTATGCGTTTCCTCATGGTGGAAAAATCCATAGGGTGCTCGATGTGTTCCAGGTAATCAGGAACCTGAAAGCACAACACACACACTGTTAGTACTGATCTACAATTGACTAAAGACTTTTTATTTCCATCAGTGCAACCGAGAGAACAAATCTCTGTGGTACATTTACGTGTTTAGACCCACCTCTTTAATGCTCACAGGCTGTGCAAAGATCTTTGCCTGGTCTTTCTCTTGTAACTGGTCTAACACAGTCCGCAGTAAAATGGTAAATGGGGTGAGCTGCAGCTCTAGAATTGACTGCTGTAGTTTCATCTGTATATAGACCAAGAAAAAGTGGGTCATCATCCTTCTAACACACATTTTAACATAATGTCAAATGGTAAGTCTATAGAACTAGGAGTTGTGCATTTCCTTCTTAAATGATATGGAGTAAGATGAAAGCCTCTCACTGCTCTCTCAAATGCTGGGACCTTATTAGGGCATTGGAATGACCCAGCATCCAACCACACATGATGTTCATTCAGATGCAACGGGAGACGGCCTTTTCACAGACTCTCTGGTTTCTGTAGCTGTTGTCAAAGCAACAAACTTAAAAGCAGGAGTAAAGGCCTTTACCTCCTCTCTCTTGAGCTTCTCTCTCTTCCTGATGAGCTCCAGCAGCAGACGGGCTCTCTCAAGGTCGTGCCTCAAACGATGCCACTCCTTCAGCTGTTCCTTCAGCGCACGACTCTCTTCCTCATTGTGCTTCTGGAAGAACGAATCACCAGTCAGCGGTTACGCAAGAACATCGTTCAACGCTTCGTCCTAGTAGAATCTCGTTGAGCAAAGGATCCCAGCGGGGCTGACTTACAGGCTTCATGATTTTCTGGGACTGCAGGCTGGAGTGGAGCCGTCGGATCAGAGGCAGGCCGTTCCGTGATTGTCTCTTCAAGGTCCAGTAGTTCAAGACCAGCTCGACAAAAACCTTCTTCCTCTGGAGAGAAACTTGATTAAGGATGGTGTTTAACCTGTGGGAGACATGAAGCAATTAGAGAAAGGCACTTGTGTTCTGTGTTCAATTCACAGCTTGGCACCGACATTTAACTCCATCTATCGTGTAAGGACCTTCCAATAAGGAGGGGGGGAAAAAAAAACACATCAGTGTGAAGCTATCCTTTCACTTCCCCACAACGAAGCCATTACAATCAACCATTAATCTTTTGTAATAAAGCTCCACACATCAGTTGTCTGGATGTCTGTTCACCGTCCTGCCCCTCTAAAGCCTACCTATGTGATGGAAAACTAGGACCAGATGGTGAGACCAGCTCTGCCACCGGCTCTGATATTTTCTTGCCCTTCTTCTTCTTGTCTTTTAGTCTTTTTCTGCTGTGACTTCTCTTCAGTGTCTGACAAAGTCCATTTTTGGTTTTATTCCTGGAGTCGTCATAAATGGTGAGGGGCCTCCTGACGGAGCCATTGGGAGAGTGTACCCCGCAGTAAGCAGTCTTCTTCACTGTGAAGGTGGGATCGCCCGAGTCCGTCACATCTTTGACGGGCTCCATCTTCATGAAGAGGCCAGCCTTCTGCGCACAGCTGACGTGGAAGGCCGTGTAGCAGTTGGCCTTGTGGCACTGGATGCAGGCCCCGACACCTTTTTCCTTGCAGAGGTAGCAGGTGAGCTTCCAGCGGGCAGGCGGGATGTTTGCCACGCCATCGATGGGCTCGATGAAAACCGTGTTGGAGAAACCCACTTCGGGCACCCACAAGGCACAGACCACGTGTCCCCAGCGGTCATCGTCCGTCTTCTTCACGGCACCGCCCTTGTTGGGGCAGAGGATGCAGTCCGCGGGCTGGTTGGGGCACTGCAGGCAGTGACGGCAAAGCCACTGGCCCTCGGGGATGTAGGGAACTCCGTAGCACTCCTGGTGCACGGGCAGATTGCACATGTCACAGAAGAGAATGGCGTTGCTATCCTGGCACTCTCCATCCATGCAGATGCAGCACACCGCATCCTCGTCCACCAGCGAGTGAGGGTCTTGCTGGCCCTGACTCTCCAAGAATGACTCCTTTTCAAAACGGTCCACGAGGAACTCAAAGACATTGGGCGAGACCTGACTAAAGCCCTCGCTCCTCCTCTTTTCGTTGACCAGATCCAACCAAGCATAATCCTCCTCATCCATGTCATACTCCACCTCCTCATCCAGCTCCTCCAAGGACTTCTCCTCGTACTTGTAGTACGTCGGAGGTCTCCGCGGAACAGCGGGCAAATTGTACTCCACGGTGCGGAATCTGGGCTCGGGGAGGGCGCAGGCTGGTGCATGGGCCCCTTGTGCGCTGAGGGCAGCATTCTTTTTCTGCTGGCTATTCTTGAGCCGTGCCGACCGCAAGGGAGCTTGCTGAGGCTTGTCTGTATTCTCCTTATTGCTGGTACACTCCATAATCTCCTGGGCTGTGGGGTCATCGTCGGTGATGACCTCGAGCTTGTCGAAGACACTGATGCGGTGCATGCGGCCATCGACCTCCAGCTCCACTATGCGCTGGGCCTGTGCATAGGTAAGGGTCTCCCTGTTCGCCGAAGGTTTGATGGGGGAGGGTGGCCGATGCAGAGTCGGTGCTCTCGAATGTCGTGCTTTCTTCTTCATCGCGGACTGTCAAAAAGCTTCAGAGGGGGAAAAAATGAACTGTATTAGCATGGATCAGTTTTAATCACAGAGGCAGGTAAAAATTCTCACAAATATTACAAGAAGCTACAATGTAACCTTGGCACAGTCTGCAGAATGACACATACAGAATATATATAGAAGTGACCGATTTGCGTGTAAATTTTCTAAATGACGTGCCTCACTTGGCTTTCGTTGTAAATAAAACATCCGAATTCCAAAGGTGAGAGAAAAGCCTGTCCGAAGTATATCCACAGTGTGTGGAAGTCTTAGCCTGTCCGAAGTATATCCACAGTGTGGGGAAATCTAAGAGACAAATGTTTCCCTGCTGTCAGACAGAGTGTTGACACAAGCCAAGGGTTATGCTGACTGCCTGGTAAGCTCTGGTTGCTTGTGACAGGAAGTTATCTTTATCAAATGCCTGCAGCACACTTCACTGTTTTGATAAGAACTGAGTGAAAACTTAAATCCTTGAAAAGTCAGAGAACAGCACAACATAGTAGCTAATACCACTGACCATACTGTTAATACAGCTGTCCAATTACAGTATAACCTGTATTAACTGACAATAATATACCTGTTGACAGTTTATGAAAATCATGCAAACTCACAGCTGATGCAAACCTCTGTTGGACTATAAGTCTCACAGAGATCAGTTGTGAATTTTAGAAACTCTAGGGCTTTGAAACTGCAGAGTATATAAAATGAATGGACGCCACCAGCCATTAGCATGAGCTCATTAGCAACAACCTTGACATAAATATCCATGGATACGTAAGATGAAATGGGGACAAGGCGTTCAACAGAAAGGTGCCATGAATATTCCACTACGAAGTGCAGCGCGGAAACAGGTAATTAAATTGACAGTTCTTAACGCTTTTTCTCTTACCCCCAAGTGGGTGTTGTGGTGGGGCGGGGAAAAACTACGACTACAAACCTGAAACCGTATTTAGCTCAAGAGGCTGTTAGTTCACACTGCAGCACATTTTCTTTGTATCGATTATGTTAGAGCAACCGAGCACAAAACGAACACCGCAACCAGTAGCCCATTCTACTGGGACAGCTCACAATAACAAACTAGCATGGCAAATGGCGTCCTACCAAAAAAAGGCATAAATTGCTAGACCTTTAAAGATGTTTCACAGCAACGTACACAGCTTCTAGTCCTACGCCTTTATGCACGTTACATCAAACACTACTGCTTGAATTGCAGTTATTCTTTTCATAACACAGTACCTCGGAGTGCCGACGCTTTTGCCTGAAGACAGAAGCAGCTCTTGAAAGCAATGGCGATACGGCCTGCTCAGCGGCTGTAATTCCGTACACAATGTTCGCATCCAAAGGGCGCAGTTTAAGCTTTATATTGATGAATCTGAATTATGTGAACAATTACCCACTCTGCCCCCCAAGTCTATAATTTCTGATGCGTGTTCAGTAGGGGAAAACAAGGTTTAAAGGCCATTCAAAGGTAGGAATATCCTCTTCCCTATAACGATAAGCAGCTGCTGCAAGCTTCGCCTTCCCCCCACAACAATGCGGACGGCTACTACAGAATGTCCCACCCGCTACGCACAACGTGATTACGTTTCAGGTTTAGAGGAACATGCAACATTGTTGCCAATGATTCGTTTACATTCGCACAAGCATATCCGAAGTCTGTGTAGCAATACATTTTTATTCATTCAAATAGTTATAGATATTGTGCTGTAAAACGTGTTCGTGGGACTATGTTCCTTTGCCTTATATTCTGATTAGGTATAACATTACTTTTTAGAAAACTTGTACAAAATTACTACTTTTGTTGTAATGTGTCACTCCAGTTTTCAAAAGCAACGACAGTAATTATCATTACTATTAAGTATAGTATTACTACTGCTACTACTTTTATTACTACTACGACTACTGCTACTATTTATAATAATAATAATAATAATAATAACATCGTTATTGTTATCAATGATTATTATTATTATCATCATTTACTACTACTACTACTACTTATAATAATAATAATAATAATAATAATAATATAGATAGTATCGTTATTGTTATCAAAAATAGTAATAATTGTTATCATCATCATCATTATTATTATTATTATTTTCATTATTATTTTTTTTATTATTGCTGTTGTTGTTGTTGCTGTTTTTATTATTAATATTGTTTTGCTACTGTTACGTAAATCCATTATATTTATTTATCGCTTATGGTGTTTCTGATAGCCTATGCAAATTATCATGAAAACCTATATTTAAATACCAAAAAGGTCCCTCTTTGCCCCACCCCTGATGGCGCCTCGGTGCCCCTGAGAGAGCCCCCCAGGTCAAGAAACCCCGTTTGTTTGGTTTACTAACATGATAAGACTGGTATATACACATGTCTTCCCAAAACAATTTGTCGCTCTAATTAGGAGAACATTGTGTATATTCTATTTTTTGGTTGTTGCATGAACGTTTGTGTACTAATGAGGCCGTATGACCTCAGCAGTCTAGTAATTTAATCCTGGCGACGAGTTTTGTTTTATTTTTATTACCCCTTGCCGCCATATTGAAAGCCCTAATACCCTATGACATCATAAAAGCATGTTCCTTCCGTCCGACGCTGAGTGGAGCTACAACTGCTGAGTGTTAACCGCACTGGAGACAAAGCAACGAAATAATTGCCCCTTGGATCAATCATATATGTTTATTTAACTGTTTATTAACTGAAACAGATTGAATCACACATACGGAACTAAAGGTATGTGACTTTTCTTTCTCATATCGAATACTTTAAATCGTCGTAACGAAAGACGTACGTGGGTTTGGTTAGATCCAGTTCTCCGGCTGGTTCTACGAGCTCCTCTGTTCTACCACCAGGATCTGGTTCTGCCTCGCCAGGTTATGCCCCGTACTGTGGCCTAGTTAAGATAAATTGACTTTATTACTTGCTACTTACTAACTCTAGTCACTTTATCGCAACTGAGGACTTCAAATGTCATTTGTATGAAGTGTGCTTTCCTTTAGTTGACTCTGTCAATCGTGTGAATCCATGTGACAGTACGGTAGCCAACATTAGCTAGCTTCCTTGCTCGGATAGGTGAAATGTGTTCCTGTTTTTGTCCGCGCTTGGTAAATAGCGAGCTAGCTGACTAGCTTGCTGGCTAATCATTTGCTAGCAAGAAGTATAAACCATCTCGTGGGTTACGAAACTTCGTGTTTATCAGGAACTTGTTCAGTTTTGCGTGCAAAACGTATTCCTTGCAAATTATTTATCACTCAGATA
This sequence comes from Sternarchorhynchus goeldii, assembly GCA_028565775.1. Taxonomy (NCBI): domain Eukaryota; kingdom Metazoa; phylum Chordata; class Actinopteri; order Gymnotiformes; family Apteronotidae; genus Sternarchorhynchus; species Sternarchorhynchus goeldii. The sequence goes on from JAOXYF010000004.1 coordinate 10,769,727, forward strand.
GCATACTACATGTACATCTAGCATGTTATTGGCCGATTAATACCTGACATTTATGTCGATTCGGAAAGTAGCTGGCTAACTGCTCTAATTATTAATCCTGTGTTCGTTGTAAAAGCTTTGTCGCACTTATTGTTTGGGTGGAAACGGCAGCTGTTTTAGACGAGCTATTAAGTGACTGACTAGAGTGAACGGTTGGAGAGGAACTGACAACCCGGAAAAGTTAACCTTGCTTGCTTGCTTCTTGCTAGCTAGCTAGGTGAAGGCTGGATACCTATAAAACGACAGTATTTACAAATATTGAGGGATTCTACTGGTAGCTGTAGAGGCATATAAATTACAGCTATACGGCTACAAAGCGTTAATTCAGTTTCCGGATGTACTTTTTTAAATCTAGATATTTAATACGCTTCCACAAATTGCGACTGCTGTTGGCTTGTACTATACGAGCTTTGTTTTTGTTTGAGCAAAAACGGTAGCAGTACTACTGCAATGTGTAGCCCAATACACTTCTGGATTAAATGGCAAATAGAACAGATATGCCAAGTGCACCATATTAAATATTTTAAGAGGGTGCAAAGTGCACAGAACACTAATTCTACATCTTTTATCACTTTGGTATATATTAACATCAGCATTTATTTAAAATCAAGTTTTATCTCGTCACAAATTATTGAAAGGCTGTTCTCTACTTTCTACATTCACATTTTCTACTAGTTTGTATATCTGTCTATCTGACACTGATTTGCTCTTTTAAATACAACAATTTGTACATTTTATTTGTGTGATCAGTTTCACTAAACAGGCAAATGCAAACTTAACTGCATTTATTGTCTTTTTAGTGAAAACATTATTTTTCTCTGTCTTTCCTCATTTTCAGATTCCACAAAGTGAACAAGTTTCTTATACTTTCCTAAATGGACAAGTTGGATATGTCTTCCTCACCTGGCTTTGAAAATAACATACTTGTGTAAACATTCTGCTGGAAGATAGACGAGACAGCCACGCCAATGACACTTCAACACTTGACAAGCTGCTTTCATTAGAGAAAGTTTTGTTTCTTAGCAGAAATGCAGTCTGCTACAATGGATGGGGAGGAAGGCCTCTCGCAAAAGACTGCTAATGTGCACCTGGACCATAATGGTTCCATGGATAATGACAAAAGAAAAGAGGCCAAAGGAACATGTTTGAAAATTGAGGGGCAGGATGGTTATGTATTTAAATCATATAGCATTACCCCACATGAGATTCCAGATGCAAAGTCCTCTCACTGTCCCATAGACACACTCGCTAAAGACTCCTCATCAATATCCTCATCCCTCAAGGAGACACCGGATAATATATCTTCTCAGGTTGATGGACGTTCACTAGATTGTCCCGAAGCAGAAGCCTGCAATAAGCAGGACTGTCCAAATTCTCCAAGCATTTCAGATAAGAACCAGAGCACTGAAATAGATGAGGATAACTCAGCAAATGAAAGAAGTATACATATCAAAGAGGAACCAAATGAAACGGGTGAAAGTGCTCAGGATGATGAAAAGTTATCCTTTGATGGGGCTGTAGGCCCATTTGTCACTAGAAGCAATGATGATGATTATAGTAATTTATTGAGTGGCTACACAAGTACTCTTTATGATGTTGCAATGGATGCTGTCACACAGAGTCTTCTGTCATCTATTAGAAATCCTCTTAATCCTAGAAAAAAATCTCCTGCTTGGAACCATTTTTTTATATCGCCTCGCGATAGTACCAAAGCAATCTGTATGTACTGTATGAAAGAGTTCAGTCGGGGTAAAAACGAGAAAGACCTCAGCACTAGTTGTTTAATGAGGCATGTACGAAGGGCTCACCCCACTGTACTTTTGCAAGACAGTGATTCTTCAAATGCTTCATCCAATTCTGCCTCATCTTTAATACCTCCCATTAAATCACCAAATAATGGAGATCTGGCAGCTAGCATTAACAAACCCCATGTAAACAATCACACCTCACCGCCCACCTCTTTAGCAGAAGCCACAGATGTAGCATCCAAAGACACATCACAAAAGGTCAAGCCAAAAGTAGAAAAGCTTGCCAAGGCTGACTCTAGCACTGTCCCGTCCCCACATTCTTTAATCAACCATAATGATGATGGCATGGATGTGGGGGCTGATTGCTCAGGATCAACCCATAAGAGCTCAAGTTCACGAAGACGATCAGCTGTATGGAAACACTTTTATCTGTCTCCTGCGGACAGCTCAAAAGCAGTGTGTATTCACTGCATGAATGAGTTCAGCCGTGGTAAAAACGGAAAAGACTTGGGAACAAGCTGTCTAATTCGCCATATGTGGCGGGCCCACCGGGACATCGTTATTGAGGAAAATGGACAGGGCTCAACCATTCCACCACCTTATACCACACCACCAACACTACTGTCGCACACACAGATGCAAGACCCAGTGGAGATAAAAAAAGAACCCCTCTGTACCTCATCCTCCCCTGAAACCATATCAGATGAAGTGCCCAATGATGACATTGAAAGTGTGGATTTAAAAGAGGAGTTAAATGATGTCACATATCACTCTGGACAAGACTCTTCACTCAATGTGTCTTTTGGCCTGAAGGGTGAAAGCATATCTCTGTCATCTTCCCCACAAGAGTCGGCTGAAGGTTCAAGCCAAACTCAAGATCCGAGCTCCGTTTTCCAACAGAATAAAAAAATTATGAAAAGGGTGAAATCAGAAGTGTGGCACCATTTCATTGTGTCCCCAGTTGATCAGCTCAAGGCTTTGTGTCGGTACTGTCCCTGTGTCATCAGTCGTGGCAAACGTGGGGACTTTGGCACAAGCTGTTTGATGCGGCATCTGATGAGACGGCATCCTGACGTCCTCAAGAACCAAAAAAGCACAAATGACAAAGCAGCTTCCCCTCAGTCTCACTATACTACTCTCAGTGCAGAGGAGGACATGCCGGTGAGTGCAACCGACAGTCCTGCTAATGAGAAGAAACAACACCCTCTACCTGTTTTTAGCAAGAAGACTTCAAAGCTGTGGAATCACTTTTCAATTTCTTCAGCAGACCCAACAAAAGTGGTCTGTTTGCACTGTAGCCGCACAATAAGCAGGGGCAAAAAAACAACAAATTTAGGCACTAGTTGTTTGTTTAGGCACATGCAGAGGTTTCATGGACATGTACTTGAAAATAATAGTACTATCTCAGGTGATGTGTCATCTGCTGAAATTCAAGTCAAACAGGAGCTCATGGACACTTCTACATACGAGGAGAGCAGTGAGAAATTTGATGATTGCCACCCAGTTGCCAAAAAAATCACCAAACTTATTGCTGAAATGCTTGCACTGGATCTTCAGCCATCAGCTGTGGTTGAGAACATTGGTCTGAACCGATTACTGGAATACCTCCAACCACAGTATTCTCTGCCCTCTTCTTCGTACTTCACCAGCACCGCCATACCAGAAATGTACGAAAGCGTTAAAGAGGTTGTCCTGACGCACCTCAAGGAGGCTGAGGGTGGAATTATCCATTTCACAACAAGCATATGGGTAAGCAGCCAAACCCGTGAATACCTGACTCTCATGGCCCACTGGGTGACATTCGAGTCATGTGTCCGACCTCAGGGTCAAGATTTCCACTGCTCAGCTTTGCTTCGTGTCTCCCCAATAGACTGTGATTATAATATGCTTAGCATACAGAAGCAGCTTCAATACCTTTGGGACACCTGGGTTGCTTCTTCAGGCCTGAAGATTGGATTCACTGTAACTGATAATCAAGCCATTGGAAGTGCACTGGAGGACAGTGGTCACACCATCATGCATTGTTTTGGTCACAACATAGACCTCATTGTTAATGAAGCCATAAAGAGTCAGAGGATGGTGCAGAACTTGTTAAGCATTGCACGAAAGATCTGTGAGCGAGTACATCGTTCGGCAAAGGCAAAGGAGAAGCTAGTGGAGCTCCAAAAGGCCTATAATTTGCCTGAAAATCAGCTGGTCCAGGATGTTCCCTCTAAATGGAAGACCTCATATTTCATGCTCGAACGATTAGTTGAGCAAAAGAAAGCCATTGACGAAATGTCTTTAGAGTGCAATTTCAGGGAACTTATAAGCTGTGACCAGTGGGAGGTAATGCAGTCAGTTTGCAATGCTCTGAAGCCCTTTGAGGTAGCCTGTAGGGAGATGAGCAATCGCACTGCCACACTAGGCCAGGTCATACCACTTATTCATATCCTTAACCGCAAGATAGACATGCTTTTTGATGAGACCATGGGCATTGACAACATGCTTAAGTCTCTTAAAGAGGCCATGGTGACCAAAATGTCTCCCACACTTCATGACCCACGTTATACCTGGGCAACCATGCTGGACCCTCGCTACAAGACCTCCCTATTCACCGAGGATGAAGCAGAGCAGTGTAAGCAAGCCCTCATACGAGAACTTGAGAAGGTATCCATATCTACCTCCACAGAAACTAAATCTCCATTGTCTAACGGATACAGTGAGGTCCCGGCTTCATCTAACAGCTCTGCCACAAGCAAGGACAACCTATGGGCCTTGATGGATGACATTAGGCATAAGATTAAGCAAGAGGAGAGACCAAAGTCATCAGAGCTTGCTGTGCTGGAGTATTTGGAAGAAGATATACTTGACCAGAGCTGTGATCCTTTGGATTATTGGAATCTTAAAAAGTTCTTGTGGCCTGAACTTGCCAAAGTAGCCGTACGCTATGTGGGATGTCCACCCAGCATTTTACCAGCAGAGACTTTGTTCAGCACATCAAGCATGAACTGTGCTCTGACTCAGTCCCGACCATCGCTAGAGAATCTTGAAGGACTCTTGTTTTTAAAGGTCAATCTTCCTTTGATATATTTTCAATACTGAGAACATTTTTAATGTGTGCAAGGTTGTTTCTTAGACTTTGATGAACCCTGACCAAGGACCAAATCACTTCTGAGATGGCCCTTTAAACTAAGATTTTACACTGATGTTTAGATTCAGAATACAGAGCGTATACTGTTAATAAATGCTTCATATGTGTACTACTGTTCAACACTTGATATCTGGAGTATGTCTTGTACCCAGTAAAAAGTGTTTTCAGGGAGGAAGTGGGGAGGGGTGTACTTAGTTGTAGGAGTTGTGTGTTGTTCACTTCTTTATGGCCAGATTTCTTTTTTTTTTTTGGTATTTTCTCCTTGTGCCTTATATGAACTACTTCTTCAGGTCAAAATGCTGTAAATATTATCTGATGTGCAAACCATGTCATAGTCTTTTGACTCAATGATTATGTAAAATAGACACAGATGCTGAATACTGTTTGTTTTTTTGTTTTTACATAAACATGGCCCAAAAAGAAATGCTGTGACTGAAAGATGTTTTAAATGTTTAATTTAATCCTTACATTGTGATATTGTGGCTTATGGTACTGTCCATTAGAATTAGCTTTGTTTTGAACTTGTTAAAATTTCTTAATGTTATTATGTAACATAGTGCTGTAACTTCAGGGTGAACAATCTGTTTGAAAAAGAATTTTTGAAGCACAAGTCTTTTGCTGGGGGATTAAATTATGGGTCAATGTCAAGTTAATGTACATTTTATAAATAATGATTTCCAATCATAATTTGCTAGCGTAAGCATTCGAACTGGAACCATACAATTTTTGTGGTCATTTCTTAATAAAAGGTTTACCCTTGCATACATGTCATTTTCATTTGTAAAGTGCTTGTTAACCAATTAGAAGTCCATATCTTTACACATTTCCCAAATAATGGCATATTACTCTTAATATGTTCAACTGCAGATATATAGGAAACTCAACCTTTCGATGTACAAAATCACAATGTTTCTGTTTTGCAGCTGTATGTTTAAAGTTTAGGCAAACAATGCAATAAATCTCCAGGTACATTTTGCCACACATTCCAAAAAAAATGATTAGAGCTAAAATTTGAACCAGCTTTACAAAATTACTTTGCACAGGAAGCATCGTGTGCTACACTAATAGCTTGTTTTTATTCTTTGTAAAAGGAAGTGGTGAGCAGATGACCAAGCCGTTACACAACCCCAGGTGCCTCCAAAGGCAAGCAGACGTGGGCTACAAACCAGTTTTTCTTGAGAGTCAAGAATATGTGCAGCATGGCACTGCGCTGCACTTCCTAGATAAGCACCATGTTGATTCAGCTGCACATTTCTACTTTGCATTCATAAGAAAGCACTTCCATACACTTCAAAACCTTTCATCTAAAGTTTGATTGGGGGGGGGGGCACCGAATAATCACCCCCACACACAAATAACCATATCTGTTCATCAGTATTTTGTGTGCTCGTGTACAATACATTTGGTTAGCTGACAATTTGCTGAAATCACTAACCCATCAGCTAGGTTGAAGATGTGGCAGTCTCTGTAGTATCACTAGCTTCCTGCTTAGTTTAATACTGAGTGGTGGGAACTGGGACACACTGAGTACCAGGCTTTCATATCCCTGAATAAAGATCAAAGGCTGGTGAGAGTCCTTTAGTAGTGATATATGGGTTGTGTTTGCCTCCATCAGTATGTGTGTGTAGTCCTTCATTAGTAAAATCTCAGGTGCCAGATCTTCTCGCTTGTCATATCTAAGAAATTAAACAAGAAAGAAGAAGAAGGTGAATATGTTCAATTCTTTACAGGATACAGGAAATATAACATTGATTGTAGTTTGGACGGTCATTTACCTCCATTTATTATTCAGTTCCAAGAAGCGTGAGACTCCTGTCTGTGCAGCAAGTTCACCTATGTGTAGAGACACATCTAACAGAGACAACATTGCATTATGAAGTTTGACTGCTTTTTACTGGATGACTGGATGTCAGTTGTAACAGAAATGAACATACCTAAAGTGGCTGGCACTAATCTATGTAGTTCCTGTATAGCTTTGCCTCCTGGGTAGTTGTGATGTGAAACATATAACGAGAGTCCAGAATACACACCATTTGCCAACAAATGTCCCACTACAGCAAGAGACCCAAGTTTATATATCCATGATTTCTGGTAGTTGTTTAAACTGAAACGAAAATTTTGGAAATTAGTTTTTCTGCTCATGTAAAACACAACACCATTACATTACACATTTACTGTCTCACTGACACCCTCAAACCTGCCTCAACTCACAAGCTAATTATTAATCCCTTGTTAAATTGTGCATTTTTTGGAGCAAAGAAAACATTAAAATGTACACTATAACGACAATACTGGACCAGGAAACAACATTCAGTACGCCAACAATGAGCAAAATGTTATATGCCTATACAAACTTCTATAGTAAAATTAACATCCAAGCATCACTGCCATATTGAACGCAACTCACATGAAAGAACAGCCCCGAGCTGCCACCACGTTGAAGATGGGGAAGGTGTAGATAATGAAGCGGAGCTCCTTGTGTGGCAGGAAGGAGTACAGCAGGATGAAGCCCAGGGTGGGCAGCAGCAGCGGCCACATCCTCCTGTCCTGAAGACCAAAGGGGACAAAGAGGACGGTGGCGCAGAGGGCACGCGGGACAGCAGAGTAGAGATACCAGAGAAAGGGGGAGGTTTACTGAGGAGACGAAGATAAGGAAAAGGCAGCAAAGAATATACACGAGGAACTGGTAGGAACTGGCAGGAACTGG
>JAOXYF010000004.1:10819188-10829541 GCA_028565775.1 Sternarchorhynchus goeldii
ATCTTCCGAATCGACCTGATGCTGGATGAAGAGCGACTGGTTTTTCAGCGGTAAAAGAAAGAGCAGCTCTTATTGTGGCGCCCACACACCCATGCCCACCGAGCACCCTGCATGCCCATGGTCGCATCACCGTGGAACTTTTCTGGGTGGGGGAAGGTTCCTTTTTTTCTCTTTTTCTTTTTTGCAACCCAGGCAAAGCACAGGCTGGCATCAAAGACACCCCTTTATATTTTTTTCCCTCTCCTTTCTTTTGTCGCTCTTCTTTCAGCCGCCCGATCAAAGCACTCGTTCCGGCTGCTTTGATCTGCAGACACACAGATACTGTTGAGGTTTCGGTTCTCTCCCGGGGGCTTATGGGGACGGACAGTCAGAGAGGTTATGGACAGGGCCCTGGCACAGATACAGGACCCAGGGGCTGCGCACGGTATTCTGGGGGATATATTAGCTTGTCCTGCCGTGCTTTGCGGTTCTCTGAAAATGAGACAATGGTCTCAGAAGGCCTTCAGTGCTTAAAAAGTAATTGAGTTGAATTGTATTGAATTGAGTTGAAATGGCATCTCTTTCTCTCTCTTTCTCGCTCTCTCTCTCTTTGTCTCTCTCTCTCTGTGAAAAGGTAAATTAAAATATTTTAAAATTTTAGTAGATTGTGGCAGAGTATTTATTTATTTATTTTTATGACAGGGATATTTGACACTTGATATTTGATTTCCTGTTTTCAGTTCCTAAAGGATTTCTTTATGGAAAGCTCCGGAACAGCTGTGGCTGACAGGGCACTTTTGAATATTGCAACTATCAAATAACAACAATACACCAACTAAAATGCCAACTAAAATGTACAGCAAAGTAATGTTCTGGACATTTCAGACTCACTGTCTGTACTCAGTCTGTACTCACTGTCTATGGGTACAGACTCTCATCTCTCATTCTACGTGAACTGTCAATAAATAATTCACAGTAGTTACTGAATATTCCTTATGATTAATAACTTAACAATAAGCTTGGAGCTGATGTCATTCTTTTACTAATGCTGGTCAAATATAGTAAGTTTCAAAAACCTAGTATTTGTTCCAACAACGCTGATTCTAACGGTAAAAAATTCATTAAGCACCTCCACCTTTTATGACATCATCTCATGGCCGTCACCCTCTGGAGATGGTTCATGCAGTCATGTGTCCAGCGTAGTATGCTGGCAGGAGGTGGATGTGTAGCGGGCGGGAGTTCCCCACAGCTCAGGAGACCATGAAGAGAGTGTGACACATTCACCCTGGCTCCGATCATAGCAACCTAGCATCCATGTGACTTGAGTATCATGTGTTTGTGTGCGCATTGTTGTACTCGAGAGAGTAGGGGAGAAAGAGACGTTATGGATATACTGCTGACATCTGTAGCTCAGCAGTGAACCTGTAGCCAAAACTAGAGGAAAGGTTACAACTCCAAGAGCAGGACTGATTGACTAACCCCTCATATTGAATTTATACAAGTTTCTGTAATACTAATATAAATAACACACAGTATGTGATGGTCTTGTAGGTAATATAATGTGTATATACATGTAAGTCTAGCATTAGTTCATGAATTTTAGTCTCTTTTATTCAGGATCTAACACAAGGATCATTGTCATAGTCCTAGCAAGGTATTCAACATTATCTCTAAAACCATAATACTCCCGTTTTAGTATTTTTGAAAAAAAACGAGTAATTTTTATATTTTTTTTTTTATTTTTTATTTTTTTTATTTTTTACTTTTTTGCATGTATTTGGTGGTTTGATGTTTAAGGGGGGGGGGCACCAAGGATAAATTAACTGAATGTTAAACTAATTTTTAATATTAAAAAACTACGTTTTTTAGCATGAATGTGTATAAACATATTTGACATGTTCTGTTCATTGTAAGCTTGAAGTACAATAAGAAAAATCTAAATTTCATGGTTGCTTTGCAACAGATAAAAAAGAATAAAATAGAACAAAAGCTGTCAAAAACAAAAAGAACGTTTTTGGCGTTCTGACATTAACTACATTTTTCTTATTATTTAATGACTGACAACCACCTTTACCATTACGTTCATTCAATATACTGTAGTCTAATGGCATTGCCATGAGGCAAAATACATACTTTATTTGACAGCAAAGGCATGTGATAGACTAGATTTTATTTTCTTTAAATCATGCAGTCCTGGATGGGCTTTAGTATTAGATCTGTCTCCATCCTCATCCTGAGTAAAATCGATGTCGGTCTGAGTTAAGCTGGTGTCATGCATTTGAAGATTGTTCTCTAGTCAGGTGTGTACGGGACATTACGGCCATGTTAATTGTAAACACAGTCTTGTGTGTAATGTGACAACAAACAGAACACAAGCATCAGTGTCGACACATACACATACACACACCCATACACACACACACACACACATGCATGCAGACACATACACACACACCCATACAAATGCATGCAGACACATACACACACACAAGAATGTACACACACACACACGCACACACCCTCACCTACACCCATCCACACACACACCCATACACACACACAAGAATGTACACACACACACATGCACACAGACACATACACACACACATGCACACACACACATGCACGCACACACATACACACAAGCATGCACACATACACCTGAACACACCCTCACCCACACCCATACGCACACACGTGTGCACACACCCATACATACACACTCACACACACACACACACACAGTGGAGTGGAAAATCCTGAAAGGTTTGCTCTTGAATGGTTTGCAAGTTGGAGTAAATGACAACTTGTAAACTTCCAGCCAGCACTGAGCACTCATCCAACAAGACGCAGAATCTTTGGATTTGCATCAAAACCATGACGTCGAGCTGAGTAAACAGAAACACAAAGGCCTGGAGGGCGTAGGTAGTTAGCAAAGGGAGTGTTCCATTGCCTTAGCTCAGTGGACACTGCTTCCCTAAACAAGCATACATGTATCAGCCAATGTGAAACCAATGTGAACTCTCTAACCAGCATAAGTCCCACTGGGTTTTATCAGGTGACTATGAGGTCATTGCCGACATGCTGTTCGCCAACGGACGATTGCTTTAATCCTATGATTAAAGCGTTATGCTGTAGGCCTAATGTTGTTTGCACCAAACAAGAGATTCAGGGTCTGACTGCGAGATGCCTGTGAGACAGAGGGTCTGACTGCAAGATGCATGTGAGACGAAGGGTCTGACTGTGAGATATCTGTGAGAAGGAGGGTCTGATTGCAAGACGCCTGTGAGACGGAGGGTCTGACTGTGAGATGCCTGTGAGACGAAGGGTCTGACTGTGAGATATCTGTGAGACAGAGGGTCTGACTGTGAGATGCCAGTGAGACAGAGGGTCTGACTGCAAGATGTCTGTCAGAGGATCTGACTGTACTGCTAACTGTTAGTGGAATGATGTACTAACAATATGCATGAGGTAATGACTGAGTGCCAAAAAAAGGACTAACAGTCTGGGGTGTCAAGTCTGAGCACCAATCTATTTATTAGATAATAATGCTATTTTTCTAATAAATATGATTTCACTGAATGAGTCAAAGGCAAAATGAAGCAATCAAAGCATAAAATGGCTAACCTAGCGTAATTTTGAAACAGTTGGCAATGCTACCGAACAAGATGCGGCGCTGACGTAGCTCTTACTCCCGAACTGAGCCGATTTATTGGACTCACTAAAAGGCCAGAAATCCCATCACTTGACATGATGAGCTTGCCGGAAGGTAGGGCAGTTACCACGGCGATGCTGCCGTGAGTCGTTACTGATGTACGTGTAGCGGGTCGAGGCTACGCTTCCAGTAAATATGGGTTTGTCCTTTTCTATACTTCTCATAATTATTGGATGATGATTTTATGATCTTTTTTTTTTATTATTATTACCGTAATGTCCCGCTGTCAAACAAATAGGTGTGGGTGTGTGTTGGGGAGGTGGTGTGGGGGTGTTCTGTCAGTCAATATTTCTGCCCCGCCCCTTATGTTCATAGCGCTGGCTTGCATAAGTGGGAGACTCTAATGTTGTGCCAGATTCATTAGATCAGGCTGTTGATAGTTTCAGGCTTCTCTGGCAGGCACTTTTACACGACACCTTGGAGCGAATGCGTGCGCTGTGTTCCCCCAGCTTTGCGTGCTAACCTGGTGGGAAAGCGGCCATCACGTTTCTTCAGACCCAGGCAGGCCTAAGCAAGCGCTTGATTGTCATTCAAATTGCAGTGCAATCAACTTATGCAACTCACAGCTCAAGAACAATGTGTACGTTTATCCAGCTCAACTGCCGCCAACTTTACACCCTTGTAATGGTGCTCCCGGTGAGAATAATTGTCTCTAAAGTGGGCTAGAAATGGCTTCAGAACAATTCTTTTGCATTTAAAGAAAGGCAACTTTCCACAAAAACACAGTTGGTATTGTTGCAGTCAACTGGACACAGGCACTTAAAGAACCTGTCATATTAGATTCTTACTTTCATGCGATACAGCGAAACGCACGTTAACTTGTCACTGTCTCGCTAAAGCATGCAATACTAGTGGTAGTCAAAGCCTCGCATGGTGGCATTCGCGCCATGCCTGTGGACATGCGTCTATCCCAGCGCGTGGGGGGGGGGTGATTTTACGTGGTTTGCGAGGCGCATTTGACTCGCTGTTTGGCTGTTACCCATTTAGGCCGAGGGCTCTGCTCAGGTAAATCTGCTGTGATGTCATCACCTTCGCACAGGGGCGGCTTTCCAGGTCAGAGGAAGAGAGAAAGTAGGTCGAGCTCTGATCGTCTCCGCTGCGAGAGGCAGCCTCGTTTAGCGCAGCTGGTTGAACACGGCTGTGCGCCCGACGACGCCTCGTTTGTCTCAGCTCTTCCCCCCAGCGAGTTCGACTTAAACAAATAGTAACCAATATGTAGGTTAGGGTGCCCATCCTACTTTCTTGTAGGATAACAACCACTTAAAAGCAGCGAAATGCAGTCGTAGCTAGAGGATTTTTTTTCTCTCCACGCTTTTGCGTGTTATTCCCCTGATGAAATACGGCTAAGCAACTAGCGGCAATAAAACGAGCACAAATTCATTCTCTGATACGAAAGAAAGCGTCCCTGCGTTATATATTCGCTACAAAAGTGCAGCTTTCCCATGTGAACCGGTAGTCGAAGCGCAGGTCTTTTATGAGAGCACATGTTTTATGACCACAGACCTGTGTTTGTAGAGCAGTATACCTGTCATTGCCAATATGTGTGCGTCTCATAAACGGCCATCTCCAGGATATCCTCCGCGGTGTGGCTACTTAGACATAAAGCTTCACATTAGCATTCATTATTGCAACTGTATTACCTATGACAATTGCTCAGTGGATCACAGAGAATGAATGTACATACTCTAAAATGTTATCAAGCAACTGACCAGATCCTGTCCACCCAATATATGGAATGAATACATTATATGGCTCAGATATCACTAAATATCTTTTGTTTAAGATGAGAGCATGTCATTGAGGAACCATGAAATGAGTTTGTATAATGTTTTAGAGCTCTCCTCCCTGTGACATTTACCATATAGGCTGGCCTTAGGAAGGTCAACACATGGTTAGTGGTTTTACATTCATATGTGTAGCTAATAGTGTTTGAACTAAACATTACTACAACCAAGATAAACACTGTGGACAGTAAGCAGACAGGCAAATGCTTCCATGTGTACAGTGGATGTGTGTGTGTGTGTGTGTGTGTGTGTGTGTGTGTGCTGGCGCATGGTGATTCTGTTCAGCTCTACCTACTGCAGATATGGTATGATCCAGCATCAATAAGAATGAGCACACAACCTTAACTGTGGAGTGGTTTGGAGAGCCAGAGAGTATTAACAGGCATACATACACACAGAATATGTCTGTCCCAGTGCAGAAGTATTCTACAATAGCGATACTATACCACATCGTAAGGTGAGAGCTGTTTCAGGGAGAGTGAGCTTTCAAGATTTTGATGTGAAAAAAAAAGATCACCACCACAAGTAACAAAGAATTCTAAAAAAAATGGTTCTCATCTAAAAGAAACCTAACCACTTCTCCTACCCTGATCATGAACTCAGGACCCCCACAGGGCCGTGTGTGGGGCCCAGTGCTCTTCTCCGCGTTCACACATGACTACACCCTCATGTACCTGTCTAACCCCATCATCAAACTCGCTGGTAAGACCACAATAGGTGGCTCCATCTCAGAACACACCACCCTTCAGGGATGAGGTGGAGTGCATAGGTGAGCGGTATAAGAATAACAGCACGGTCTTAAAAGACAAAGAAGCTCAAAGACAAAGGAGCTCATTGTAGACTTCAGATACACTCCGAGGACAGACCACCTCCCCCTTCCACGTATCTGGAGACGCAGCTAAATGTGCCGAGAGCCTTAAGTACCTTGGAGCTTACATTACAAAAGAACCGACATGGCTGCTTAACACCTCTTACCCTCGTGTAATTCCTCAGAAAGCTGAACCAGGCCCTGCTCCCACAAAAGCTCCTGCTGAACTTCTCCTGGTGCACCGCTGTGAGCACCCTGCCCCACTGAGTCATGTGTTAACTGCACACATGTTCACAAAGCAGAAGCATCTGTATATCTCCCCGTTGTCCATATGCCACAAAACCCTCGACCGTCTCTTTATTTACTCTTAATGCTATTCGTTATTTATGCTCATTATGCCAATGTTTTTATCTTTTGCCTCCTGGAACAGACCATTTTTTTGTTGTACAATTGTTTGATGACAATAAAGGGTTCATATTTATATTCTTATTATTCTTACTTTGATCAAAGAAAGCATCAAAAGCATCAAAAAAAGCACCAAAGCATCAGACAGTAGAAGTTACCTCAAAACAGAATCATTATGAAGTCTCTGTGGTGTTAAATGCAGCAGCTCTGCTTGATTTTGTCAATTAAAATATGAAAGAAGCTAAGCTTGCTTCAGTATTGGAAAAAAAGAGAGTTGTCTTTCATAAACAAGGGAAATTGTTCACTAAAGATTGTTTATAACAGGTCCACAGGAGAGAGAAGAAAGAGTACCGTAAATAGACACAAAAGCAAACAAAAAAGAACAACACATTACATGTCACCTGACGTCTACATGGTCTTGAATAACTGCGTATACGCATATATTAAAGTGTGATGTGTTTTGGGTAGGCATGCGCAATTCAAGAAGGACGCATTCCTCCACAGTCCTGTGTGCACATGTTCAGTACATGCAGTGTTTTTTTGATGGCCATCTCTGAGTAACTACAAAGTTTTTAAAAAAAAGCAATAAAAAAAACCTCTTGCGTTGCATTCCAGAGCTGTTCCCAGCATTCAGGGGATTTTGTCACTCCCCGTAACATGAAAAGCACCGTGGGCTTTGACGCTTCAGGCATGACGCGCTTGGCTCCTTGCTTTAACGGACTTCGTAGTACTCCACCTAATGCTCTCAGCGTTCTCAGTCGGAGAGGGAAAAAAAAAGTCGCCCGTGACTCACTCTTCTTGGTCTTCAAAATCTAAGTTCTTAAATCTGTGTGTCGGCATTTTTATAAACTGAGAATGAGCGTGCGTTTAATCTGACCGGGCCCTCGTTAAACCTGTGTAACCCTTTCGGTCACCTCTGCCTAACCCTTTAATGAACTCTCCTTCACCCGCTTGCCGGACCAGCCGCAGCACTATCGACCGACACAGTCTTTTGCTTTTTAGCGAATAACGCTTGTGGACGAGTTGCTTAATATAAAAAAACCTTCATTTGCAAACAGTGACAAAATGGAGACTGACCTGATATGATTGTAAGAGAGCTCTCATTGGCATCATGTACTTACCACCCCCTTCAACAGCCAGCTGGAATCAGATCCTGCACTGGTCTGTCTAACACCATCTTGCTGAGCAATGCAGAAGACCTCATTCATTAATGCCCCCCCCACCTCCCCATCCCACCATTCCCCCCACTGAGCTGGACTGTAGCCAGAGGATTCCCGTTGCAATATGCCTGTCCAACGTGCAGCGGGCCACCGTGGGAGAGAGCGAGAGGCGCCCCGTGCCCATCAGGCTCTGTTTTCTGGCATGGAGGCGAGGGGCAGGTGGGCACCACGTGTGCGGGCACGGTCGTTGTCACCCGGCGACATCAGTTAGCGAGTTGCACGAGTTCACGGCCAGTGATGCGATTTCCTGCCTTTCGGAAAAGGCACAGAGGAGAAGAGGAACAGCACTCAGGAGAACGTCTCCTGAAAGCAGGAGAAGAGACCGAGAAACGGCTGCACGAGCCGCACATGGCGCTGCTGCCTCATCGATGAACCCTTAACACAGTTTTGTTGGACAGAGAGAAATTTGCGTTAGGGAGCACCAAGTGCGCGGTGTAAATATGTCAGAATACATGTAGCTAATACATGTAGCTTTTCCTCTGTTCTCAGACTAGTTCATCAGTCACATTCTAAATGTGCCATTATCACCATGCTACATGCTACGTGCTTTTATCATCTACAGACTAAACCTGTGATAAATGCTTTGTATTCAGAAGTATTTTTTTTGTGGCTGTTTTAATGAGGATGATGCATTATGCCAATATCATTAGCAGATCTTCCAGGGCTTCACCAAGCAGGTCACGTGATGCTGAATATTAATTTCACCCCGAATGCAGTGAGCCGTGAATCATAGCCACAGGATTTTGTAAACCTTGTTTATAAAATTGAGAGATTAAACAAGATTTCAGACTTCAAAGACAAGACTTCCACAGTCCTGGCTTAAGCATTACTGAACCTGACACTGAAACTGAATTCTTTTTTTATTTTCTCTACATCCATGTGTGTGTGTGTGTGTGTGTGTGTGTGTGTGTGTGTGTGTGTGTTTGTCTCTGTTGTGAGACCTTGCAGTTAAGTGACAGCACTAAGTTCAGGAGGTCACACTGGTTCACTCTACAACATTCATCGGTGTAGATCAGTGGACTGAAGACGGGCAGGTAGGTGGAGCACAGCGTGAGCCATTGGCCCTTCACCGCTGAACATGTACATAATGTGCAGATTATGCCGTAATGTGATTGAGGGTGATGGCACTGGCTACTGAGGGCAAACATTGTCAGGTCATCCGTTCAAGGTCAGACACTGTTGGGTTCACCTTCTTTCTTCTCTGTCGTTCACCACTTCCTCCTCTCCTCCTCCTCCTCCTTTCTCCCTCGTTCCCTCTATCCCTCTCTCTCACAGTTGGTGTGTGAAAAATCCAGCAATGTGGTGAGCAGAGCGAAACCCCAAGAAAGAGTAAGAACAAATGAAGCTTGTTTAGAGAATGTTTGGGTATTACACGAACCTGAATAACCTGAATTATCTCACATTTCTAATAATAAATAATAATAAAAGTGTAAACGACAGCTTAAAGTGGCTTCTCTGAACATGTAAAAGAAATAGAAGACTTAAGATTTGAAAAGGCGTGGTGTTTTTTTTTAATTTTTTATCATGTCTCATCTTTGACCAGAGAATTTGGCCTTTTGCCCTCTCAGACATAAAAACAGTGCTTATTTGCGCATAAGCAAACATTTTCACATAGCAGTGAGTTATTTGCAGGTCATAATTACCAAACTGTAAGTGCTATGTGTTATATATACACAATACAGTGATAGGCACTCAGCAATTGCCTGTGCAGGTGTTTAGTAAACACTAGCTTAGTGCATGAGGCCTCTCTTGTTGAGCTGAGGTTTACAACCATGCCAGCAGCTTCTAACTTCTAACATGGCCTCAACTGTACAGGCTACTGGGTTAAGAAGAGCCTAGCCTGAAATGTTTGGGTACTGATTTGTTTTAACACGATCATAGGGTAGGCGAGCGCAAGGGAAAACCTCCGAGCTGTGCAGGTGGCTGAGGACTCACCTCTGAGAATCCTTGCTCGTGTTGACCTGCTCAAGGTTGGGAGATGTGGCTCCTCGGAAAGCAAGATCCCAGTTCTATGTGAGTAACATAAACATTCCAGGATCAAAAGAGGATGCAAGAAGCAATTATGATTCTTTATGATTTCTTTTAAAGAATGTTTTTAAGAATATGTCATCCTGGAATTGAAAAGTGTGTGTGTGTGGGAGGGGGTGTTCAGATCTTGTGGGTTAAATGTTTCTGAGAATGAGCTGTTTCCCTGTGAAAGATGTGGAATAATATAGAGCAACACATACAGTCCTCCACTTCTTCCTTCTCCTCCTCCTCCTCCTCTTTACCCCCATCCTCCTTCTACTCCTCCTCCTCTTCTTTATCCCATCCTCCTTCTCCTCCTCCTCCTCCTCTTTACCCCCATCCTCCTTCTCCTCCTCCTCCTCTTTACCCCATCCTCCTTCTCCTCCTCCTCCTCTTCTTTACCCCATCCTCCTTCTCCTCCTCCTCCTCCTCTTT
>JAOXYF010000004.1:10845414-10864320 GCA_028565775.1 Sternarchorhynchus goeldii
AAACCAGCAGGTAGTCAGAACAGTGACATTTTGTTTGGTAAATAAATCGCTGCGTTTAGAAGAAGATACTGTGCCTTCCACAGTCGAGAAAGTTCAGTTCTCCTTTAAACTGGAATTGGACTCCTATTCTCTACCCTCTTCTACAAAGAGGTGCCCAGCTGGCATTTGGCACTGGTATCTGTATGGATACCACCCCCAGACCTTGGAATGGAAGGAGGAGCAGGAGGAGCCACACACCCCTTGTGCCGCCTCTCTATAACGCGGCGGTAGGCTGGGCTTGGCTCCGCCCCTTGGCACCGAGCAGTTGGTCAGGAGCAGAGCCAGCGTGCCGGCCCACTGGAACACAGCGGGCTGAGCTGGGCACAGTGGGAGACTGGGCGGGGCGACGGGGCGGGGTGACTGGGCGGAGCGACTGGGCGGGGTGCCAGCCACGCCACAGCTAAATACGTACATTCTGGACAGACAGAAATAGCGAGGGGTCAGCTTGGGACAGTCTCTGCACGTGCTGCCTTTTTGTGTGTGTGTGTGTGTGTGTGAGTGAGTGAGTGTGTGTCTGTGACACTTCCAGCTGCCTCCCTGGATGCTGCAGGCCAATGAGGGCATGTGTGTGTAAATGTCTCACTGCGGCACCACTGGCAACAGTCTCTGCACTGGCGCAGCCTCCTTTCACACACACACACACACACACACACACACACACACACACACACACACACACACTCACAGCTGCAGGCCTGCTCAGTACCGTCGTCTCCCTGTCACACACTCCCTGGCTGTGGTAGCCTCAGCCATTCTCCAGGTGACGCTCTGGATGGCACGCCAACTTATTCTCAGATGTAAGCTGAAACTGACTTTTTAGCCTACAGTCGTCTGGACGTCTGGCCTGAGAACAATGGGGAAGGCTTTCTGAGAATGATTTTCAGCTTCAGGAGCTCAAAAATCAGTGTAGACCTAAAAAAATCTAACCAAGCTGTGCTTTACAGCTTCACCCACTCAGAAGTACAATATGTATTTGCCAGGCTTATAATTTAGTTATTAATCTTAAGACATATTGTTCGGTAACCGCTGTGAATTATTCAATAGCTACACACCGAAGCTAAAATAAGAAGTATGCAGTGAGAAATGTGTATCTGGACACACTAGCAGGTCCTTGGAGCGTACGGGGTTACACTCTACCCTTACTCACAATCGAGGGCATGTGAAGTTGTTCATGTAGTGAGCAAGATGGCATGTGCTGAGTGAGGATAACAATGAAAACAAAAGATCAAAATAAATAGGCCATATTTGAAATCTCAGTCTCCAAGCTCTTATGGAGGTAGAATCTGAGGCCGAGGCGCGGCCGCCGTTCTCCGCTCACAAAGCCGAGAACCTTCACAGATTTGAAACCGTCGTGTTGTTTCCTCCGTTTCCTGCCATCAAAGCATATTGACCCAGTTACTCTGTCGCCATGTACCGCAAACAGCCGATCTGCACTGATTATAACCTGTGCTGCAGGGCTGTAAATATTTCAAAGAGTCTTTTTTGGGGGGGGTTTTTTTGTTTGTTTTTTTTTTTTCAGTTTTTTTTGCCTTCCAGCAAGTCGCTGGTCTGGACTCGGAACGTACAGACACCAGCAGCACGTGCTTATCAGATGACCTCCGGCCCGTTTCCTCGAGCCTCGGCACTCCAGCTCTGGTGGCTGCATTGAAGGTTTGCACATCGCTCGTGGGAACTGCTTCCGCCGGCTGTTGCAGCCAGGAGAGTTAAGACGCTGTTGGGTCGAAGAAGTTAAAGAGGGAACGATAATATTCTGCCCCTTTCATTCAGGATCCACTTGCCTTATATGCTGTTCAGCCATTGTACTGATATGCTGAAAAAATGTGAGAATAAACCTGTTATGAATGGATATACCTGTGGTGTCAGGCTGCAATGTTACATGTTTTGAATGTAGCTTTGCTTAAAACATTTTTTTATTCCTTTTTGATATATTTTTTTGAAGTCTTTTGGGCAAGAGAGGGAGAGAAAGAGATGGAGAGAAAGAGAGACCGAAAGAATACTGCACTTTGTTTGTTTGTTTGTTTATTTGTTTGTTCATGTGTTCCAGCTCTTGGTCAGCTGGCACGTGAAACATGTATATATTTGCATTTCATACATTCTAAACAGAATGCCAGTGTGGGCAACGTTCTCTTTTCATTCTCTCGTTCCTGGCTCTCTCCCCCGGCCGACACTGTGATGGAGATGATGGGGGAGGGGTGACCTTGTTATCTCAGACACTGTTGGCTCCTTTTCCATCTCCTCATAGCTTCTAAACACTGCTGGATGACTTTTTGAATGACATGGGTATGTAAGGTCAAACACACTGTCCATTGTGCATGAAACAGAATAAAGGGGGGGGGGGAGGTTTCAACTGTAGAATGGTAGTGTTTGTAATCCCAGTGAAGAGGCCATGGAGCATTTGCATAAGCTTTGGAAGTGAATCCTGTAATTCATGTTCTCGTAAGACGCCTGAGACAAAAGCACTTGGGCTTGCTGCTCTTTTACTGCATTCTGGGACGAACCGTTTCACCACCGTATGTCTAAACGAACATGTTGTTATTAGGTTCTATTAAAAGAATGTTTTGATGCGTTGTTTTTTTAGCTGTTTTGCACCTAATAAAAGCAACAAACACGTCCTGATTCCCTAGGATGAAGACAGCAAAAAGACAGCCAAGACGTTTTTTTTTTTAAAGGAGGCTTGGATTCACTTTGTCGCATCAAACTGTTCTAATTATAATGCCTAGCCTACTAGAACCATCTCACACTACAGGACTATTGACATAGAAACAGTTTTCCACAGGAAGGACACATTTTAAGAGTTGCATAAGAAAACGAGCGTGTCAGAAAATAGTTAACACAAGGATGTGTGCTTCCTTAACACCGTGTCCCCTTCACTGGGGGAAAACATGAAATTTGCCAACACACCTCGAAAAACAGGGTAAAGGATGTGTAAGACAGGAGACCCTGGGGGCAGCCCATTGTAAAAGAGAGAGGTGGGAGGGAGGGAGTGGACTGTTCAGATCACACGATGACCTTTACCTTCAGCCCACGACTCTCTCCACAAAACAACGTCCATTCAGGTTTTGCCGTGGGCACTGTATCCCAGAAACACCCAGTTCTCATTCAGTGGAAGGACATTAAAGTTGGGCCTTTACACAGATCACACATGCCCCCGCCACCCACCCACCCCCTCCGGCCACAGCGGGTCACACTGCAGGACAAAGCAGAGCTGGGTGGCAGAACACCTGGGTACGCAGTCATGCGGGCACTCAATGTTTCTGAAATTGAAGTCGCTGGAAAAGACCAATCATAGTGTAGGGTGGTTATAATGGTGGAGATTCATTTTCCCTATAGCAGCAGTGCTTGTTTGATCAGTGCTAGCACATCAAAAGGGAACGCTCTGATCTAATTTAGGAAATGAATGAGTTCCAAAAACACAGGAGAGAGTCTATCTCATCTGATAAATATGGGAGAGAATCTGTTTCACATGGTACATTCTTTGCGTTCCACAACAAAACATTAATTCATTTGAAACGACAAACAACAAATCATCATGCTAGTCATCCTTAAATCGTGTTTTGATGTTTTTGCAACCATCGTTATCAATCCGCAAAATAACACAAACAGCTTTTTTTCCGGTCATCGCTGTCCTATCCGTCTCCAAATATGGTCCTATGTGTATTGGTCACCTCTGTTTGACAAAATGTTTTCCTAAGGATATCCCCCCTGTCCAAACACCCCTTCCACCCAAGCAAGTGTCCAGCTGTAGCCGACGACCAAAATAAACTGCCCAGGGGGAGGGCAAAAAACAGGAAGGTGGGAAGGCCTTGGAATCTGCTGGGAGGTGGCGCTGCATTTCAACAGGCCGTGCCGGGAAGTTTGGGGGAACGAGGGCTGCAACAGAAAAAGCACAGGAAGTTGTTTCCATGGACAGAGCTGATTGTTTTTCAGGTTCAGAGAGTTCGGCTGAGCCTCTACTTTTCCAAAACAATAGCCCCGAGGTCACAAATGCCGTCTGGCAACCATTTTGTGTGTTTGGGGGCCTGCTCCTTTTGGGAGAACCTCTGCCAGAGGTTTGTGCACAAGGGTGTACGTGTTCACGATGAAGAGACACGACGTGAGGGAGCACGTGTGAGGAATCGGTTCATTGCCTCTTGGCTTCACCAAAACCCCAAAGGTGGTTGAGGTTTTGTTTCTGAATCAACAACAGGACAGTGCAGCTATTATGTAACCTTACACAAGTTCTGCCTGGGATGTCACCCTTGTGTACTCTAATATCATTGTACCCAGAGGTTCATCAGTTATGTGCCTAAGTTCATAGCGCAATGTCTCCTGAAGCTCATGCTAACCTCTAACCAATTGGTTTATGGACATGAAGTTTATTGTTTGTGGAAGGAGCTGTTGTTAAAGTAATTACACAGCAATTCCTGTTGAACAGATATAACTGTGCATCCTTGTGTGACTTGATAAAACAAAAAGTCAAAGGTTTTGTTTTGATGGACTGAGCTGAACCCTCGTGGTTCAAACAGGAAAGCCCATATTTGTCCTCTGTCGATCAGTGATGTGGACACAAAAGGTGAGGTAACCAGCTCTGCTGACAGTTTTGAAACAATCGTTCAGGAAGAAGGGTCCGGAAGGTTGCCAGAGACGGAGGTGCCATCTGTGCTCTATGAGTACGTTACGTCTGTCAAGTTTGCTACTATGGAGTTTTGTTTGGAGACACCAGCAGCCTGCCTTGTGCGGGATGTTTGAACTTGTGCCTTTGCCGCGGAGAGAGCAAACAATCAACTCATTCAGGTTCACCCTCACTCCGGCCTCGACGGCCCTGACTCCTCCTGGCTCTCCTGGAGTTGAGTACATTTGTGGAGGCTGTGGGTTGAAGTGGGGAGTGGGGGAGGTGCCGTGTGCACCTCCTTATACACACACTGGTACACATGAGGAAGGGCGCCGGAGGACAAACACGAGAGAGAACCACAAACAAGTGAGCACTTCCACACATGTCAGGATATCCACCCCCCTCCATAATGGCCTGCACTGATGAAGCTCAGCTTCCCAACTCCACACTCTACACGTGTGGCCTTTATTTCAGCTGACTGTGGAAAACCCCTGCGTGTTAACATTGTTTTGCATGTGTTTAGATTTGTTGTTGAGTTTCAATAGAAATTGGACAGGATAATGGTTGTTCTTCTTGGTTTAACAATCAACTGAAATAGGAATAACTGACTGAGATTTTGCACACTAAGGGTGTTTATTATTTGAAGTTCTGTTTCTTTGTTTCAGATCAAAGCAGAAAATGATACACTGTTGCATTTTAGTCCTGGTTTATTTAGTATTCACACTAACATGTTTACCATTGGATCAAAAGATGTAAACAAAGGTCATATGGATACAGTCACTTCCGAACTGGACAGCTTTCTGATGTATATTTCAGAAGCAATGGTAAGGCCTGTCAAACTTTCAAAACAATGCTTCACATGCACTTGCGGAGTTTGTGCATATCTGCGTATTAATAGTTAAGAATCAAAACAGTAGCAGGGATTCCTCTGCATCTTGTGACATCCCTTGGTGCATTTGGGCTATACTGTCCTGCACAGTGGGTTTAGGTGAATCTCGGTCCACTTATTTTGTGTACACCAGGGTTCGAAAGGCAAAGGTCTCAGAGCAGCATTCTCACATCTCACATGCTCAATCAAATCACATTATCAGAGAAATTCTACCAGGGTTCCTTTTAATTGAACTAAAATGGCCAAGACTGAATGCATCCTAAGACGAAACCCAAGAGAGAAGATCCACTTTGTCTAATACTGTAGGAAAGACAGGGAATAAGAGAGAGTATGTTCTGCTGAACTGCTCACCAGAAGATACTACTCTTATGGAACCAATTCACATCTCTCATGAATAACACAACTATAACATAGATGGACTTCAGTATGTGTGTGTGTGTGCGTGTGTGTGTAGCAGCCAGCAGTGACTATACTGTGTCAGCTCTGATATCTTCACTAAAGCATAAAGGCCTTGAGGGTATGAGGGAGAAAGAGACTCACTATGAAAACTGATGAGAATATGTATAGAAACATAAGGCCTCAAGATAAATGTGAGCACTTCTCATCTATTTCCTCTTCAACATTTAGCACTCAAGCTGTTCGACTAAAACATCCAAGAAACCTCATGGTATATGTATTCCATTCATTCGCCTTTTTTATGTAGGTGATAAGTTGCTTTGGTCTGTCATTTACACAGAGTGATTGTGTGTGTGTGTGTGTGTGTGTGTGTGTGTGAGAGAGAGAGAGAGAGAGAGAGAGAGAGAAGGTTGAAAATAGTGACACTTCCCAGCAGCATCAGGTAGTCAAGGGTAACACTGATCAATATAGCATTAGGACCACATCACAGCTGCCTTCACATAGCACAGACAATGTAATCCTTAACCCTGCCAGTCTTCTCTGATGGAGAAATGCAGAAAGGAAAAATGTGGGATCTCTTTGTTCATTCAAAGTGATTTCGAAAATCACATGGTTCTAGTGTATAGATTAGCATGTGAATATTTATATGTTATTATCACTGTGTGGTTGTCAGTTCTCTTTAGTAGTTTATTGTGTTACATAACAGCAGAGTAAATGTATACACTTACGTTGGGAAGGGTGGGGGTGTGGGGGGGCTACACACTCTCTAGTGAACATCTGCTACACACTCCCCCTCCCACATACACACACAGTAGCCATATCTCACACAGCATTTGTATAAAGAGAGCATGTTAGCTGGGTAGATAAGACCTGAACACAAATGAACACAAGTATTCTTCCATTTGTGTTTGAACCCTTTCAGTATGAACTCTAGAGTATAGCTCAGTTTTGACAGCCTTACACAGACGCCCACATCTTCAAGCTCTCTTCAAAATGGAGGATTCAAAAATGTCTCTCCTGAGACCCTGGGAGACAGTATGGGTACTATAGGACACAGTGTGCCCCCCCAGGCAAGGCATACGAGCGTTTTAAGCGTATCTCCGCCCTACTTCACGCATACGGCACCATCTGTGATTCCCAGTTAATGAAGGATGCAGTGAGATCTGATGTGTGTTTTACTATATTACCCTGTATAAAACAAACTGTATAAAACAAACTGCAATTCCTATGTGCTTTTGTGAGGCTCATATAATATAATTAAAAACATTCTTAAATCTATAAATCAGTAAAAACACATTAATTTCATAGCACTACATATGTGAGATTAATAATGTAATTAAATCACTAAGAGCCCAGAAAACAGGAGAACATGCTGAGGCCTTAAAACCATTGTGTGGTCTGTAAAACAACACTACCTTTACTATTAAAGTGATAATTGGACAAATAGGTCAAATGAAACGCTACAAAGATCCAGTTCTTTCCAGCTCCCGTAAGATGAAGCATAGTGATCATTCACTCTAAATTAATGACATACTATCTGCAAGTAAAGCTAACTAATTCCAGCATTTCCTAAGCCCAGATTACCTGTCTGAGCCCAGATGTCGTGCTCTTTTCTGGCCTTAATCGATGCCGGGGCCCTCGCAACCGCGTACACGGAGACTCAGCAGGGCGGCCATCATCCGGCAACGGCCGCACTCTGCCTCAATCACGAGAATAATAGGTGCCATTTACAATCAAGGTCTTAGCTGCCACAAGGCCCAATATTCATGGAGCAGCGAGGCTTTGCTGATCTGAGATCAGGCTGCACCTTATCTATACGTTAATCACAATGTCTGTGCATAAGACAAATTATTGCAAGCAATATACAATTTATAATGCAATAATAATGCAACTTTTGTCATTAGAGAATCTTTTGCATACATAACATCAACTCATCTTACAGAGGCTACAACTAAAAATCAGCCACATTTGCTCTCCACAGGTTGCCAGAAGAAAAGCAAGCAAATGCACACATTTTAAATGATCTCAGCCACAGTTTACAGGAATTAGGGTGGATCCTGGACAACAGCCAATCTAACAGAACACCTTTGCTGCACTGAGAGAACAGAGACAGGCAAGACTGAATACCATGAAACAGAGAGTGGGGATTAGTTTGCAGGTCCGCATGTCACCAAAACCAAGTGAAATGAATCAAGAAAGGCCTGCTATGAAAACTACGAAATTCCTCACAAAAATTTCTTCTCAAGAACAAGTATAAAAATACATTATTCAAAGCTGTACTAAAAATAAATGAACTGTATAGTAAAATAATATCCTTGCTTTTGTTTTGACTCTTTTGTTTTGACTCTTTTGTTTTGACTCTTTTGTTTTGGTATGGCTTGAGGAGGGTCCTGATCCCAGATGTGATCCACACTTTGTAAACTGAGTAGAACTAAAAGAAATGGCCAAAATCTCCCCAGTCACTGTAATATCTGAAATATCTAAAATATACTCGACACAAATATCATTCATATTTGGCACGCAGTTACAGCTATGTACCAATATACTTATAGTATTTTATTTATTTAATCGTGAAATTAAAAAACGAATACCCTTAACAATAGAAAACGTAAAGTTGTATTGATAGGAGTAATACTCAAAACCAAAGAACTAAATAGGCCTGTATATCCGTTATTATTTGAAGTGAAATTATGCATTACCATTAGAGTTTTAACGGTAAGAGACTCGACGGTTAGCCAGCTTGGATATTTAGAAAAGTTATATCTAGCTAGCTAGCCAGCTAACTTTGCTACACAGCTTTCAGTAAACTTGGCAGCAATTTATATGACATTTATTTAACATAATTTTGAAAATTATATTTCGAAAAACTTATTTTTCGAGCACATTCCACAGATGCTGGTTTGGACTGGTCTGAGATCTTTACTTTACTTTACTTTGATCTATACCTTTAACTAATGTTTCTTCAACCAACCTCAATGTTTTTTGTGGTGTGGTAGGGCACAGAATGAGGCCATTGCCATTAGGAGACAGTGCTAATGCTGTCCTCGTCATTTTTGCGGCATTTTTAATCAAATTGCTGGGCCACATCACTGATGCCAAAACCCCATCCACAAATATAGACACAAAGCAAAGCCATCCATAGCCACTGGGTATCTGGCTGCGTTACGGCCCACATTTATAAAATCCACCCAGTGGCCCAACCAACACTGGTGGGTGAAAAAATCCAGTAAAAATCCAGACCAAAAAAATCCAGTAAATTCATTTCTGTTGTAGTACTAAAAAAAGTCAATACAGGAAACCAAACTGTAGTGCAGAGACCGTATTGAATAGCACTGTAAATATTATTAAAAGGTTAAAATGATATATTGTGGTGTATGAATGTTGATGTCCACCTTTCAGCTGTATTGTTTTGCTATGTTTCTGACTGAGGCGTAAACTGCGGCCCTTTTTAGGCTCTTTGTCTTTTTTGATTGCTTTGACGTGTTATACTTGCATTACAAAAACACATGTGCTTTAAATTATTCTTGATAGTCAGAAGAGTTGCCAAAATGCATATGGTTCTTTAAAATATGATTTGTTTGTCATAATATGACCATATTTAATTCGTTTGCTGGCTGCACTTGCTCTCGAGGGACTCAGGCCTAGGAGCTGCACCTCTGCTCTAGGCTAAATGTGGAATAAAGATAAAAGCCTTAAAGCGGGACCTGCCCACCTGCCAGTAAGCTTGGGCCTCTTTCTCCGCTACAAGAAGAGCATATATATTTTGGTTCCACTTTACCCAATAAACTGTGTGGAAAAAATTTCTCTGGTTTGTACTGAACTCTTAGCAGTAACCCTTACTACAACTTTGGGGCTATACCGCTAATCTGTGGCCTTCAATTGTTTGCCAGTGAACAATGATTATTAGCATATCAAAAGAGCTTGCCTGCACAAGGTCTCATGTAAAACAATTTAACGAGCTAGCAGCCGCAATTAGCAGCCGCTCTGTAATCTCCCCACGAAACACTCCCATTTGGATCATTGAATTAATTCAATTAATTGTGTGATTTTCTCTTGTTTAGCATTTAGCATGGTGATGTAGCGGAGAGGCCCCCAAAACAGCAGCTGGAACTAGCCAAGAGAGAGCCCTCAGCTAATCTGCCGCACGGCACAGAACAGAAATGAGATTCTTCTTCTGCACGTAGTGGTTAGGTGTGATCCCTGTGGGGTCATAGTCACCAAGACTGGTAGCTATGGCACAGTGGTGACGAGGGTGGGGGGGCTGACAGCGCCTCCAGGAGCCATTGGAAGGTGCAGAATGCCATAAGAAAAATTGACAGAGGAAGTGCCTATGTGGCAGGAGTCCTTGGGGGAGGCTTATGTGCACGATGGCTGAATAAATTGTCTCTGCTTTACTGGAGTGCAACATTCGTTACACGTGTTACAGGGGTCACTCCCATCCTCTGAGGCCCTGCATGCTGCTTACAGGGACAAAGGCATTATTGGGCCTGTCCTGTTACACAGATTTAAAAGACTGATATGGTCTATAACATTAAAAGCCCATACTGTTAAGAATAGTCCCACAGCATGCGTGTTTATCTGTGTGTGTGTGTGTGTGTACGCACCAACGTAATACACCCTGTAGGGTCATTTTGCTAACATATAATAAAAACTGCTTCGTGAGCATGGCTGGAATGTTGTATATACTTCCTGAGCGTGGCTGTCATTAAAGTGTGCCACTGTGGGACATTACCCAACCAGTCTGTCATACAACGGAGGGCAGCGTAATATGGTGGATCACTGTGTATCACTATCTAACGTTCCTCTTCTTCCTTTCTCACTCTTTCAGTCTTTTTGGTCTCACGGTGACAGAGACGAGGGCGTGTCTAGTCTAGTTTCCTGCACTGGTTTATATGTGTACATGTGAGCTGAGTGTTTGCAAGGCACTTTGGCCCTTGTGGCTACTCCCTTTCCTCTGCATGCATTGATTTAAGTCTGGGGATCGCTCCATAAATCCACTGATTCTGACAAGGAGGCAAATTGCACTCAGCCACCCCTGCGTGCTGCTTGGTAATCTTAAATCAATGGGGCAAATATTACTACCGCTGAACACAGGCTTCTAGCCTGAACGCTTTGCGTGTGTGATACTGTGCGCATCGCACTTACGCTGCCATTAAAGCGTGCACGTCTGTCTGCGTGCATGCATCCATGTGGTGCTTGCAAAGGCTGCGGAGGGCGGGCATTTCCACGATCGCCGCAGAATTTACAGCGTTCCAACCGAGCGAGGTTTATGTGCGCTGTTATGTGCACACGCAGGCGACGCCCATTGCCCCGGGGGTACCTCAGCCCCGCCGCCTGCCTGCTGTGTGTCGCCCCTCGGGGGTTGCCGCAGCAATTGGAGCCACGCCCCCCCCACCGGCGAGTCACCTGCTGGGGGCAGGCAAGCACGGCACGCTGCTGGGGATTGGAGGTGCAGGCTGCAGTTTAAGCCCCCATCCCCCTACACTCCCACCCCTCCTTCCTGAGAGTGTGTGTTGTCTCCATCCTGGTCTAACTGGAGCCTGTGTTAAAGCATAGTACAATCTGGACCTGAGGAATCAGTTGACCTCCTGTGGTGCTGTCCTCAGACAGAGAGAGAGAGAGAGAGAGAGAGAGAGAGAGAGAGAGAGAGAGAGAGAGAGAAGAAAAAACATGGGTAATCAGCTCAGTGGCCACATGACATTGCTAATCTCTAATCCCACCATGTAGTGTCACACCAACCATTCTCTTATACAAATGTCAAAATGACATGAGGTCAGTACCACCCTGGCTGCACAAAATGAAATTCAAGAACAGCGAAAGTTCTAGTTTCAAGAAAAAAGATTAAAGATAGATGAGAGCTGAAAGACAATTATATCTGTTTCAAGCCATTTTTTCAAAAGCAAAAGTTTCTCAACCTTATAAAATTGCTCAAGCTTATATTTTTTGGTTCATTTCAAGAGTCTTATTTTATATTTGTATTTTTGAGTGAGTAGGCATTGATTTAGTTCATTTTACATATGTCATTGGCGGTCTTTTAAATTAAATTATAATATTTTTTGCTGGATTGTCATGTACTTTTGCTTATACATGAAATCATTTCTGATGTGTAC
Source organism: Sternarchorhynchus goeldii (assembly GCA_028565775.1). Lineage (NCBI taxonomy): Eukaryota > Metazoa > Chordata > Actinopteri > Gymnotiformes > Apteronotidae > Sternarchorhynchus > Sternarchorhynchus goeldii. Next base: position 10,857,440 of record JAOXYF010000004.1, read on the forward strand.
ATTTTGTAGTAATGGGAGTTGAAGAATCACACATTGACTTTAAAGATTCTCTGCGAGGTCATTTTGCCCTCCACACCTTAAGAGGCTGCTTCCTGCTCTAGAAGCATAATGAGCTAATCCATCTGAGTCTAGTTTCCATTATGACATGCTTTGTGTGCTCGTGTCAGTGTGCTACCAGGCTGTGACAAACTCAGTGACCCAACTCTCCCTCTCCCTCTCTCTCTCTCTCTCTCTCTCTCTCTCTCTCTCTCTCTCTCTCCACTTTCCTCCACATACATTTTGTTTTCACCTCCCATCGCCTTCTCTTCCTCTCCTACACAACACAGTGATCTCACGGCGGAAGCTCAGCTTTCTTACGCCCGAGAGAGGTGCTTTTGTCTCAGGAACAGAGTGGCCCTTCATGGCCTGGAAGTTTGTCTCACCCACCAGCCCAGTGTCATGGAGAGCAGGAGGGATAGAATCGGCATCGTTTCGCTAGGCGGTCCCGTCAAATTCGGGACGGGATAAATTTCGTTCGGTCCCGTCAAATCTGGGCTCACTCTGAGGTCAGTGTTGTGACGTCGCTCGAGTTTTGTGAGACCGTTTCTACGTTTGTTTTCTGGTCACAGTGTTTTCTTGCAAAAACAGGAGCCTCTGACCCAGACGCAGACGTTGTCCGTCTGGTGCCTGGATGTCTGGTGTGCGGTGTGAAGGAACAAGACGTGATTCTCACCCATCAAGACTGGTCCTGTTTGAGGAATAAGGTCCCTCATCCATCACAGCCACACAGCCGTAGCTCCTTGGGTCAGAATAGGGGTTGTTCACGTCGCTTCTACCCCTCCTCCTCCTCCACAGTAACTAGTCTGTTTCACTTTCTCTCTTTGTTTTTTTTTAAAAAAAACTCATTTCGATTTCACAGTGGCCCTATTTACGGAGCCCCAACTGAGCTCACAGAAAACGTGAAGCACCGAACATTTCACCGTAGACACCGGGGTGGCATTGCTTGCCTTGACGTCTTTCAGACCCTCTCGGTGTAATAAAAAGAAAGTGTGGGGTGTGGTGGTTGTGGGTGGGGGTGGGGGTGGGGGAATGTGGGCTGGCGCCAAGCTGACTGCTCAGTGGAGCTTGGGTTCTCCTGAGGGACTTCTCTGCTCGTCACAGACCCTGACGCCTGATGGCCGCCCGTATCTGAAAGGGAAGAGACCTCGTTTCCCTTTGCGCCCCCCCCTTCCGGGTGATTCTAACACCGTAGCGGGCCGGAGCTGATTTCGCTTCCTGCTTCAGCCATGCCGGGTCACGCGAAGTGACTGTCGGCACGTGGCGACTCCCCTTCGGCGCACGTCATATGAGGAGAGCTGAAAGGAGGCCCGTCTGCGCAGACCTGCAGCCTCCTGCTAGCTGACAGACGTCTGTTATGCTAATAACGCCCATGCAGCTCAGCTCCCATTGGGTGGTGACAGAAAGGTAATACTGAAGGCTTGCTGGGTTCATCGCGAGTTGAGCCTCTGTGATGCATTGTCTGCTGTTAAGCTTATTAGATATGATTGACTCCCATGTAGACAGAGGCATGGGTTCACATTTCCTGCTGCAGGTTTCAGATATAACCACTGTAACCACTGCCCTAGATTAAAAATATGCGTTAGATGCAAAGATCTGGTTTATCTGTACTGTATGTGGCATTTTCTTGACATCCTTAAAACTAGGTCATAGCATTTCCTTTCCCACACACACATGCACGCACACACACACACACACACACACACACACACACATACGTACACATACACCCATACACATACACACACACAAAGTTGGAATGGAGGTAGAGATTTTTCCCAGCTTCCTCTATGAGAGCGACAGCTCTTTAGGGAAGCAGCAAGTCAGTGGTACTGTACTGTAACAGTGGTCAGGGTGACCGTAGCCCTCTCTCACATCTGGAGAGTAGTTCTCTTTATGGAGCACAAACCCTTCATCTGGGACCAATTTCCCCCTCACACGACAGCTGGCCAGCAGCTTTCATGTGCAGTGGGCCCGCACTGAGGAATTCGGAGAACCCCGTCCATCTCAAAGGCTGTGGCTGTGTAATTACAGATGTGGGATGCTGCCACCACTCAGGAGAAAATGTTAGTGGTCTTTCTTTTCTTGTTTTTTGTTTTTTTGTTTTTTTTCTCTCGAGCTGTGGTGAGCGTCTGTACTGCGCGACCGGCTAGTCGCCCCCTGCTTCTCCACCCTCGGATTCTGGCAAGCTGAAAACCCATCATTAGGGTGTCAGCGAGACGCACACACGCTCATGTGTGTTCACACACACACACACACAAACGTCCCATTCATTGCACGCACACACACACACACACACACACACACACGCGTTTCCTCACATTCAGACAAAAGGAACAACAATGGACCGTCTGTGTGTACGGAGCAGAGCAGTGGGGTTGCCGTTTGTACTCCCAGTCGATTTGTCCTGTTAACCATGGCAGCGACCGGAAGCTAACAGTGGCAACACTACAAATGTCATGACTGCTCTGACCTTGATAGATATGTGACGGTTATTGCTGGGTATTTTGTACAAATTCCAGTTGTACAAAGTCCAGTTATAGCTAAAGGTATTAGGGGAGAGGGGGGGGGGGGGATATGCTCCCCATCTTACTCTGGAAGGGGTGCAGGTCAGTTTTGCAGGTTCCCCAGAAATGGTTTTAGAAAATGAAGGCTGGAAAAGCAGTGACAGCTTAGGCAAAGGCCGGAGAAAATGAGATTGTAGGAGCTCAGCATCTAAACCCACACAAAAATGAGGAGAATGTTGATAATCTGTAAGCAGTCTTCTGTCATGTCACTGGCTGGCTGATCAGGATTCTGCATCCCAACTTGTTAACCTACTTTTATCAAAATGTAGCCGTCGGACACATAGTCGATGGACACGTGTGTGTGTGTGTGTGTGTGTGTGTGTGTGTGTGTGTATGTGTGTGTGTGTGTGTGCGCGTGTGTGGCTTTTTAACATACCTCTTAGCTTAAAGAGATTGTTAAACTGAAACAAAACTCCTCTTTTTCCTCAGAGGGAGAGAACTAAGAGAAATGAATAGTGAATTGGGCTTTATTTAGCAGTGAGGGCGGGAGTTATTTGACCAGCTAGTAAGCATGTGAAGTGTTGCTCTACTGCCCTGCAGGTCTTATAAAGCAGCACTATTAGTTATTATTGAATGAAAGAGACAGCAAGAGAGAAGACTGTTTGAACAATCTTTTCTCAGGCTATTTTTTGGTCTGAAAAAGGGATGCTTATGCTTCTAAAAATATATATTATTACCGCACGAGCGAAAGAGGTTTATTACACCCTGAGGTTAATGAGCTAGAACTTAGCATATATGATTAGCTTATTCATATATGTAATTTTTGTGTTTTGTTTTTATTCTGTATACAAGTAATCTCACTGCACTTTGTAATTATTTTATACCTTTAAGCATTTGCAATATATGTATTTTACGCCTTTATTGGAGGTTATTTTTAGAACTCATTGGTGCAAAGCTGTATATACCATACAGTGTGTGGCTGTTTGGACAAACACATCCAGCACATTCCATACTAAATGAAACAACTTTTTATGAAATTACAGTATATCAGCTTTAATTTGAAGGTATAAATGCCCAGTTTTTGGTCAACTGTGTAGGAATTTTGGCCCTGTTTATTTTATTTGTTTGTTTGTTCGTTTTAAGAGGACCAAATGTAGCCGAACAATTGCCTTCTGAGTTGTTTCTTAGAAGATTGTATTGTTGCATTGTTAGTTCATGCAAATGAGAGCTTACAAAAAGCCTTGATTTCTTTCCAGATATGTCATCTGTGGCCAAAGTCTGCCGACGTCGCACAGCATGAGGGCCAGCGAAGTGTCACAGCCACTTCGTAGAACATTCTGGAAGCGGTGTCCCAATATCAACTCTTGGCTAATTTGTTAAGAATCAAGAATGCAAATGATTACCTAATTCATTATGTAGACACACAAACTGTAAAAAGATGATTCTTACCAAATTTCTATATCTGTTTACATCAGTGTCTTAGCATTTCTTTAAATGCCTGAACAGCCAGATTAGTTCATCTTTTGTGAAGCAATAAACCTGCTATGTCAACCTTTAAATGAAGGAGAACTGGGTCTCCCGGATAGATGTTTCATGGGGCCCCTCAGTGCATGATAGTTTTGACCCAGCAAGGAAATGTTGAAAAACCGCTCTGCTCCCAATAATAAACAGAGATAAAAACAAAATAACAGCCTCTTTTGATCAATTTAGTTCTATTGCATAAGATCTTGATTATCAATATTTGAATTCTATCTACAAGCAGGTTCTTTAAACCAAAGCACGATCATAGCAACATGTTAACCTCTGTTATAAATACAAAGAAAAATGGGGCCAATCCACTATGCTGTGGAGTGTTATTTGGTTCAGCACATGCAGACCCCTATAATTTAAATTCAGACATGCACAAGACTGTTTGGCCTCCCCAGGTGAAACCACCCATCCCCCCTGAATTTATTTTACAGTTCTACCACTGGGTATGCCTCTAGCCACTGGGTATACCTCCAGCCACTGTGTATACCTCCAGCCACTGGGTATACCTCTAGCCACTGGGTATACCTCCAGCCACTGGGTATACCTCCAGCCACTGGGTATGCCTCTAGCCACTGGGTATGCCTCCAGCCACTGGGTATACCTCTAGCCACTGGGTATACCTCCAGCCACTGTGTATACCTCCAGCCACTGGGTATGCCCCCAGCCACTGGGTATACCTCTAGCCACTGGGTATACCTCCAGCCACTGGGTATACCTCTAGCCACTGGGTATACCTCTAGCCAGCTTACTCTGCAGTCCCTGTTAGACCACACACATAAATCACACACATCAACACACACACACACACACACTAAGAGCCCATATATTAAATACACCCGTAAATTACGGATAGAGGGTTTGTAAAACAACAACAACAAACAAAAAAAAAACTTAATGAGCAGCCAATTTATTATTTACTTACCTTATAGCAATCCTGCCCTTCTGGAGATACAACGAGATACTATATTATACTATACTATGAAATAACACTAGTGGCACAACAGAAGAATAGCGACTTTTGGTGACTTATACAAAGATACTCTGCAAATGACATTTGACCTGATCAAGTAGCCATTGTAATGACAATGATGTTTTAAATATTTACAAATTAGATGCTATATTAGGGTCCAAGATGGGTGAGTGGCTCCAACAACCAGGAATCATATATATATATATATATATATATATATATACTTTCATGCTGTTCAGGGTGTCATCATATGAGCCTGTCATGAAGAGCAGAATACTCCAGCACAACAGAGGTTCAGCAACTGCTGCACACCATCTCTACACCTCAAAGCATAAATGTTGTGATAAATGTTCAATAGTACATACAAAAATATTGCTATTTTTTTTTTTCTAAACAGGTCTTGTTGAAAGATGAGATGAAGACAAGCGATAACCCTGAGTGACCCACAGAAGGGTCTTCACTGAGGAAGGTGCGGAGAATAAAGGACGTGCTCTCGCGCTCCTCGACAGAAGAGCGAAGTGGTCGTGGATCTGTGCTCCAGACGTACACGCCTGCTGATAGTCCTGGCTTACCTGTGTTGAATAATACTGTCCTTGCCAGAAGAAACAGCATGTTGAGTTCTGAAATAGACAGAAGCATTTTAAATGTTTGGAGTCGATCTAGTGCGGCGTTGGATGGCTCTTCACTTTGCAGGAGGACAATGACTCCAATATGCTTCTTAAGAAACCATTTCGAAGCCAAAAAGTAGAACGTTCTTGACTGAGTCTGGTTGATCCCTCGAACTTGAATCCTTTAAGCATCCTTTTCATTTTGCTAAAGAGGAGAATTATGGCAAAAAGCCCTTAAAACAAGCAGGAACTGAAAATGGCTAATGGCTGCTATACGGACTTAGCAAAACATTTGCAGGGAAAACATCTGATGATGTCTGTGGTTTACTGACTCCAGGCACTCACAGACTGCAGAGTAGTAAATATTTTTATATGATTATTTGTCTAATTACTTTTGGACAAATATAAAAACCTGAGATGTAAATGAGATAATACATATTAAAGACACACGCCAAATGATTCCAGTTGTCAGACCACTGGTATACTGAAAATTGCCAGTTGCATAAAAATGAAGCACATTTGTATCTTTCAAATGTTAACAACTTCTTTTGTCTCTCACTGGTGTGGTAGTACTGCACAATAGTTTAGAATAGTTATACTGGTGGAGTAGTGATGGACTGTAGTTATATGAACTCTAACTGGTACAGCCCTGCTGGACTAGTAATAGTATTGTATCTTAGTGCATTGTAATTATGTAACCAGTGTGTGTGCCTTGTGCAGAGGCTGGGGCAGCTCTGTAAGTGTGTACCCAATGACACAGGAGCACAGACCCATGTGTGTGTGTGTGTGTGTGTGTGTACTGCACACTTCAGCAATCTAGCTCAGAACCGATAGTGATCAGAGCAGCAGTAGCAGAGAATGCTACAGTAAGGGTGTGTGTGCTTGGCTGTGCAGCAATACTGTGTTCAGTAGCAGCCTCTGAACCCCAACCAGTAATCAAGGCATTGTATGGTCATTAGCACATGTGTGAGTAGGTGGGTGTGTGGGGGTTGTGGTTGGTAGATAGGTTTGTGAGTGTGTGTATGTGTGTGAGTGTGTACATACACTCATTGTGTGTCTGTGTGTGCATGCACGTGCGTGTGTATGTGTGTGCATGCATATGCAGATGTGAATGTGTGTGTGTGTGTGTGTGTGTGTGAGGGGGTGGGGTTGGTAGATAGATATGTGACTGTGTGTGTGTGAATGTGTGTGTGTGTGTGAGGGGGTGGGGTTGGTAGATAGGTATGTGAC
>JAOXYF010000004.1:10871841-10885706 GCA_028565775.1 Sternarchorhynchus goeldii
GGGAGGGGGATTAGAGGTGGGTGGAGGTGGGGGTGGGGGCTTAGTTTCTCCACCCGCCCTTTTCTCCTGCCCTATCCTCCTGGAGAGCGGAACACCTCTTCCCATGCTATCGGCTCCAAACAGACAAGCTGCGCTCCACCGTGCTCCATTTTAGTGGCGGAAGCAGGAGAGCATACAGGTCGACCCAATAAGGGAATGCGACCACAAAGAGAGAGCTGCATTATGCATGAGGTTATAGCCCACTGAAAGCAACGGGGAGGGGAGGGGGGCGGGGCCTGTCTGTGGACGGTGAGGAGAGGCGGTAACCTGCACGTGACTGACAGCTCGGGGCTTAGGCAACCCACTTCATGCGAACACTGGGTCCTTCAGTCCGTCCAAATGTTTGCGGTGTTTCACTGTCAGGTTGCGTATCGGTCGGTCTTCAGCGATTTCTTCTGCACTTTGGCCAGCCGGCATGCCTGCTCTCCGGTGCTTAGAACCACAGGGGCATAAGTGCCATCTGACAGATGTTACAGGGGCATACAAATACATATTCAGGCACACATTGTCCTGCCTGTCTTTATTAACATGTCTTTATAATTTATCAAAAACTAATTTAATATCTGTATCAGATCTATTGTTTGTAATGCAAAATAAAAGCATACTACTTCATAAATTCAAATCTTGCATTCATGATAAAATTCACAATATATGCTTGAATGTTGTAAAGAATTAAAATGGATGAATTCCTTTTGAAGTTTATTTTATTGTTCAAGTATCTGAAGTTGGTTTTTCCTCTTTTTTTTCCTGGTTTTTTTTTCAAGGTTTCTCGAGCAGATATGTGAGCTCTGGTGTGAGCGGGCCAGTCTCCAAATGGAGAGTCCAATGGGTTAAGGGCAACTCCGGACACAGTGTGTTTCTCCTTACTTTCATATTGGCTCCTGTGAGCTGGGTTATAGCGTGCCAAGGATCATCTTTTAGGCAGGTTTCTGATCATCCTCTATTTGATCCAACCTGCCACACTTTGTAGGCATATGCTGGTGTGGAATAGATACAGAGATTGTTCAATCTGAAGTAGTCAGATGTGACACAGACCACAGCTTCTAACCCTCCCCAGGAACGCTAGCTTGCTGCTTGCCTTCCTCACTGTGGTAGCACTATAATACTACTATTGATCAGAGTGGATGTCCAGAACTCTCACAGTTTCACATCTGTCTCACTGAGTTTCTCATAAATGCTGTAACTCCATATGCAATGGGTTTTGAAATGTTTTTTTTTTTATGTCAATAAACTGATTACATGAAGTGCTTTTGTTTGTTTAAACTTTCTGCAGAGGTTTGTATACTGGAGATAGAAGGTTTTCCCAGAGATTGGAGCATGGTCATGTGGTTATGAGGTCATGTGGGTTATTGTAACTAGTCTGTAAGGACTTGTCAAGTAGTTGTGGGAAAGGAGTGAGGTGGTCCAAATCGCTACATGATATGTTATCATTCGTGTGGGCCTCTGCACAGCAAATACACACTCACACACACACACACACACACACTATTACATGTACAAACTGTTACACACACATACCACCATACTCCCCCCCCCCCACACACACACACTCATACCCCCACGCACACATGCACCAGTTCTGGAGCACCATAACCCAAATCCAAGTCAAAGTTCCTCACATTCAATAAAAGCTTCTTTTAGGCCACGAGTCTCGAAAGACCCTCTACATGAATCTGCATAAGAGCCTTTAATGAATTAATTACACCTGTTGCTGAGAGCCTGGGCCCTGGCCCCAGGGTCCACGAGTGCTTGCTGAAGAGGCACTTGGTGCCTCCACGCATGGTATTTCTCAGGTGAGCACAGTGGCCGGTGGCTAGGAGCAGCGTTTTACTGTCGGAGGTTAGCAACAACAAGCAGCCTGACACCCAGCCTCTCGAGCCTGGCAGTCGATCACGCTGTGCACCCACAGCGAAGGAAGTGGTGGATTTTAGTGGGGGTGGGAAGAGGAGGAGGGGGGGTGGGGGGCATTGCAGGCGGCAAACATCACTCGAATCCTCCCGCTGTCCTGTCAGCCCTTTCCTCTTCAGCCTTTGTGCTGCCTGGCAGATCATCCCGGCTCTGCTTTTGGGAAAATTCGAACCCAAACGTAACAATGGTGACGACCTTATAAACCCAATAATAGGATTAAATGATGCTTCCCAAACAGCTGGGTTGCCCTGTATTCATGAAGCTAGAACAGTTTGCAGCTCCTTTTCCCGCTAAAATAAAAGCTCGTCACGGCTCTGCCGAGTGCTCTGAGGTGTGAATTAAAGACACCGAGCTCATTATCTGGGGTAACAAACCACAACTGACCTCCTTGACCCTCCCCCGCTGATAGCAACAAGAGAAACAACAAAGCGGCCCCAGGGTGCACTCACCCTGAACTGAGGTAAACTCAGCTGAGCTCATTCACATTAGCCTCAAGAGGTAACAAGACACGCCCCCTTCACCAACCCCCACCCCTGTAAACACACAGCAGGTCCAACACAAATCTATGCTCTGGATATAGTGGATAAACAGATTAATTTAACCTCTGGCACTGCAGGTTAGCTAAATGCCAGGCTCCTGAGAACCAAGCAAGAGGCTTTAATATGGTCACCTGATTTTCCAGAAAAAGCAATCTGAAAACAAATGAAAGGCACACAGGTCTCAATCATTCCGGCTGTACGACTGAGCCCTGCTTGGTGTAGACTGCAGTAGCAAATGATAACAAGAGCTGCTCACCTCAGGTGACCCAGAGGTGACAGAGTGGGAGAAAGTGTGCGTCTGGCTGGAGGAGCTCTCGAGTGACTCCACGTTTCAGTACACGGTGTCTCGCCTCTCACCCGGCATGACCCCGGAGACGTGGCCGTTGCCAAGGCGATGCGGTGCAGACGTGGGGAAGGATCTAAAAAAAGGGGAGCAGCGTCCTGCTCTCCAGCTCTCGCTTTCTCTCTCTCTCTCTCTCTCTTTCTCTCTGCACGTGTTTCTTTCACACTTCTCTCTTTTATCATTTTGAATCCCCTCTCTTCTTCTCTGCCTTTTCTTTTCATTTGTGCTCAACTTTCTTTCTCTCGCACTCCTTCATTCTCTACCTCGCTCGGCATCTCTATACTTTTCTCCTTTTCTCTTAATCCCTCTCTGTCTCGCCCTCTCTTTCTCCTCTATTTCTCCTCTTTCTCTGTTCCTTCTCTCCAACTTTCTCACTTGCTCTTTCCTCCCCCCCTCTCTTTCACCTTCTTTCCATCTCTCCCTCTCTCTCTCTCTCCCTCTCTCTCTGTCTCAGCACCAAACTCAGGCTTCTTACTTGTCACATCCATCTTTCACAGGCTCCTGGGATTGATTAGGTTATTGATTCTGGACACTCTGTACATACCCATCTCCTCCAGAGATGCAGGTCTGGCCAAGCCTATTGTTGTCTGTCTTACACGGCATCTGTGTTTGCCTGCAAAATGGAAAGCTGTCTGCTCGTCCGCTGCAGGAAGCTGCCTACAACCAAACGAATGGTGTCCAGGTTTCAGTGGAGACCCGTATGCCGCAAGGTACGCTGGGTCAAAGCACGCTTCCCGTAGTCCAATGGGATGACAGAATCATTATCAATGATTTAATCACCTAGAGAGGTGCACATTAGCATTTCGAGTGCGAAATGCTGTCATCGCGATGCCGTGTGTATTTGTTTTGTTTCGAAGCTTTCTCTTAAACCTGCTGGGTAGAAAGAAGCGGCCTGTTTCTTAGTTTGTCGAAACTGTACATCCACAGGGTTTTGCACTCCTCCGTGGCTGCTGTGAAAATTACATTTACATAACAAAAAAAACCTTTACCCTTTTATTTAAAATACAAACATTGGATCTGTTTGGGCCAAATTTGGGTCAAATTCTCGAGTCCCAGTGGAGAATTTCAGACGGTGTTATTTAGATGAAAACTGTTTAAGGTGAAAATTACCGTGTATTAGTCAGTTCTGTAAAATAAATCTGTGTCTGGTATTTACGTTGAAATGGTGGTTAGAGTATCGTGCACTTCCAAAAATATGAACTAATGTGGAAAAGTAAAGCTGTATTAATTCTGCACGAGCCTTTTGGTCCATATATAGCAGTGCCAGACAGTAATTGTAAATGTTTACCTGCTTGGTATGGAAAGCTATTACATAAATGCAAATTCAGAATCATAGACTCAAGTCAGTCAGGACCATGTGTGCTAAATAATTTCATTGTCTTTGAGTCACTTCTAGTGATTTATGTGAAGCTCTTGAGACACTGTTGACGTTGAAGTTGCTGTAAAATATACTACAGCCCCCCCCCCCCATGTCTTTTTCTTTCAGATTCTCTCCCTCTGTCTTTTACATGCACACATACACGAGCCGAAGACAGAAGGCTCTCACACTTTCACACAAAGGCACACAGTTTACAATGGAAAAAGGGACATGTTTCAATTAGCAGCTCAGTGTGTGTGGAGTCAGGAGGGGCATAAACACTGGAGCTCTGGTTCCACACAGACCAGTCCAGCTTGGTGAAAAGGCCCATAGATCTGTTAACCAGACCATGGAGACGGGCAGTCTGTTGCACCACGAGTGGCATGTATATGAGTGTGTGTGTGTGTGAGGGGGGGGTGTACACACTGCCATGTGTGTGTGTGTGAACATGCATGCGTGTGGGTGGATGGTGAAGAGGATCCCCCCCTGTTCCTTGCGTCAGTACCACAGGTTGCTTGGGAAAAAATTATCATGAAAAGCGGGGAGAGCCAGAGAAGAAATTCCTCTTTGGAAACAGAACTCCTCTGTGACCCCAAGACCGCCCACCCTCGCTCCTGTCGCCCCTGAGTCAGGTTCAGACGTGTCCTAAAATGGAATCACTGTACAGAATAAGCCTGTGTGTATACACATGGGTGAGAATAGCAATAGAATTGTAGTTGAGATTGTATGTGTGGGAGTGTGTGTGTGTGTCTGTGTGTGTGTGTGTGTGTGTGTGTGTGTGTGTGTGTGGCTGTGTCCAAATATAGAGACCACAATTTAGTACCATGTGCTCCCAAGGCTGCTAGTGATCCATGGCAATATGGATTTAATTAGCCTGATTATCCTAATCATTGAATCTATATGACAGGCAAGCACTAGGGAACGACAGAGGGCAGACGGAGAAAGGAAATAAAGAAGGGACGGAATGGAAGGAGAGGAGGGAGGAGAGGAGATGTGGAGACCTGCTCTCTGGAGTTCTAGCACTTCACAACTCCATCCCCCACCATCTGAGCAAGGAGGAGACCAAGGGAGACAGACTGTTCAGTTCCTTTCAAGGAAGTGTGTGTGTGTGTGTGTGTGTGTGTGTGTGTGTGACAGAGAGAGAGAAAGAGAGAGAGAGAATGTGTGTGCATGCAACAGTCATGACAATAAATCCAGGCTTGAGTTGAGTTACATTCGCTCAGGTTAAGAATGCTCTCTCTCTCTATCTCTCTCTCTCTATCTCTCTCTCTCTCTCTCTTTCTCTCTCTCTCTCTATCTTTCTCTCTCTCTCTCTCTCTCAATCCCTTCCTCCTCCTTCTCTCTCCCACTCTCTGTCTCTCTCTTGTCTCTCATGCCTTCATTGATTAGCATAGACATTACTAGGCAACATGACGTTGCTGCTTCAAAGTGTGTGTGTGTGTGTGTGTGTGTGTGTGTTGGGGGAGGCATTGGGCCTGCTATCTACATGACAGGTGACACCCTGCACCTGTCTCCGGTGGGCTAATGGGGGTGTAAGGAGTGTGCCACATGCTCTTTGCCCCCGGGGGGGACAAAGAATGATGGAGTGGCCCTCCGTGACTCTCCCCCTCCTATGTGCCAAACTAATTGCCCCAGCTCAGCAGCCCCCCATCAGCTGAGTGTGGAGCGGGAGGGGGCAACGGGGGAGGAAAGCTACTGCCCTGCCATCTGTTCTGATTTCTGACCCACTGCGACGGCGCTCCTCAAGGGAGCTCTCGGTGCTTTTCTTCCCTCGGAAGGAGGTGCTGGCCTGGGTATGGGGAAGGGGTGTGTGGGGTAGGTGTGCCACTCACACACACACACTCACACAGATACACGGCCACACACAGACACACACGCACTTGCCCACACACAAGCCCACACGCATTGTGTCCAGTGTTGACACACAATCACGCTGACATATCCATGCTCACATAAATATACGCACCGTGCCCTACACCAACACACACACACACACACACACACGTACAATAGGGTTTCTAACAAGTGTCTGCCTCTTATGGGTGGGCAGGCATTGTTCTCCACTCAGAAGTAAAAGCCTTCAGTGTAGCTTGTCGGTACAGAGGCTACACAGTGGCTACACAGAGGCTACACAGAGGCTGCACAGTGGCTACACAGAGGCTACACAGAAGCTACACAGTGACTACACAGAGGCTACACAGAGGCTGCACAGTAGCTACACAGAGGCTGCACAGTTGCTACATAGAGGCTACACAGGGACTATAGAGAGGCTGCATAAAGACTGCACATGGACTACACAGCGACTACAAAGAGGCTACACAGAGGGTGCACAGTGGCTACACAGATGCTGCTGAACACACTATGGACTTGGGCTATTCTGACTCATCTCACTTGTCATCGAGCAGAAAGACTGGGCTCATTGTTTACGTTTGACAGGTCACACCATTAGTTGGTGAGGATGTCTGGGTAGAGTAGTATTAAATGTTTCTCAGCAGCAACCTAATTTCCACCTCCAGTAATCATTAAGTGTTTAACTGATCTGTCACAGAGTTCCTCAGCCTTTTACATGTCTCAGAACATCTCTCTTTCTCTCACTCTGTTCTCCTCTCCTTTCCTTGTTTTAACGGAAGGAGATCTTGTTTTAATTTGTCAGCAGCCTCGTGCTAACACAGTGCAGATGTGTGACAGCTAAACACACACACACACACACACACACACACACACACACTGACTGCAGTAGTTTCTACAGCACTTACCAGCAGCCCATCAGCGCCTAGTGGCATTTAATGCCCCTGTTGCATCTTGGGAATTGGAGAACAATTACATGGCAGATCCCCTGCAGTGAGCAGTGTTTGGTCCTGCCCAAGGCCTCCCTTGGGAATGAGGTCTGCTCATTAAGACCCATGGATGAACCACACAGTCACACACATGCTGCTATATTATACACAGAGAGACAAGGTACACAGCAGTAACGCAGGCAGACTTACTTAAATGCCTCGACCTTCATAATGTCCTCCTAAGTTAAAAAAATGTTCTGGAAGATTCTGCTTAATGCTACGATTACAGCATTACCTGCTGCAGAGGTCTGATGTCAGATCATTCCTGCCCATTGTACCGTTGGCTACATGAATCCAGCATACAGTTCCCTTCCTTGGCCTGATGGAGGCGCTGTGAGCCCAGCCCATCTGGAGCATGCCCCTTGCTCTACCACACTCGCTGTGATGGGCGATAGGCATGGGTAGAAGGGCAAGCTGCCAGGGAAAACCACTGTGAGTGTGTGGTGGTGGTGGTGGGGGAGGGGGGGAGGCAGGGTGTTTGGTTCCGACACTCTACTAAGGGGGCGGGCGGCTACGGCAGCCCTGACTGCCGATAGCTGCTCGAGGGAAGCCCCGGAGGGCGTGAAGCCAGTACCAGGCAGAATGTGGCACTGCCCGCATCGTTTGCCACGTGCTGCTAATCTGTGACCAGTTTCACATAATACAGGGGCTGTTTTTAGAGAAGAGTAAGATCAGAGAAGAGTACTTTAAACTGCCACTGGGTGCACAAAGTTTTTTTCTTTGCATATTTGGTGTAGTGTTTTCTTTCTCTAATTTACAGCATTAATATTAATCTTAAAACATAAAAAGTTCACCTGAAGCTGAAGCTGAAGCTGAAGCTGACCAATGCATTGATTCTGAATCTGAACTGATCAGCGTGTGGGTTCTGAATTGGAACTGACAAGCACACAGGATCTGAATCTGAACTGACCAGCGTATGGGTTCTGAATCTGAACTGACCGGCGTGTGGGTGCTGAATCTGAACTGACCGGCGTGTGGGCTCTGAATCTGAACCCACAGGAGCGAAGGTCTCTGTGTTTAGGCTGTGTTCAGTCACAAGTCTCTCTAGCTGTCACTGAAGTGTGTTTCTGCATTGCCTGCAGGTCTGTTCCTTCCTGTTTCTCCTCTGGTCAGAGGTCACCTAGTGGCCTTCAGCAGATGGCCTTCCCCCAGCTGCGACCCAGTGGGAGAAGGAGTGTGTCTATTGTGCATTCGCGTGGCTAACATAACAGCAAATACATCCACAGGGTCAGGAGTGTGAGTTGCCTGACAGAGGTCGGGGGGGGTCAGAGGTCAGGATGGCCACAAAGCCAGCTTAGATGCTGAGGTTAACAGTCCCGAGGGTCTGCCTGTGGCTTTTATGAGCTTTTATTGGTGAGTGTGTGTGACCTGGCATTTATAAGCATGTCCCTTTGGATTTAAAGGAAGAACTCACTGGATAAACTAGTTGACTAATAAACCCCTGCCCCATTAAAATCCCTAGTAAACCTCATCACTCTGTGTGTGGTAATTTTTCCTTTTGTATGTGTCTTTGTGAGTGAGAGAGAGAGAGAGAGAGCAGGACTGTATTTCATGGAAACTATGGTTCTAATGGAAGCCAGGGTTCTAATGAAAAGATTCCCTGGCCAAATACGTTGTCTTAAATGTAAACAGACACGTGTATGGGGTCACCCCAGGATAAAGCATGAGATCATAGAATTTCTGCTTAGCTTTGCCCAGCCTGGCTCCCATTATCTTTTAAAGGTTCTCTGTGCATGCCTTGTTTGGTTAAGTCAACTTAGGCTGGCACTGGCACTCTTTATCCAGACTTTATCCTGACTGCACTGCCCCTTACCTGAGGCCAATGTGCGCTGGTTTCCCAAGTACAGATAATGAGAAACAAGAGAGCTATTGTGTATTTGAGGCTTAAATAGTGCTTGAAAAAAACGTCAGTAACAGGCCCAGTACATACATGTGTAGCTGTTTGTTGGGAATATGTTTAATCTGACTGCAATACACAACTATATATGCCTTTTTCAAGAAGTGTAAACCAGTCATCAATGGTCAATGACGCTTCCAATGTAAACTCTAGTCCAACACTGCCACCTTTTGGTGTTAAAGTGTCAGCGTTTGAAATGACACCGCTATTATTAATTTATTCATATTTAAAAAAAAAACAAAACAGTAAGGCTACACATTATTACACATTATAAACGCAACAACTAGAATAAACTCGTTAAACTTGTTAGAGGATAAGTGCACAAAAACTTAGAATACAATGTAAAAAAAAAAGATCTCAATCCCAAACAAGCTGAGGCTTATTTTTTTAAGGCTTTTTCCTTTTTAAAAAAATGTTTAAAGTAAATAAGAAACCCTTATTCCGAGTCAGTATGAGTCCCTCATTTCATGTTTCAAAAAACAAAAAAACCACTACACAATCCAGTCTGCTATCGCATGTACCTGATTATGATCGCAGGCAGAATAATTTAATGTGGCGAGTACTTCTCTTTATCGGAACAATGATCAAAAAGAACAGTGGTACAGTGAATGCAGTAAATAATCTGACGATAACTAAAATGTTGCTGCCGTGTACCAAAGCATGAGCAAATTTCATATAAACCACAAATATCCAGTGTTATATAAAGAAGAACTGTTTTAAGAGTACAGGGTATTGTGTTAAAATATGTGATAAAATACAGTCTGTTGATTAATAAAATAATTAATAAAACATGACAGCGGAAGTTCACACTAGGCAGAGATTGTCCCTAGATGTGAGATTTCCTTGTAACTGGTTTTAAATTTTTGACTAGTTCTGTAATTGACTGTTGTTAGGTGTGTGTACTGGAACTAAATATGCTACTATATCTTTTTGAAACTACAGCCCATTTGTTCGTTAGTTTTTAAATGTAAAATGTTTGCTTATAAAATGGAAAAAGCTAATTTAAAAAGTAGTTGCAAGTAAAAAGACCAGAGATTGTTTTAACTTCCTGTGTACGTTATAATATATAACGCAAAAATGCTTTTGATCATCAAAATTTTACCTCCAAAAACATCTATTGTCATTATAAATTTTGCTGGGTTTTGTAGACTTTCCCAGGCTTTTTTTTATGTCTCCAACATATCTTCATCTGTTTGAACATTTCAGGCTGTTACACACTTATCACAGCAAGATCACAGATCCAATTTGAGGACGCATCGTCTGTCCCTGGGCATTTTCGGCACCACCAGTCAGAGATCTTGGAACCATTTAGTTACAACAAATCAACCATCAATTAACCCGGTTCTCAACATGAACCATCACGTCTGATGATATTTGTTTGAGACTAGGAGCATGTGTACACTGTTTAGGCTGTGGTCTGTATAAGTTCATTCAAGTGTTACATCAACAGCTCCAGGCGTATCCCTACATGCATCTGCCTTCACTCCCTGCAGTTCACTTCACTGTTACCTGACAGAGGTCAGTCATCAGCTGGCATAAGTGTCGCCTGGAGGTGTTTGGAGCCAATCTTTCTAAAACAATTAGGGATATTTATACTCAACAGCCTTACATCTCAATATCTCCATACTCTATACCCAGGTGCTTGTGCAGGCTCTTGTCACCTCTCAACTTGACTACTGCAACTCGCTACTAGCTGGTCTTCCTCTGTGGGCTATCAGGCCTTTACAGCTGATCCAGAATGCAGCAGCACGACTAGTCTACAACCTTCCAAAGTTCACACACGTCACTCCATTGCTGTGTTCCCTTCACTGGGTTCCTGTAGCTGCCTGCATCAAATTTAAAACCCTGATGCTTTCTTACAAAGCCAAAAATCGATCAGCTCCTTCCTACATGATGAGAATGGTCAGCAGAATCCCTTGCAATCTTCAAACGCAAACTGAAGACTCATCTATTTGTAGAGTTTCTCAATGACCATTGGTGCACTTTTATGTTCTACCAGTGCAGATAACTCAAATTCAAGCACTTATTTGTTATTCTTTGTTACTGTATTTATCATTGTTTAATAGAACTTATACCAGGACCAGTGCAATTCTTGTATTTTAGCAGTGATCTAGTTCAAATGTACATTGAACTCTATTCTACTTACTGGCTAGGATGCATTCAGTGAGTCAACAACGAAGCACTTGTGTAAGTTGGTCTGGATAAGAGCATCTGCTAAATGCCTTAAATGTAAATGTAAGTGTCATTAATACTGAATCACTCCCAAGAACATCTAACATGCCAGAACTGAGTAATTGTTTTTCTTCTCTATTATTCTGCACCTCAATACCACATTATATTCAGCTTAGTAACACTTAAAGTCAATTACATATATACACAAAGTCTATAATATACATGTCTTGGCTAAATGCCGGAATGGAACTACTTTAACTACTTTATAACTTCTTTTAACCACAGCCATTTTAACTAGGCTCACTCAGTCACACAAAATTGTAACTGTACTTTTTGGTATTCAATAATTTTCACAAATACAAAAACTATTTTGAATACTGCAGCAAAAACTGCAGGCACCATTTTCTGTTACCAGAAAATGTGTCAATCCTAAAGAATTTACAAACACACAGGGATTTACAGAATAACTACAGAATCAATGGGAAATCTGGTGTAAAATCTAAGCAAGTTGTGGTCAAGTATGCTCAAATTTCACAGTTTGCACTGGTCTTTCTTGTTCACCTGAGCTACCACTACAGGCCATCATTTGGACTGGTCTCTCTAAAAAGTAAATAGAAAAACCAAACAGAATAAATCTATAATGTGAAGCACATATATTTTTGGACTGTTTACAATGCTATAGACCCTTGATATATGAACATGTGAACAGCACCACATTTCTATTTGAAACCTTTGGATTTCAAATGACATGTTGATTCCTGGAGAGTTCTGTTTTTCACTTTGGTACCCAAAACAATTAAAGCATTTTTACATGTATATTTCATTTAGCAGATTCTTATCCAGAGTGACTTACAAACGTTCTTTGTCATTTGTTCACAGCATGTATCCTAGCCAGTACAATAGGTTAGAGTTCAAGATACCTTTAAACTAGAACACTGCTAGAATACAGTTTGTACTTTGTCACCCTGTTCTAGGGCCCCTGAAGTATTTGGACAGATAACTGTCCAGTAAGGAAGTCCTCTTTGTATTTAATTGAATGTTCTGGTAACGTAGGGATATCCTTTTCTGCAACACGTCAGCACCAGTAGGTGCTGTCTTTTGTCTCAGCTGTAGTCTCTGAAATACTTGACCTTTTAAATTTAGGTCGAGTGACTGGTTTGTAAAAGAATTCCCACCTTTGAGAAAACAAGCTGGATTACCATGGTGGAGTTTTGGGTTTTTAATTTTTTTTAAAGTAGGAAAAGCCTCTCCAAGGCCATTGTCTTATTTTCAGCAGTATAAATAACAAATAAACAAACAAATAAAACTAATCATATCAAATCTAATGAAGGGACCAATATTCATTATTCTTACACTCACCGGCCACTTTATTAGGTACACTTGCTAGTACCGGGTTGGACCCCCTTTTACCTTCAGAACTGCCTTAATCCTTTGTGGCACAGATTCAACAAGGTGCTCTTCTGCATGTCTCGGTTGTAACGACTGGTTATTTGAGGTACTGTTGCCGTTCTATCAGCTCGAACCAGTCTGGCGATTCTCCTCTGACCTCTGGCATCAACAAGGCATTTGCGCCCACAGAACTGCTGCTCACTGGATATTTTCTCTTTTACATTTTTAGGTGGACCAATGGACCCAACCCATGAGAACACACCCCACATCATTGGAGCCACCACCAACTTGGCACACTGCCTTATTGATGACTGGGGTCCATGGCTTCATGGGATCTATGTCACACACAAACCCCACCATCAACACGTAACAATTAGCACCGAGACTCAACAGACAACACCACATATTTGCAGTCCTCTTGGGTCTAGTTAGGAACCTCATAAGTCAAGGTGAGGCACAGTGTCTTGTGTCGAGGTGCTAAGGAATAGAATGTTGCAGTAACCTGTCGGATTTGCCTGTGGGGTCCCTGCATTGAATGTACATGTAATTTCTGTCAGTCACTTGTCTGTTCACATGAACAATTCTAGTCAGATGCTGCCGGTCATGATAACTGTGCTGGATGGTAATGTCTTCTATGATGTAATCCCTGTATACATGTGACAGTGTGGATTGAGAAATATTAAATGCCTGCACAATTTCAGAAATGGAATGTTCCATACGTCTGTCACCTGCTGTCCTGCCTTTGTTCGAACTCCAATAACTCACATTGTCTTCCCATGAGCATCTTAGCCTGTGTTCATCCTCACTCACAAAATAACACCTTGCAACTTAAACAGATGTGAAAGTTCCCAACCCTGAGGTAAAGTTTTGACTTTTGGTGTGTCAGTGTGTATCCCAATCTAAAACAGACCACATTATTTGTAAGATAAGGTATGACATGTTACTGTAAAAAAAAAATAAAAAAATAAACATAGAATATCCAATATAATTTTATGGTAAACTATCTATTTTGATTCTGAATGAGAATTTATATTCAGTTTTTATTTAGAATATATTTACAATTTTTTATATGATGAAAGTGACACAATAAAGGCACCATAACATGATAACTGACAGCTTACTTAGTACCACTACTGGATGAATAGTGGTCCCAGCATCTCTGGTTGAGACTGTTATCTTGCAGCATGATCGTGCGCATGTTCGCAAGCTGAGATGTGCTTGGCAAGTGGTTCTACTAATGTCTTCATATTTATTCATTTTATTATCATTGTTTGTTTATTGTAGAATTCTGTGTATTTTGAAGTGTTATTTTTCTGTGCAAGAAGTAATATTTGAGAAGCAATATTTTAAACGAAAGGGTAACAGATACATTTTCCACAAATAT
>JAOXYF010000004.1:10886640-10901445 GCA_028565775.1 Sternarchorhynchus goeldii
CCAATGGAGGCACTCCATTCAGTCATTCTTCTTATTCATTCAAACAAAATGTTCATTTGGTCTTGTGTGTTTTTGACCTATTTTTTTCCCCAGCCTCATGAAAGCCTGCTTTACACATTTTACCACTGTCCTTATGTTTACAGACCATGTTCATCCATTACAGATGTTTTTGTTTGTTTTGTTTGTGAATGCACATGCGTGTGTGTGTGTGTGTGTGTGTGTGTGTGTGTAGTGGAATTAGGAATTGTGCTGTGTAGTGTTTGCTGTAGAGTGGTCCTGTGTAGTGCTTTTTGGGTGGCACACACATAGGCTTTCAAATATTTTTATCACTTCCAGGTATTTACTCTATAACCACGTAATCCAACGCTGAAAACATTTACCTCAAGCAGACCTTCTGGCCATGATAGTGATGACTTGCAAAGCAACCAGATTCACTTGTTTTTGCATGTTACAGGAGAGGTAGCTAATGTTTTCCATGAACAAATACCCTTTACTACCTTCAGTATTAATAGTGACCGAAACAAGGAAATAGTCATACATTATCAGGTTATCTCTCTCTAACTATAGTATTCTCTGTATTAAATA
The DNA here is from genome assembly GCA_028565775.1 of Sternarchorhynchus goeldii. Classification (NCBI taxonomy): domain Eukaryota; kingdom Metazoa; phylum Chordata; class Actinopteri; order Gymnotiformes; family Apteronotidae; genus Sternarchorhynchus; species Sternarchorhynchus goeldii. Next base: position 10,887,226 of record JAOXYF010000004.1, read on the forward strand.
CCTTCATCACTTAAGCATGAATACTGCCACTGTACCATCGCTACATAGCAGTGTAAAACAGCCAAACTCTTCTTCATTTGGTTTCAGTACTTCTGATAAATTTGCTTAATCCTATGTGCCATGCTGAGAACCAAGCACTCCATATTTGGCCTGACAAATGAACAAACTCACATACAAGCTTTTCTGGATAGAGGACACCACTTCAGCTATGGTAGGCCATTGGTTTGTTTAGCATGTACTTTTCCCTTGGATTTGTTTCCTATGCACAGGTTAAAAGCACTGGTGCAGTGCATCTGCTGAATGCTATGTCCAAGTTTAACTGGTTTCTTTGATATACAGAGTTGTACTGCCTTTCACCTGTATTTCAATTTCATTGTGACAGACTAATTATCTAACCCACATTTGCACTCAATAATGCGCATCACACAATACTCAGTAAAACAAGCACATACATTATGTGTAAAAATCATGGTCATGGGAGAAAGCTTATGACAGTGTAGTTACTGGTAAACATCGGTTTTTCTGCAGGTATGACTCCCATCAAATCATATTACACAGCAGATACAGTGAAGAACTTCAAAGACAAAAAACATGTCAAAGTACAAAAGCAAAAAAAAACAACCAAACAGACAAGCAAGACTCAAAATTACAGTGTACTACCACAAGTGAAAAACACAGATATAATCTTATGATTCGGTGTAAAGACAAACAAACAACAAAAAAACAGCACACCCCTTTAATGCTTTGCCAGGAATGTACACGCACATGCTATCCTGGGGTTGGTTGGGGGGGAGGGGGGTAATCTTTGCACAAACTGCCAAAATATTCCTGCCTACACATTCAGTGCACACTTATAACGCGATTGGTTTTAAACTGGTGGCAAAGTGTCTTGAGAACAAGGTGAGACTTGTAAAATATAAATGGGTGAAATTGTAAAATATGATATTTCCACTTGACAGACCATAAGATATGATAATAGCTTCTCTCAATTTAATTATACTTCTGTTGATGGTACCACCAGATAAAAGGCACTGAAAATAAATTTGAATTAAAGCTGTTTCCATAGACTACAAACTTCCACTGAATCCTTTATTAATCTAATTTTAGAAGTTCAAAGTTTAGAAGAAGTACCTCCACCAATATTAAACCATTCATGAACACACGTATAATTACCCGATTTAATATTTTTTACTCATGCCTACATGCAAAAGCACAACTCAAAAAAGGCAGCTCTAACTTGGAGGCAGAACGAACCTAGCTAATTGGTTCAGACCACAACCAATGTAATTCAAATTAACCAGTAGGCAGAGGTATCAATAGAAAACATTGTTTTAACCAATTGCTTTTATGTGGTTTTAGCTTCTTGGAAAATTATCTGACATTCTTGTTAACCTCAAAAGCTGCATCTCTTTTACTGGCTTGTTGTTAGCTAGCCAGGTGTTGCGCAAGCTAACTAAGTGCTACGAATGCTCGCTAAACGACGGCGACTTGATAGCTTCCTGGCAATCTCAATGAGGGATGATTTTGTTGTTTTTGTTTTTAACTACTGATTTATTTTCACTTAGTGTTGGAAAAAAGTCATCCAGTGCCTTGTTGCCATGGTAATAACGCTCCCTCTTAGGAAGCTGCAGAATTATATATAAATGCTCTGCTGCCTCTGAAGCAGGTATTAACACGGAATAAGTCCCTTCCCGGAATAAGCGTGGTATTTCTCCCCTTGCATGGAAGGATGACGTCTGCCCCCATTTTTATCCCAAAAGGTGTAACACCAACCCATTCAACCCAGGCTGATGATTACACAGCATCAATAGGAGGGATCGTAAATGCAAGCGGATACGTTAAAACAAGTCAATTGTATGCTGGTTAATTCCCAGCTCCCATTATTCAGCTCCCAAATAAAACGTAGACGAATATACATATAAATGATGGTGAGGATATGTATAGACGATGGTGTACAGTCCAAAGCATAAAGATTCGTTATTCAAAGCGAGCCAGGTCGAGTTAAATGGCAGAAACGCAACGGCCTCGGGTCCTCAATTTGCTCACCGACAGCGTCCTCAAACAGTTAACGGGTAGGACGGATTGGAAGACTCCGTGAATGGAGGTTGTTGTTGTATGCACCCCGTGAGCGTGGGTTAGAGGAGCTCTCCTCTCTTGTGTTTGGTGCTTCCGATATCAAAGTCAATCAATCGACGTCAATTTACCGGATTGGCCCATCGGTCTCACGTGACAACCTAAATAAGGATCCACACGACAACACCCTTCGCAGGTAAGTATGTGCTACCTTCACATAACACCCCACCCTCCCACACTAGGCTTGTGTGATTCTAGCAACACCTACATGCCTTTCTACCTCTTGCAATAACATTGTGTGTTGGTGTAGTGTATTGTATACAGTAGTGTGTATTGCAATTACTGGATTATCCTTATTGCATTGTTAGTTTGTTTGTTTGGGAATTGATAAACAGTTGGACCAAAACTGTAGTGGCGTCTGTGTCTTGATTACTTTTATGTAACACTTTCGAATACTAGATGTTTGAGCTCATTTACATAATAGAAGAGGGCCATAACAGATGTCCTTGATAGAAAAGAACATCTGTTTGAGTTGGATGAGTATGGCTGGATTAAGATTACAGCACCCACCATATGGATACTTCAAGTACTGATACAAGACTACATGGGATAGTACAGGTTTAAGTGAGATATTCCAGCAAATGAAGAGTGCTAACGATGTTGGGAAATTTACTTTTTTAGAATAGCTGGATAAGACATTGATATCACACCAAAATGGTATGAAGGCATGCTGGCATGTCAAACCAGATTACCCCTAACTGATCTGATTGCGGTCCCACCTCTCATCTCCACGCAGAATCACTATTCCATGTGTGGACTGTGAATCTTTTCCCAGGTACTTTATCTTAATTGTGTAAATATGCAAGATATCCAAGATCCCATCCTCAACATAGACTAAAGGGGTCAAACAATGGAAAGCACAGCACAGTGAACTTGGTATCATAGAATCATGGTACTGTCCTCAGTAAAAGAAAAGTAATTACTGAAATGGCTACAACAATTTGTTTGAGATCTTCTCAAAGATTACTGGCCTCATTCATGGCAGTGAACAACCTTCGTATGGGTTGTCACTGAAAGAGAAATTGTGCAATTGCTTTAGTGTGGTCAACTAAGCTCCAGACGTTGCTTGAGTATCTGAAATATGACTTAGCTATGCCCTGGTAGATCCATAGTGAGAGCAAATTATAGCATATGCCAGTAGGAAATTGCACAATGCAGACAGAACAAAAGATACCACTAGGAAGCAGTTTCCTTGGTGTAGTTGGTGTAACCCCAGTGTAACATGAGTGGCTTGTAGCGCTAAATTGAGGCACGATACCGGAGCTTCGTAAAAGTCAAACAAGTATATTAACGTTAAACGCAAAATAACAGCGACAACATCCACAGTCGACAAAGACCGACAAACATGGAGTGACGTACACACGCTTAATTACATGTACGCACAACAAGACACATGTGCGACGAATAATTGCAACAAGACCCACATCAAGACACGCCCATGACACATACACTGACGCACATACACACACAGACGCAGACGGAAGCACACGCACACACACAGGACGAAGTAGGAGCGAGGGCGGCCAACGTAACACCCAGAATACATATTTGATTCTTATATCTCCTAAGATCTACCTGTAAAATAGTATTGGGACATATTTTTTGGACAAAATAACATTTCTGCTACAACTGGAGACAGAAAAGACTACTTTCTCGTGAGTGTCTTGGTCCAGTGACTCAGGTGTGACACTGTTTTCCATTTCACTGCCACTTTAGTCTAAGTAAAGCTATCAGATCTATCCGTTTCCAAAAGACTTTGCCTTAACTACTGATAACTACTGATGATTAAGTCACGTTTATACAGCATGCAGCTTGTGATTCTAAGAGGTGGCATTTGACAGATGGAAACAGTCTTTCAGGTACATTGCAAATCTCAGGAAAAAACAAATGTCTGAGGTTTTCACGTTTAGAGTTTACGTTTTATTCTTGGCTGCGGGGTTTCCTGAAGCTGGATGATGGTGAGATTTGGGCAGAAAGTTTGCCGAGAACTGCTTGTTTCTTTCTGATGTTTTTTACTTTGTTGTTCGCTCAAGAGAGTAGAATCATGTAGTCTTATCCAGAAGTTGACATATTTCAGCATGACACTATGTGTCCTCCCTGGGAATGCCATGACTTTGGGGTTGCTGTTACCTTGGTCTATCTCCTCTCCCAAGCAGACTGGAAGAACACCATGCATGCATCAATCAAATTTTGCCACATTAGTATTAAAACGTATGCTAGAAATTGCTGCTAGAAATTGCAATGTTCTTAGTCCAGTGATTATACTGAGACATTGGCAATATAGATCTAAATCTAGGTGTTTTTTTTCCCCTTAGACTACTGTACTTTTATCAGGCGCCAGAAAGCTTTTCCTCATTCCACTCTGAAAGATCTTTATTTTATTACACATAGCATACATAATACAACAGTAGTAAACACAAATTACACTGAAGGCCCAACCTGTAACATGTGAGAAATGGTATACAATTGCAGCAGCAAGAGTGCTTCCATGACATTTTTACTGAGGGAAGAGGTAAGATTACCTCTTAAAGCCAAAACAGCTATTTCAGGTTCAAACCTAAGCTCACCCATGAAATTACTGTTACATGTAGCTTCCTATGTGAAAAAAAAACATCTGTTAATTCTTAGGCAATGTGATTGCCACATTAAACTTTTATTTTATTATCATTGCACTCAAAATTGGATGATATACTCACACAGAAAAGATCAATATTTATTAGGATTTTTTTTCCAAATAAAATGGCAGTGTAACTGGATATTCATAAATGAGCTACAGGCAGTTGTTAAAATTCAACAGGAACGGAGCAATAAAAAAATAAGAATATCTCTCAGGAACACACAGCACATATCACATACATCTTTTAAAAAAGGAAAACAACAGCACAATATAGGTTTTTCATGAAACACTCTAGTAATGCATAAATAAAGAATTTTAAACCATCTTGAGCAAACTCCAGATCTAAACTTCATTGTGGTCTGTTAAACTATCCAGCAGATTCGACTTGTCACCGTGTCTTAACTGTGGGCTTCCTGAGCCGCACGGCACATACAGAAGACCTTTGCATGCAAGTTGCGCTTCTATGTTTGACTTCCCAGTGGTTGCAGGAAATGAGCCTGAAATGCATTGGGTGCGATATGAAATTACACATTGTTTGCAAACAATTTGTGGTTTATAAATACTGGAACATTAAACTCTTGGTTATTGGTCGTGCTTTGCAGAAGTATCCAGTAAAGGTGTGGTATCTTTTGTAGCAATGTTGTGATGATGATGAAGAAGACTGAAAGCATATTGCTTGTACAAAGAAGACTAGCTTGCACAAAGAAGACCAGTATCAAGCACCATGGACTGCTTGAGGTCTCGAGCCAATATGAATTTCCTCTGACTAACAGTTTTAACCACCCACTTTATATGAGTTGTTTACGTAAAACCGACATATAACATATAGAAAAGATCTTATCTATCAGGGGAATTGGTACTGGAACTGGGAAAAACAGGGAAAGAGAGGAGCCCTCTTCTCATTGGACTTCTGTCTTTAAATAGGGGCCTCTTCCTTAAACCTGCACCATAAAGATGCTTTGACATTACACAGGTCTCCATTCTTCTCTGCACCCCCTTCTTTCTCTAACAGTTTTTCAGTACTCAGAAAGGAAATGGATGTATTTTAAATAACACGAAAACTAGCAAAAGTGGATGTATTTTGGGTGGTCAAGAGATTCGAAAGAACTTAAGTTATATAATTGGGTCAGAGGTGTGTATGGGTATTTGCCCTATATGACAGCATGACTTTTAACAGCGGTCTCAAAAAAGATCTCCGTTTTAAGCAACATGTTCCTGAACACCAAATATCACCAAGTACACCAAGTATTTTGTATATTAAAGTGATTTAGTGAAAAACTGTTTTGGCTAGTGAATCAGATTTTTGGACCCTGCTGTACTACTTCTCATTGTATGTTAAACCAGATTATGTTTTAGGTGATCTGATAATGTTGAATGCAGTTAAAATGAAGCCTAGGTTCTTAACAATATACACTGGTAAAACAAAAAACACTTTCTCACCTGTGTGAACCCCTGGCAAGCAGACATTATCCTGAGCCTTGGTCATCCGTTTGATCTGGTAAACTTCATCAAAATGAACGCTTGCATCAGAGCAAACTACAAACATCAGTATGTCTTGCTCATTGCTGTCATTATTTTTCAACATGCATGATCTGTATGGGTATTTCTGGCAAATAACACGCATTACTATTGCCCTGGGCGCATTTCTATGAGCACCATTTATCCCTTTTACTCTGTGTAAAGTATATCACCTGAGTATAGACATATTCAAAGCAGCTTACCCATCAAGGCAAAGGCCATCACAACAGTAGCCACGGCGATAGCTGTGGCCAGCATCACCAGTACTGGCACCACGAGCTGCAAATCAGTGCCCGTGTCAGCAGATCTGAAGGGCGAGGCTGCAGAGAAAGAAGTCATGTGTCTTCCAGCAGTTTTATTTTTCACATAAGAAAGGAGAGGTACATCACAGGTGAAGGCAAGGCCAAGAGAAGAAAACATTGTTTGCCTTGGGGTTTCTAAAAGGTTCTTTTGTCAGAGCTTTGGCATGCCTTAAGGTGATGTCAGGGTAGTGTTAGGCAAGCTGGGGCTCGCTGAGTACAAACACAAGCACTCCTAAATGTCAGAAAATGCTTTCCTTACAATTGGCAGATAATATCTCGTGTGACCGAAACTGATAATGGAAATGCTTTTGGAATTCCACATGTGGGTCATGATTTTCTCAGATATTCCTTTTCCTCTTAAAGAAAAAAAAAGATCTGAAAGGAGTAAACTGGATTAAAACTTACAACATGGGAGCTGGCAGAAGAGATTGGTGATTCCATATTCCATATCTACTCGCTTTGCCTGGGTGAGTAAAGGATTAATTAGTACAGTCAATTAACAGTTAGGGCTAGATAAGGATTATCTTGTGGACATTGTAAACAGACTCAGGAGAACATTGTCTCCTTTTCATCTTATTAACCTTGATGCAGAATCTTGGCTGGCAGAGATCCATGGTCAGATTGGGCTGGACAGACTTCCGTTTCTGCTGCAAAAGCATCAGAAATAAGCTGATATGAGGTCTACCGTGTCTTAAACCTTAAACCCTCCCCCTTCATCGTTATCATCAGGCATTGGCAGTGGATATACAGAAGGTTGCATTATGCAAATGAACCCCAATAAATCAGAACATTCATGTACGTTATTGCCGCAAATACAGGTGCGAACATTCTGACCATCCAGACATTTCTAACAAGCGTTCTGTAGATGGTTTGATAAATGATAATATTCATGACATCTGCAGGCAAGATAACCAAACAGAATTTCCCTCCATCTCAGTCAATAGCTTTAAAATTTTTGTTGTCTAAGACGTAGATATTCAAAGGGTTGTTATGGAATACCTCTTGGACTCTAGCATTATGTAGTTATGCCAGATGACTCATTTTTTCTTATCTTGTACTGCTGGGAAACGCAATGGAATTTTTGAATAGCCGGTGGACAATGATAGTAAACTGACTTCTTTTCACTGTACTACAGGGCCAATATGAAAAACATGCATGTTTTCATTACATTTTATCTATTAATTGAATGTATTATTAAATAAATATATTCAAATGTAGACTAAATAATTTTCATGCCTTCAGTGTAGATAAACACTTATCTACAATTAGATTTTAAAAAGCTAGTTTCCTGGGTAATAACTGAAAGAATGCAATCTCGTTTACAAGCAGCTGATATGAGTTTTCTCTGCTGGGTTAGCAGGCTCAAGAGTCTGGATATCCCAGAGAAAGTCAGAGTAGAACCACCGCTCTTCCGTGTTGAGAGGAATCCTTTGAGGTGATTCAGATATCTGATAAGAATTGTCCCTGTGATTCCCCCTGGAGGAATACTAGGCAAGATAAACTGGGGCCTGTGGGGTAGACCCAAGATCTGCTGGAACGATGCCAGCTACTGGGAGGCACAGAGCTTGGGAATGCCTGGGCATTCCCCAGGAGCAACTGGAGGATGTGGCTGAGGACAGAGAGTCCTGGACTTTTTTGCATACCTTATTGCCACTGTGACCTTGAAATGGATTAAATGGCTTAGATGATGATTATGATGATAATGATTGGTTCCTAGTTGTCACTGTGGCAATAACAAATCCTACTTGTCGCCAAATGCTACTTGTTTCCCTTGGTTATATTTTTTTGTGTTGAGGTATCTTAAACTTAACTTATACGGGGGTCACTATGGGCTTCCCCCAGCCAGTATGAAAAAATTCACAGAGCAGCTTTTAAAAACGTATATTTTACCTTAATGGAGACATTCTTAACAGTAATCCAATGTGATTACAATAATCCAATGTAACTGAGTTACTAAGAATTTTAGATTGCTAAATCCATTGTTTAGTTCAGTCAGGGACTACCTTAATCTTTCTGTTTTATCCTAAGTGTCTGACGTGCTCTCAGTGAAAAGCTCAGGTAAGCTCAGGTAAGATAGCTGTGTCATACTCACGTTTCTGGCTGATTGTTAAAGCTTACCAAGTAAGTCCTCTTTAAACCAAAGCAAAACAAATATTTTAGATCTTTTAGCATGGCGGATCATGTTTCTACCATGGGAATGCACCGCAGCAGAATGTGCGATTATACAGGCTGTGCTGGGGAATAGCTGAAGTAAAATGGCTATTGTCTTTGTTGCTGTATTAGTCCGTTACTTTAAAGCGAATATGCAGCTCATTTACATTTTACGCATTTGGCAGATGCTCCAGAGTGACTTACAATTTTCAATCATCTTATACAGGTAGATAGTGTAGCATTAGGAGTCTTGCCCAAGGACTCTCTATTAGCATAGGGCCCTTGACCAGATGGGAACTGCACCTCGGTTCCACACAGAAACAAATCATAACAGTTGTGTTTTGTCTAGGCAGCGCTAATGTTTATAAAACTTTCATACCATGTGCTTTTGGTCTGATGCACAATGCATAATTCTAGGAGCCTGATACAAGTATAACCAATCACCACAACAATTAACAATAATCTCTACCTACAACAGAAATGAAATGTGTTTGCGGTTGGGATATTGTCTAAGGAGTTCCTTTCTGATTAACATGTCCATACTTCTGACTTACCACATCAACTAATGTGGTGTGTATGTTCTCACACATATCGGAGCCAGTCTTAGCGCACGTGCTCAGAGAGAGGCTTGTTCTGACCCGTGATGTCACAAGCAGCTGTGGGTGGCCTTCTTTTGTGGTCACTTCTAGGTACCAGGCTAAAAGACACATAGATAGAGTGTAATTTACATACAGTACAGATTACATATTAACCTAGTAGTTAGCTATTCCCAAGCATGTTTTGGTATACAGGAAGGTTATAAAGTATTACATTGCATTGCATTATGGCATTAAGATGCTAGTTAAATAAACAATTTCAGTTTCCTTTCAAAATTCACAGCCTGTAATATACAATTATACAATTATAATAAGTATATTGTTATCTTCTATTCCCACTTTTCCACAGTTCAGTTCAATGTTATGCATTTCAATTCAACTTATTGAGTAACTGAAGGCACTAAACTTCTTCCAGAAGTAGAAAATACATGCCAATTGCTACAAATCTACAAATCAATGTACATACTAATACATGTAAAATAAATGACTAAACAAATAAATATGTGCATACATTTAAAAAAAATGTACAGCCACTGTACAGCCTTCAGTAAGGTTTGAGAGCTCCTTAAGGGTCGGACATGTTTACACAAGTCTGTTAATGAAGTAATTACCTGGGAAATCCCCCTCAGAAAACGGACACTTAACCCACTCCCCGGTCTCTGTGGTGAACTAAAACATGAAACCCAAATAAGGTCACACATCAGTTGAATAATTTTATGAGTATTTTATGCAGTAGTAAAGTACCTACATGGTTGATTTAATCATAATGCCTGTGTGCATTTGATAAAAAGAGAAGGAAATGAAACTCTAATATTTACCTTCATACAAAGTCGTGGGTGAGGATCGACTGATGAATACATCACCTGAAAGAGGTTGTGTGTTTAGAAGCAAATTAAAACTCATAACTGCCTTCCTTTTTCCTTAATTGTGTGTTGTGTATGTTTTATTATTATTATTATTATTATTATTATTATTATTAATTATTTACATTTCATTTTGGTGAGAAGCTTACTTTTCCTCTGACGTATGTCTGAAATGAGTGGGCAAGGTCTTTGCACATGCCCCCATCACGGAGTTCACACAGGGTCACAATGGCATTGATGTTGCATGCCGATTCCCACGACAGCGTTTCGGTCACAGGGTCAAAGGTTATGCCTGACCACAGCTCCTCAACCCCTGAGGAACAGCAAAGGTTTTTGATCTGCAAGCAAGGCAACGCCTCGGTCCGTGCTGCCAACGCTTGCCCTGACCCCCAGCATACTTACGGTTTTTGAAAGGACACACCTGGACTCGTGGCGCGTCTGTCATAACCGACCATCCCTACGAGAAAACACCACCACATAGCTGAGACAGCGCTTGCATTGTTACAAATGTCATAAGTATTATGATCTGTATTGTTGAACACATAAGCACTGACACTTCCTGTTACCTCGATGCACAAGCACGGCACGGGTCTGGAATATTTCAAGGTGGCATTCTTCAGCGGATTCTCCTTTTTTAACTGTAACAGGAAGCAGTTGGAATTCTGCCCAAAGCTATTTTTGCAAAGTCACATGACTTTCTATTTTCAAGATCATATGCAAGTTGGATTACGTGGTTTTGCAAAATACTGCCTATAACTTAATACAGCCTGGTGTCATAAGTGATTTGCTTCCTTCGCTCTGCTTCCCTACATGGATGTAGCTGTAAGAGAACGTGCTGCAGCTTTCTGATTAAAGCATAGCTGTGGCCCTCCAAAACCACCAGATACTTCCTCTAGATCTGTTCATGTAAATGTCAATGTAAATTATGTAAATGTTCAGCATGTGAAACGTTTGTTTAACATAAGTTGTGGTCGAAAGCGAGAATCCCATGTGATTGATATTCCGTGGAACGTGAGTATCTCTAGTTCCCAGTAGACCAATGAAAAGAGTCACTTACCAGCACATTTTCTCCAGTGCCTGTGCAGAGGTAAGCTTTGTGACACAGCCTCAGGTGATAGTCTCTGTCGTCCAACATATCTGAGACACTCACAGAGAGCTCTTTCTTCTCCATGTCCACCTCATAGTGAATCCTCCCCGCTTTCAAGACAGGAAATACCAGACATTCAATATGACGCACTCTTTATACTAACCATCATCTGGACAGAAATTGCTGGACACATAAAGTTTTGTCCAAACATAGAGGACGGTTTCTTGGAATTCAATTCCAAACTTACTAATGCATTCCGGGATGCTTCTTCGTACGTAGTTGTTGCTGCAATCTGGAAATAGTAAAAATGACAAACCCATGCATTTTAAATAGATTTTCAGATTAATGTCAACATTGACCAACTGGTTCAAATTTCAAATACAGGTAAGTCTGCTCAGTCAGAAAGTAATTTTTATTTAGCAAGAAATAAATGGTAATGTGAAACCTCCCCATACCTGGAACATGGTGTAATCTGAACACAGCCACGTCACAGAACCACGGCCAGGTTTTGAGAGTTACATGCATGTCCTGCCCTGCACTGACTTCAAGGCAGTCATCCTGAATATTCACCTTCTGCAATTTGACAAAGGCCATTAAGTATTAGCTTGATAGTTCCAAGGACGGCAAGTGTCTCTAAGAAACAGAAGACAGCTGTCAACAGCCTCAGGGCCAGAATGCACTTGTGCTTGCATGCAAGGGAGCTAAAATACTCTCCTGACAACATTAATCCATTAAAAAATGTGCTGTGCATGATTGAGGTGGATTAAGGACAATGTATATTGTCAAAGCAGCCGGTACAGCACCTGCTTGCCCACCAACTTTGCTCGCGCCGCGCGTGGGAAGCCCACGATCTGGCATCGCTCCAGCATACCAGCCGCAGACGTGCACATGTAGATCCCACTGATGTGTTCTGGAAGAGAGGAACGGGCCTGACGTTACTCACATGTCGGTGGACATGAAACGTCTGATATGATATGGAATTTATTAGCAACAGAAGCTTTTGGTGTAGATTTGAAAAAAATTAATTAGCAAAATAAGTTAAAAGGAAACCCTGTTCATTGACTTGGACCAATGTACTAATGCATGTTGGTTTGAAACAGGTGCGGTGGTAAAACAGCACAGAGGACAACTGGCCTTCAGACAACCAGAGAGAAAATGTGTGCTTTGGCTATCAACTTTATAAACCTCACAGACAAGTTCTTAATGAATTCCTACAGGTCATTCAACACCTAGATGTACAAGCCTAGATGATTCAGTTTTAACTGAACTGCTAAAACTAATGTCAGTCTAATTGAACTCCCAGCTACAGGTCTTCAGGAGGTGGTTTAACCCTGGTCATTTTTCTTGTTCTAATGCCATATGTATGAAAGAGGAGCTATGTACCACTGATCTGCAGAATAGTGCTGACTCTGAGATGGAGAGAACACTGTTGCCTCGTATCACACCTCATCACCGTAGAAACGCTGGTGTTGCTGAACACATCACTGGTCATGCCTTCCAGGGGTTGCTTGCAGAACCCAAGTGACACTGGGAAAACAAACAGCCCCATCAGGCATAGGGCAACATCCACTCTGATCAAACAGCTGACAAGTTTGGTCATTTCCAACAGAATAAGTACACACTGCCTGACTAGAAGGAAAAAATGGTCCCCAGTCAGATCACAGTTTATTTTAGCTCATCAGTTTTTAGTTAGTTGGAAGGAACAGAACGGGATCTGGAAAAGAGCCATAATGCAGCAGGAGTTAAGTCATGAAACCTTTGGCTCGTAGTGTTATGAAGTTTATAAATCAGACTGGTTACAACCTTTGACAGTACTTTTGGATTACAAAGCACAATCAGTACATGCTGAGAAAAACGTCCTGTAAAGATTACACATCAATGAGATATGAGCACCTGTGACATTAACATCAATGAGATATGAGCACCTGTAACATTAACATCACCCACATATCCAGCCATTTGATAGATTTCCTTAGAGGGAATCTACACACATCAGTATGAAATGTAAAAAATAAATTAAATGAACAATTAAATTAAATGAACAAACACTACTCACAGTAAGGTTTGGCTTTGCAGCGAAGTCCCTGTAAAGAGAGTACAGCTCAGCACTGATTTATCATGACGCACACAGCAGAGAAATAACTGGGTACATCACATGATACAGGTTTACAGTATGAGTGACTAGGTGTTGATGTCACTATAATGGGTGGGTATGGCTTGTAGCCAAGCAGCAGGAAGAAGCTCAGACTGTAGGGGTTTGCCCAGCATGCTTTGTGCAGGGCTACATCCTGGTTCCACACTAAATGTTAGTGCAGTTGTGGGTATATGTGCAGACATCCTTATCAATAACATCCTCATTGGACCTTTTGTATATCTACCCTGACAAGTAATGCCTTGTTTTGAAGGACAAGGGAAAAAATTCACACACACACACACACACACACACACACATAGATAGATAGATTTCCTCTCTAAACAGTAAATATAAGCTGCACAATATACTTAGGAAACAGATTTATTCAAGTCCTGTAAGTACATAGGTACTGTAATGTTTGTTCACAGTGTGCTGGTGAAAAACCAGAATTGAAACAGGAACAGGAAATGTCACCCATTTTTCCCCTTAGTGTGTATCATTTGATAGGTACAGTAAGTTATCACAACACAGTGGAGGAAGTTTACACTTCACACTCAATTGACTTTTCTTTTTGTTGTACTTCACTGTAAAATATTTCGCATGGAAATGCTAAACTGTTTTACTCCACGTTAAGATACATGCCAGTGTCACTAGCATACATAGACATATAAGAGTGAACACAGATCTGTGTTACATACTCTGAACAGCATATAAGAGTGAACACAGATCTGTGTTACATACGCTGAACAGCATATAAGAGTGAACACAGATCTGTGTTACATACGCTGAACAGCATATAAGAGTGAACACAGATCTGTG